>JAWWES010000168.1:11050178-11146808 GCA_035583135.1 Lophotriccus pileatus | reverse complement strand
CTTTCTTTCTTTCTTTCTTTCTTTCTTTCTTTCTTTCTTTCTTTCTTTCTTTCTTTCTTTCTTTCTTTCTTTTTTCATTCTGAAGAGTTCAGATGACACTATTCAACAATTTTCAGAGACTCTTGGGAAAAACACAGCCCACCCCAGGTGGCATTGGTTTTCATGTGACATTTCTTGTCTTTATCCAATTTCACTTCTGTCCCTCAGCATGCAGGACAATCAACACAAAACAGTCAATATTTCTCCATATTGAGACTCAATTCCAAGGGAGAGAATCTCATTTTATATTTTATTTTATTTGCCTGTAATATGCTTATCCTTAAATGAACATTTTAGACACAGATTCCAAATTATGCATTCATTGGAAAGATTAACTCTGATTAACAAATTCATGCTAAACAACTGTGTTTAATTGGATTTTTGTAAGTAGCTAAATGTGAATGCTTCTCAGTTCTTCTATGTGGAAAACAAAACAAAAACTAATTTTAAAATATTTAATGAGGAACAAACTCTGTGTCGCTGACCTATCTTCACTGGTGATGAACCCTTCTTCCCTGCATTGCCCTGCATGCAAAGTTCCCCTAATCTAGTCCTAATAGTGGTTAAAGTTATCTGTCTAATCAAACTAATTAGCACTGGTGAACGGAGACATAATCATAATAGAAAGCAAATGCCAGTTTTACAAAATGAAAACGCCATATGTGCAGTAATTAGTGAACCACACGCACTTTTTATAAATCATATTTATTAGTTCGTAAACAAATCAAATCCTAAATGAAATGAACGTTACCATTAACAAACACCAGTGAATAAACAGATACAATGACTGGCCCTGCTGGGTGCATTGTGCAAGGATAGGGAAGGGTACCCTCCTCTTCTCCAAGTTCCCTTAGAGGTGCTCAAGGCTTTTTATAGAGTACTGTGTCGTCTTCTTTAAGCCACAGCATGGATGTATTAGCTGATCTAGGGAAGCTGCATTTTGATCATATGGGTTGTTCTTGACTGGAGACCAGATGGTCATAAATTAGGATTTTCAGGTTATACCCATGATGAAAAATGTAGTACTAATATGTGCTCTAATAGTGTTCTGCAGCAGACCAGCTTTCATCAGAAATTTAGTGTGGGTTTTGTCAACTTGAATAAATGATGATATAGTTCAAACTATATTTAATGGTAGTTCCCCCGACCCCTAAAATTGCCAAAACCCAGGAACCTCTGCTTGGCTTGAAAACTCAAATCTTCTTCCTTTACCTGATGGTGGTCAGGTCATTCCTTAAAGGTGATTATAAAGAAAGACAAAAAAAAAAAAAAAAAGGATTTGCAATGAGAACATTTCTTGCAGGTTATAAATTCTCCTAAAAACTCAGCTTAAAGGAGTTTCAATTACACATCGATCGCTTCTTGCCCACTAAGCAGCTCAGTATCTGGCTGATAACGCCTAGCCAGCAGAGGCACACTTTCAGACTCCACATACAAAGGGCTATTTTACACCTCAGACACACAGCTTAAAGATATAGTATTGGAGACACTAAATATAAAGTATTGGAGGCTTGAAAAATCTGACTCAGTACTCAAAGGAAGACTTAGTTAAAATTAAGAAGGTTTGTAATAAATACCATGTATCATTACATATCTGAACACAGTTTTCACAGCTTTCCTCTCCCACAGGAAATATTTTTGGAGGTGCAAAAACTACTTCATTCCTCTAGCTGTTAAAATAGTCTAATGGCTGAGACCTCTTCTTTACATTAAGTACTCTTCAATTTAAAAGATCCTGACTATTTCCAAGCTTTGGGCAGAAAACAGCGTTACTTTCTACAGCTGGCAGAAACCAGCTTTCCTTTTTGCTTAAAACACTGCAGAACTTCGTCTTTTGGTTTCTTGAACCCTTTTGCCCTTGACAGAATGAAGCTTTCGACTTTCACAGCTTCTGCTGACCAGATCAGATCATGAATTTTCCTGTATCTGCAGATACCCAGACCTGAGTCTGAGCTTAGTTGCGTCTTTCTTTTCAAGTTGATCATAAAATCTTGTAGAGCAATGTTTAGGAATAGGCTGTGCATGTTCTGCTCTGAGGTCATAGCAAGATGTATGCTCAAATCTTCACCTTCTGATGTGAGAACAGAGCGTGAACTTGGGAGGCAGAAGTACAAACCAACTTTTCTGTATGTGGTAAGTTGTACTGCTACTATTCCCTTTGGTGCTCATTTTGAAAACATTAATTAGAGTGGGTATTTAATGTGACTCTCCTGTAGTTTGTACACGAATAGCTCAAACTAATCTCACCCCGCCCCAGCAATTCCAATGTACGCTTGTAACAATGTCTGAAACATTAACAGTGAATTAATTATAATTGTGCAGTGGCGCCTGGCCACTTTGCTTTCTGTCTAGTTTATCTTTATTTTAGGCTAAAGAAAACAACAATGAAAGAACAAACACGCAATAAAATCTGTGCAAGAGACGGAAAGCAGAGTATCCCTGTTTTGGTTCCCCTCTTGGCCATACCACCCCCTATCTGGGTGGGAAGCTTGCTTTTTACATTTAAATTGCAATGCAGAGAAAACAGACTCAAAGTTTCAAGCATGCTGTGCATTTAAATTTGATCCCTTTTTTGTTTGTTTATTTTCCTGTACTTCTTTGGATTGGATAGGAAGTTTAAGCATTGCAATACAGAAACAAAGGCCATTTTCACTGTATATTTGGCCTGGCCAAGACTAAGAGGTAATACCAATATTGTGAAAAAGCCTGAGCAGGAAGGTTTTTCCCATAATAGCTGAAACAAATCCAGACAATCATCTGAATAACTGTAGATTTTTCAAAACAGAGTGTCACCAATCATACATAGTCAAAAATAGTTACCCAAGATTCCACAAAAAAACCCAAAAACCAAACAAGAAATTGCCTTTAAAATTATTATATTTAAAAATAACAAAGCCACGACAGCCTTCTTCCTTTAGTTTCTGTCTTCTGGGATCCTTGGGCACTCTTATTTATTCACATTTTCAAGCAAAGGCTTTCATGACATCTCTTGTTTCCAAGACCTGGAACTCTAGAACCCTTCCCCAAACTCCATTAAGACCCTGGGATAAAAATCACACAAGGTTGACCACTGCTAAGTGCACCAACACCTCTATGGTTGACAGAAAGGCCATATGAGACACCTGAAAGGCCTCACACCTCTTAAAAATCTGGGGTGGGGATTTTACACTCTGATACCAGCAGGACAAAAGGCTTGTCCTGGCTGTGTGGGAAGAACGCACTTTAAAAAACACTTTCACTCCTTTAAATGGGTGTATTGAATCTGTCATGCAGCAGGGAGGTAACAGGAGGGAAAGGGAGGAAGACCCATGACATGTCAGTGAAAAGGAGGTGTGGGGAACCTTTGTGAAGGAAGCAGAAACAAAGTCACTTATACAGACAGACAAGGGTTTCAGCCTGTCAAGCCCCTCCATAGCATTCAAATGCTATCAGCCCTCTAATTTTACTGCTTCAGGAGAGTATTTTCAACCTCATCTCCATGCAGAAGGCTAAAACAGCTTGAACTCCCACTGTCAGTGCAATTTCAGAAAAAATGACAGGACACCCACCCAGTATTGTGAAGTTTCAGCAGGACAGGTTCTGTTCCTGCTGCAGGCTAAAGGGCATTGCTTAGTGACCAACCTGAGCTGGGCAGATACCTGACTCTACAACAGCCTGATGAGTGACTACAAGAGGCACTGAAAAGACCCCTGTAGATTTAACTAGCCATTAACTAACTAAATGGGGTTTATGGCTGCTTTGCATTAAAGCTGGTAGATATCAGTGATCTGACCCCAGCCTTGTAAACAACAAGACAGAGCTTTAATTTGCTTATTCTTTGAAGACTGGCCTTTTAGCATTCTAATAAAGCAGGAGACTAATCTACACACAGGATAAACTGCAGTATGTTTTAAGTAATTATACTACATGGTTAAACAGCCATTACTACAGGAGGACAAAGACCAAAAAGATTAGTTCATACTAAATATTTCTCTTAAGTCATGCTGTTTTCCCCTCCTAATTTGGTTTTCTTACAACAAACTTTGCCTTCACAATTATTCCCTTGGTTACTGTAAGAGTGCCAGCATAATTTAGTATTTGGGGCTGGTACACAGAGCCTGGCAAAAACCTGACTCAAGCAAGTTTTGCTGCAGATTGGAGATTCAGCTTATTGCACAGAAAGCAGTTTTCTATATGAAAACTATTAAACTATATGAAGAGTAATTAAAAGCATCAATTAAGAATGTGGAATACAAATAATTTTATATTAGCCAGAAAACTTATTCTGACATACTAAAACGAGTGCTTAAAAGAAGCTGCAATGTGGGTTGCCACTTATTCAGAGCTGTAAAATTCTGCCAAGTGGTGTCTAAATGTATCATTTAATGCGGTATTTATAGGAAAATAATTTATTCTTACAATTTAAATTAGCGTAATACACTGTCACTATGTTCATTTGTATGAAGATCCCCAGAAGTGGCACTGCTATGCTGACAGTTAAATTTAATTCTGCAAAAAACTTGCCTCTTTATGTGTGTGGAAAGACACGTACCCTACACTCCAGCTTTCCCATGCCAGAAAAAAGAGCAACAATGCTGTAAGTTGCCCCCATGCTTTGTCACGTTTTCCTGAAATAATTGATTTTTACTATGAAATAGTAACCACTTATCTATATTTAATGGCTCTATGACAGAAATTTCCTGGTTTACATACAGTTATGTAGCTTTTTTTCTATGGGGAGTCATTGCAGAAGGTTGGATTCCTTCGTTCTGCAGAGCTACATTCAAAGAACAGCAGAGGCACTTTGCACTGCTCTTTGGCAGAATGCAACAAAGCAGTTACACATCATCTCACATGAAACTGCTTAAGAAGGTTATGAATGAGATTTTTACGGAAAACAGGAGTTAAAACAAACTTCAATCAATATAATCTTCCTACTTCTTGGGAAGTTGCTGCTATTAATCTCTAAAATCTGATTCTACATCTTGTTATCTACTTGGCACACTGTTGGCACCAATACACAGTCCTAGGGAGAGAAATGCACAAAAGAAAATTCTGGATCACTTCATGCCAAAACAAGAATAACCTCTCTTACCACGTGTGTGCACACACACACATGCAGCATTGGGAGACAAAGAGCTGCTGTTGGAAAAAGCAGGACACCAGCTGCCTTCTGGCACTCACCCTCTGCTAAGGTTCTGCTCGACAAAATAAGTTCTCTTTAGCTTGTCTTTAAAAGAAAAGAAACTCACAAAACCAAAGAATTCACAGAATCAAAGAATTCATGAAAATAAAGAATTCTTTATGGTAATGAAGATTTTTTTTTTCATAATACCTTCCATCTGTACCAAAAGATGAAATAGCAATAGCCTGATACACACACCAAAAGGGAAAGGTTACAGTACAAGACATGGGTGCACTGAGGGATTGGTCCTGCAATGTATGGCATCACATCCATGGAATAGTTTAAGGATTTATTATCAACCCATACATAAAAGGGACAAGGAAACTTTCTCTAAAGTTGTTAACAGTTGGTGTTTCTGAAGCTTTCTGGAGCCTCACATGAACTAGGAAATTACTCAAGGAGGAAACATATACAAAGTATTCCCTCATCTTCATGTGCAAGAAAAAATGTAAGAATGGCCTGAGAAGGACTGTTGTCTTTAGCAACTCCAGCAGAACTGAGGGGTACAGCCGACTCAGACTATTGTATTTTGGGCACCAAGAGATTTTGTGTCTTCATCAAACAAAAGAAATATTCCATTGCCATCGGGCCAGAGCAACAATTTCAGACGAGTGACGGCAAATGTATGTTGATAAGCCACTCGGATAGTTTCAATTCAAAGACACTGGAACATGCTTCTGTACAGCTCACTTTGCCTCTGCACTTACCTGTACTGGTAGGCACCTGTACATTCCTCATTTTTACTACATGATCATGCTTGCTTTGAAAAGCCTTATTCTCACATGCTGAGCGTAACCCTTTACAACTCCTGCTGTAGCTGCGTCACACGGTGCTGTTGGAAGAAAATGGAACTATAAAGAGCATAAATCCCTTAATCATCTCATCAAGGGAACAATTCAAATTGTGAACCCAAGTCCTAATCTACCCTTCCTCAAAGCATGGTAGCAGCAGGCAAAATCCTCATCTACTTCCCTTGAAAATCACAATCAATTGTATTAAAATATAGTTTAGAAACACATATGCTTGATTAGCTGAAGAAAAGCAGTCCTAGCTCATTTGTATTTTTAAGCAAGATATGATGGTAAATCTTCCATCCAGAAGGGCAATGTGTTAACCCACTCTGCCACCTAATCCCTAAGAGTCTCATTTTGATTGCACAAAAATAATTTAGGGAACCTAAGAGTTTAAAACTGTCTTTTCTGGTGCCTAAGTGCTTCATTTTAATAGATATTAGCTGCTAAAGATACTCATTTTAACAATGACATTTACAGCTTTAACCAGTCTATCATAGAGCACAGTGCATCACTTAGCAGGATAGTACTGTTTAAAAAATAATCTACCTGCTTTAATGTACATTGGAATGTATTATTTGATATTGAATTAGGTCATTTTAACCCTTCAGCATTTTCCAGGAGCATGAATACATTTCAGAACCTTTTAGTTCAACACTGAACTGAAAGATTCTTCCACGCAATCAGAATATTCACTTGCATCTCCCCTTCCATTTAAGTTCCTTTCCATTAATTCATTTTAATTAATTAAACCTCACAACATCATTGGAAAGAGTCTAGAAGCCTCAGTTTGGGGTTGCAGGCCATATCCATTTGGGATGGATGGAATAACTCTCGCTGGTTTGAAGCAGGCCGAAGAACTAGGCTTTTTCATATCACAGAGAATACTCCCATCAATTTTCAAGGGACTGGGTCGAGACACAGGTGACTAAACCAAAGCCACGGACTGACACACAACATTGTAAACCTCTGAGAGACCCCAGATGTACAGATTCCTGCATATCTGTAACCACAGCCCTACCCTTCTTTTGAAACAAAATCATGAGACGGCAGATGATGAAGAAAATGTCAAGGGGCTGTATAAACATGCACTGGAAATCTAAGAAGCTGATTCCTTTTAGCTTTGTTGCTAAAGGCGGAAGAACTGCCATGCTAGATCAAACAGCAAATCCAATTAACACAGTATCCTCTCTCTCATAGTGGCCAGCTCTTAGGAAATGGCACAAGAATTATGTTATGCCATCTCAGTTTCTTAAAACCAAAAATTTAAATACCTTTCTTTGCCAGATCTTGAATCCAGGCCAAATATCTTCAAACAAACCTGCAGCCTTTTCTGGTTTATCTCCATTACTGCTCAAAAGAGAGGGTTAGGAAATGAAATGAGAGCACGGCTCCCTGAGGGAAATGGAGCCTTGGCCCTACACGGAAGGAAGTACTGACTGGAAGTCAACTCCTGGCTCTATGGTATCCATAGGGATTGACGCTGTCTCTCTGGGAGCAACTGGTGGAAGGTATAGCACTACAGCGCAAGGCAGTGCTTCTCCACTGAATTCTTGGCAAGCACGGGAGCTGCTGCCATCCTCTGTGGCACAAGTCCAGCCCAGTGGGAGACTCTGAGGAAGCTCGTGGAAGCTGGAAGGCTGTTCTCACACGAAAGCCCAGTGCCACCCACACGCACTGAAGCAGGTTGCTGCTGAGCTGCTGGCTGGAGGCACCTCACATTACTTCAGAGCAGCAGAGCTCACCCCTATTTGCAGGCGCCATCGGGCAGCCATTTGGCAATAACATGTCCATGTGGGCCCATCGGGGACAAGGGAGAGGCAGGAGGCAGGGCCACACGCGCTCGCTGACTTCCCCGCGCGTCCCTCTGAGACGGGCGATGAAAACCGGAGCGCCCCTGAAACGTGCGTGTGCCACCAATTTATGCGGGGGAATAAATATTTTCTCTTCTGTTTTCCCCCTTTGCTTAATAATTCGGAAAATTCTCCTTGCCTTCCCAGCTGCTGCTGAGCAATAAGTAGCTATTTTTAGAGAGCTAATCACTGCGACTCCACAATATTTCTTCTGGGTTGTAAAAACTCATTTGCCCTTGCTTAATCTCACGCAGTTTGCTGTGTAGATATTGCCATGGCTCCTATTTTCCACTGAGCATTACTTTGACCATATTGCCATTGAATTTCACTGCCATTTTAGTTTTCAAGTAATGGGAATGCCCAGTCATTATTTAATGGGACATCCTTCCCCAGTTTCAGATTGTCTATTTTATATTTGATTCTCTTGCCATATGATTATGTTCTGTGGATTTGAATGGACACAGATTTCACTGCATTGCTTAGGACATGGGAGAAAGGCAGATCTCTGGATGGGGGACATTCCTTTTAGATATAAAGTTTAATAAAGGTGCCTGCAATTTTTTAGTATCACATGCCATGGCTGAACTACCTTATGAGGAATGCAGCATAAACAGTGATTTAAATACAGGTGTCCTAAAACTATTAGATGAATAAGTAAACCCAGTCTTTTATTGCTCTGTCTAGCACATTCCATTTCTTCAGAGGTTATCATACTTTTGCAGAAAAGCAACAGAGAGTAAGCAGGACCACAGAGCACATCAGATATATTATTACTGAAAAACTAGAGGTTAACAAAGCCATGTTTTGGATACAGAATTAATAAGAGATTAAAAAGCCATCTCCTTATCCTGAAAATGATGTAACATAGGGTGCAAAATTCAGGTTTGGCACATGGGTACAACAACAAGTGAAGAGATAATTTGTCCAGCCCAGTTCAAGAAAGGATGTCCTGTTATAGGAGTACCTGCTTCATTTTATCACTTGGTAAATCATCTCTGCTTTTCTTAATAGCAACAGATTTAAGTGTCTGACGTAGTCTCCTGAATTAGAAGCTCTAATGCCAATTAAGTTCAATTTATTTGGTCTAAGGCGACTTACCTGAAACGATATACTGACACATTTGCATACAATAAAGGACAGCTTGAGCATCTGCAGAATAAAGTGCTGGCCTGATGACAGAATGCAATTAAGACACAAAGAACTTTTATGGGGATACTTTCTTCTTTGGCAGACCATGCAAAACTAAACAGGAAATTTGCTTAGATTTCCACGAGAAAGTGAAGTATGGCACCAGCTAACACATCCATTAGTATTCACAGGGTTTTAGCAAGCCTAGATCTCTCTGTAAGAGGTGCTGGCCACCCATGGGTGCAGCTGGACCAAAGCAGGGGTTAGTATCCTCCTATGGAGTGCTCAAGAGTTGCTCACAGGAGCTAGTATTTCCTTTGTGAACAGGAATAAATCACCCAAATGGGTCACCCATGACAACAACAAAACTATGGACAGAAGAACATGCAAACAGGTGGAAAATTAAAGCACTCTATGCAATGTACCATCATAGAGTTCTGTGCTTTTGTGTGTGTGTTTGTGAAATGTTATGTATGAAGACCTAAGGAATAGATACAAAATTTGTTAGATAAATAAAACTGGGTCATAATTAAAAGAAGTTTGTACTATCAAAAATAACATGTGCTCCAAGGCTGTCTGTGACATCATTCCAGGTGTATTAAACGATTGACAAACTGCCAGATTCTGGGCAAATAACTTTGCATAGGATTGTTTTAGATAAAGGGTGTGGTGACTGGGTTGTTGTCCTGAGGGACTGATACCAGACAACACACTTTGAATGTCCCTGTACTTTATCAGGGCAAGATGTTTAAAAAAAAAAAGCACATCTAAGACTGACATCTCAGTGGGTTTCTGAAGTGTTTGCATTCAGACTACGTGATTTCCAGCTGTGTATGAGAGGGAATGTCCAGAGTACACAGCTGAGAGATGTAACCCTCTTGACAGGCTGTAACATGTCACAAAACAGAAGACTTAAGGTTAATATGAGACGATGCAACTTCTACTTTTGTTTCCCATTTGGGTTTTTGCAAGAGAAAGAAAACCAGAGGAGCTGACAACTGACCACAAGGGATGTCCATGTATCTCTACAGGCCATTTCACCCATCTAGCCAGCAGACTTGAAATCTCAACCTTACAGACAGTGATTTGGTCAATCACTCTGCTGTGTATTTTCTCGTCCCTTGTCAACTTAGGTAACAAGACACTAACACAACAAGTCCCCAAAGTATTAATTTTTTTTTTTTTGTATGAACAGCATGAACAAAAGTAATCTGTGTGATTTTCTCCTAAAAATCAACTAAGACTTAGTGATTTCACTTCCTTTCATGAGGACTTCTTTCATGGGAAGCAAGAGCCACTTGAGTCACTCAGCTATAGCAATGTAGCTCACCCTTGCTAGGACCACTTTCTACTGAAAACACAACAAAGTTCTTTTCTTTTTACATTTATGACAGTGAGACCAGGGCTACCTTCCACCATAGCCCTTCATCTGGTAAACTTTTTGGCACCAGGACCTTTTCACAGACTTTCTGTGAGCAGGAGCCAGCATCAGGCAGGTGTGTGTGAATTTGCAGCTCAAATTCCTCGACATTAGCATCCCCTGCACTGTTGATTTGTGTCCCTCAGTTATGACACTGAGGTTGCTAATGTGGTCATTCCTGTAGAACTCATATCCGATTAGCTGAAAGAACAGATGTGCTGCTTCTAAAATTTGCATTACCCATTTCCACCTGTGAGAGTAATACCATCAGCTCACCAATTACTCATGGAGATTTGAGTTTGAACTCCAGACCCAAATCTTTTTACAAGCAGTGCATTTAACAAATCAGTAGTGCACTCTGCAAAAATGCAACTAAACTGGAGTTGGAGAAAACATCTGTCTCTGATATGCACCATTGTGATGCTTTATGTCAGTTTGGATCAGTCAAGCCTGCAGTTTAACTCTGTTTCAGGGGTTTTTTTACATGCATCAAAAGGTTTGTCATTTTTCTGTGATTTAGGTAAAGGTAGGTTAGGTAATAAAATTCCGTGGGCTGGCAAGCACCGAAGCAAACCTCAGCTTTTAGCTTTATGTTCCCAGATGCCTACATTTCCAGTGGGTAGTCTGTCATATGTTTAAAGAAAATGAATGCTAATGAAATAGAAAGTGGTGAAAAGCTGCTATAATGGCAGAAAGTTGCTCAGCTAATAGAACAGGCTTCTGATAGAGGCAATTGATAGAGCTTTCCCAGAGCTCTAAAAAAGTAATTACTTAAATATTTATATGAGCAAAGAGTGGGGAACTGGGGGTGGAAAAGGGGGATCCATTTGCAAGTCTGCTGTAGAAGGGATCTTCCAGAGGCTACGCTTTCACTGCCTTGCAAGTTCCAGCGGAAAACTCTTCCTCTATTCCCTAGCTCAGAAGCAAGCTTGCTGCTGAGACACACTTCTGTATTACGTTAGGGACAGAGTAATGGATTTTGAACTATGTGTCTTCAGTGGAAATCCTTCTTTCCCCCCAGCTGGAAGGCAGAAGTATTATGTCTGCTTCAGCCCAGAACTGTCATCACATAGGAACTGACCCCAGACTTTTTAGAAAATTCATAGGTTCCATCAACTTTTTTTATTAAAATATCACATTCTTCCACTCTTAAACATTTCACTAAATGCAAGAGCCATGGGGGGCAATATGTTGGCCTCGGCAAACCCAAGACAGGATTAAAACCCTAGAGCCCATTCAAATCAACAGAACTCTTTTCCATTTCAGTGAGGGGATGGCAATGGGGAGGGGAGATTGCAGCTGTTTTGCCAATGCTTTTCCTAATGATTTTTTTAATTGAAAACTTGAAAATCTGACTCATTGTCATAACTGACATATACACGAGCATGTGGTTAAGAGAGAGTCAACTTTCCAATCAATCCTGCAGGTCTCCAGAGGTCTGCCACCTTCAGCCAGTAGTTTCTGGAGGATGATGTTTCATTAGTGGATCAAATCCAGACTTGAACTTGAATCCAGCTGGCACACACGAGGCCCTCAAGCTGACAAGCTGTTCCTTGGAGCGTTAGAAATTCTTTCCTCTCCTGCCCTAGCTTTAAAGCCACACATTGGCAGTGTGATGGACTGTTTCATCATGGCATTTCACAATGATGTTATAACACTCGCATTTCTGAACGGGAGTGTGTGGAGCTCCAGGAAATTCTGCATCAAAGCTCAGCCTGAGCGGTTATTGATAAGCATCTTCATGAATTAGTCAGGCCCCTTGTCCTCTGAGAGCAGGGAGCTCAGATATACTGCCCTATCCTCCCCCATTTCGCTCAGGGGCCTGGCTGAATCCCTCTCCTTTCCCCTGCAAACACTGGCTCTAACTCTTTTCTCGGCTCCTTGACCAGTCTCATTCTGAAAAGCCACTGTGATCTGGAGCCAAAGTTCACATGCAGATCCTGCCCCAGGCTGCTAATAGCTGTAACCTTCCTCTCTTCTCACTCCTCAAGTGCCCATTTACGATTAAGCAGATCTTACATTCAAGGAGAGAGATAGGTCTTACTTCATTGCCTGTGTGTCTCTTCACCACTGCCTTCTGTGAGGAATAAAACAGACTAAAGAAAAAACATTTCCACTTTTTTCCACACCCATTTGGTTTAAAAACCACAGAATTCCTCATTTTTAAGTACAAAAATACAGAAATTGTTATGTAAGGAAGCAGGCAGCCATGGTCTGTCCTCAAGCTGCAGCACTCTGTATGTGCCAATTACAAAGAAGGGCTTACTCTAACAGAGAGTGACCCTTTGAATGCTTGTAGCTTTTTTTGCCTTAAAATGATGGCACTTCCTGCACACTGATAACTAAAAAGCTGGACTAGAGCTGAGATTCAGTTTCTGGTGATAATTGTCCAGTGCCAACTGCCTTCTAGGTCAACATCTGCCTTCACACTCAAAAAGCAATTCACACAAATACTGGGTTGCTCACTGGTAGTGAAGAAGCACTTCACGAACTTTGAAAGTAAAGACAGAGCTTCAGGGTTTCAGTCTGGGTCCAAAATTTATGATGTTTTCTGTGCATCACAGTGCAGGGGTGTGTAAGCCAGTCTTAATGGAAAAGCTTTGGTGGCATTCTAGTTAGCTTTGATTTAAAGCTTAATTTAGGTCCTGAAAAGGGTTAGTGCATCTTTACAGCCATCTTGTAATTCTCCAAGAGTCCTGCCACAAAGTTAGCCAAGCCCACATTTCAACAAGGCAGGGTCACTTTCAGATCAAAGAGGTACTCAGACAACTACCAAAATCCACTGAGAAAAGTCTTACACCTTGTCCAAAAATCTACCAAAAGGGAGGAGGCAATTCACTGCTCAAGTGCATTCAAAGGTGATGTAATGAAATAACATATGTCATATATACATACATATATATAGTCACTCATGATGTTAAATGAAAACTGAAATTCTAGGTTGAAAGTGGATCTAACTAAATATTTAAAACTCAATATTAGAGCTGAGAGAATAATTGGCAGCAAATAACTCACCCATGAATTTAGCTTTTTCTCCGGCTTGCGGAATGTCTGCATACAGATTGCCGTTTCCCCAGATTTGATCATTACTTTAAATGAGTCTCAATTTTATAGTGTAATTCTTTCCCTGTACGGGTCGATGGTGAGGAATCTCCAGTGCTTTCCTGACACTTGGTATCTGAAGTCTGATCTGTGGCTGTTTGGCTGTGAGCAGCTGCATACGGAGCACAGTATTGCTCTGACCCACGGTTTGATGTGCGTGTCCTGTTTGAAAATCTGACTGTGCCAGTGCCATGCTTGGTTTTTACAAGCAGCAGCATGGGTGAAAACTGGCCACGAGGAAAGTACGAGGAAAAAGCAAACAATAAGCAGAAAATATTGCAGAAAGATGCTCACTTCAATATTAGTAGACCCTCAACAGTAACAGAAAGGGCTGAAGAAAGCTTTTTGCCTCTCCTTAATATAAGCATTTCCAACAATAGCTCTTAATTTAGTTCAGTGTAGAAGACACAGTTTACTGGAATCAATACCAAAACCCAAGTATTTCTGCAACTGGGATGGAGTAAGCCCATGTACCAGTACAGGCTGTGGGCCAAAGGGATAGAAATCCTCTTTGCAGAAAAAGCAGCTGATGGACAGCACACAGAGAGGAGTCAGCAGTGTCCCTGCATCCAACACGGCCACAGGGCTGCACTTGCAGCCAGCCAGGCAGCCATACTCTGGCCTGTGTCTGCAGGGACACAAGTTACACCTCAGGAAAATTCTGATTGGATGTTAAGAAAAGCTTTATCACAGTAAAGGTGAAAAACACAGGAGAGGGTTGTGCAGATGAGCTGTGGAGCACCTATCCTTGGAGACAGACGGTGAAAACCCAACTGGACATGGCTCTGATGAATTTGCTCTCATCAGACATGTTCAGCTTAGGAGGGAAGACTATATGACCTCTGGAGAATCCTTCCAACCTACATGCTTCTATGATTCCCTGATACCCTAATAATTATTTTTCCACTCCTTGGAGCAAGTCCAAAATATTCTTACACTCCTGATCTGTATTTCTGTAAGAATATAAAGATTTTTATAGTGATTTCTGCCTATGAAGAGATTTGGAATGTTGAAATCCAACCCACCCGAGCTAGATGAGTGGCAAAATGAAGGCAACAAAACCAAAGGTGCAAAATTCCTTAATGGTCGGGTTCTCTGTGAGCATATCTCAGCTCAACATGACTGACTTATGGTCACCCTGATTTACAACAGCAGAGAGTTCTGCACTGAATCTTAAGGCTGTATAAATGAATGTGTTTCACAGTTAACATAACCTCATATATAGTACAGCTGATTTAAAGACAGCCAAAAAGTGTTGTCTTTCTCACTGCTGTACCACAGCAGGAACTTATGTGTACCTCTTGTGATCTCTAACTTGCAGTATTGTTGTGCCTGATGCAGAATTATTAGGTACTGAAATAAACTTCAGCTTTTAATGACTAAATGTCATGCAAGAGGATGCTGGACTTGAAAGCCAGCAGAAAAGCCCTAGGCTGTTTGAGAATTCAGATTCAAATTATTCAGCTATCTGTACGCCTCTTAGATATCTATAAATATCTACACTCCGCGGGGTGCTCATGCAATTTCTGATGGTTTACCAGACTGAAGCCACCTCTTCAACTGTAGGTTAGAGTTGTAACTCCTTGATATCAATGAAAAGGCAAGGGACTTAGTTATGAAGGTCATTTTTCAACTGAACATTTAACTGGAGGGCACCATAGAATGAGTTTAGCTCTCTTTTGTCTCACAAATTTTGCAACCAAATAATATAAACATGAACAAAGCCATTAAGGAGACTTCCTCTTGCCCAATGCTCTGGAAAAAAATTTAACTAACTTCATAGGGTAAAATATTAGAACATTTTCATTAACACAAAATGTTCTCTTTAATTAGGATTTTGCAAGCTAAGTCTCCTAATGAATGATGGAATAGAACTTCAAAATTATTTGAATTGCCTTTGTTTTTTTTTTTTACTCACTGAGAAGAACAAATGTAACTTTTTGCAAAATACACTCAGTTTGTAATTGGAGACTTTCTAATTAACTATTTCATGGCTTAAGTTCTCATCTATAAAAATGCATTGGTGGCTACTTTTCTGACCAATCCTCAAGAGCTCTGAGTGCTTTAAGAACGCAGCCAGCGCAGGCCATGCTGAGACACACGTGGTAGGCAGAGGTACAGGCAATTTACTCCTACACAAAGCAGGTGCAAAGCAGGTCTGGGGGATACCATCCCCTTTGTAAGGAAGCAGTTTCAGGCCACAGAGGCTAATGAATATAGGAACACATTTACTGGGAAGACCCATGCAAGCACAGCACTCCTCTAGCACCACTATGTGTGCTGTGGCATCAGGTACCTGACTTGGCTATGGTGTGGCTGCTTTGCCAGGACCAGTGCTGGAAGGTGCCAAGGGGAGGAAAGACAGCTTTTACAGGCATGTGAAGGAAGGCTCTTGTGTTATGAGGCACAGAGCTGACACACAGTGGCTTTGCCACATGATAGAGACCTGCCTGAGATCGCAAGACCAGTAATAGCATGGCAGACCATCAGCAAACTTGAAGTAAATTAATCCAGCTGAGTGTTTCACAGCTGGTAGGAACTGGCCACAACAGAGGAAGGGTAGCATCTCTGTGCCACTGGTGTTAGTGCCCACCTCTCCAAACACACAGCAACTGCAAAAATCTCTGCACTGGAGCCAGGATGAGCAGATCAATTCATAGGTGTGCCACAGCACTGCACCAGCCTGTCCTGCAGACACTGGAGTCATGTGCTCAGTGCCACTGCCTGCCAAGGACCAGCTCATGTGAGTTCAACACCTTCCCCAGGACTTCCAGCCCTAATGATCTCATGCAAGTCTCTCTGCCCATGCTGATTGCCCAAATGCCCAGCAGGCTGACTCCCAAGAAACATGAGCCAGCAGACACTGCTAGGAAACATCACCATGAAATGCCAACGGAAAAACATGAAGGTATGGGCTTTCAGTGAAAGGAAAGAAGAAGTCTAAAGCTGGCAGACTTGGTGGATCACTGCACAACAGGAATGAGATGCTGCTTTTGACCTGGTCTGGCTGCCTTGTTGCGGCAGCTTCAGAAACCTTTTATATGGCCTAATATGACCACATTACTACATGCTATGCCAGAAGAGGCTATAAAACCAATTGCTAGATGACACCATTAATCAGAGAAACGCACTTGATCCACAGAGATAGGAAGCTTGAGCAAGTGGACTGGGACAGAACACAGTGAAATAAAAGACAGGTCAAATCTAAGTTGCAGGAAAGGGCCTGAACATTTGCAGAATTAGTAAAATCTGGGTTTTTTTCCAAAAGAAAGCATTATCAGTAAGAGAAAGTAAGAGAATGATGTGCAGCTAATTATAAATGTAATATATGGGTAGTTGCTTGCTACTGCTGACTTCGGCCCAACTCTACACCCTCAGGCTTCCAACTCTTGCTACGTTTTTTTCTGTGCATTAAAATCCCAATGGTAGCCCTCTAGCTCAAGATATGGAGAAACCTGGGTTTGTAAGACTAGGGTGATATCTCCATTACTGCCCATCAAAACACAAATGAGGTCTGGTTTTTGTTCTTTGGTGAGAAATAAGCAGGTTTGTTTGCACTAGGGGTGGAATCACTCATACACCCACACTCAGCAAAGGGATACAAGTGATAAGAAGGCAGTGACCCTTTCCTAAATGAGTCATCCTCAGCACAATATATGAGGGGGAAATAGAAAAAAATCCCCAAAAGTATTTTAATAAACAAACTACTGGAAAGCAAAGGTATAGTGAAGGCAAAGGTTATGATAAAACAGAGATTTTGGTCAGATGTCTTAATCTATTTACACAGCAGGAGGTTTTCAACAAACTGCATTGCAAGATTAGAAATGAATTAGCACATTCTGAAAACAGACATTGAAGTCCAGGAATGGAGTGCAAACACACACATCATTTGTACCAAGTACCCAGCACTAAAGGTAAAATCTAAATATTATTTGATGTCATGGTGGCCACACACTAATATGGGACAGAATAGAATAGTTCCAGTTAGAAAGCACCTAAAATGATCATCTAGCCCAACTGTCCCTATACAGCACAGTAAGACATGAAGTTGTAGGACTGAAAGGCCCATATAAGGTTTGTCTGAAATAGAAATGCAGATGCCATAAAACTGTGTTAAAATTATCAAATAAACACAATGTAGTAGATATTAAAGAACTTCAGAAGATGTCTTGATAGATTAGAGTTATTTAAGGATATATTACACATTACTCACATTCAGGTAAAAATACATGCACATGTGTAAGAGTTCATTAGTTAGAAAACATGTTAAATCTGAGCTTTCCTGGGAGATGAAGTCAGATCACATTCAGTGTTTGCAGATATCATCTACCTAAGTTAGGAATGCAATCAAATAAGTGACTGAAGCTTCAGATCTGCAAGATGGTAATGCTGAGTGCAGCTCCAGAAAAAACTATCACTCTAGTTTCCTGCAGACAAGAAGACTGGGCAAATCCTGTTTTACATGATCAGCCTCAGAACAGAAACAACTGAAACACTCTCTCACATGTTACCATGAGAGTTAAGAATTTTACCATGAGTTAAGAATTTTTACCTGTTTGTCTCATGTCATTCTTGGGCCAGGGAAAGGTACATAAAATAGACTTGGGAGAACTTTTGCCTTGTTCCTTTTGCAACACTAAGATATATCTATAGATATAGTTATATGAACAGCTGGAACTGGCCTCAGTGGATCTGTACATCAGAAAATCTGCTCCAGGCACCCTCAGGTGAATAGAATCTGCCCCACACGTGCAGGACTCGGGCAGCTCTGGAGAGCTGGAAAGCCAGCTGCAGGGAACAGTGCACCCGTCTTACCCTGTAGGTGCTCCTGCATGGCAGGGATATTTCTCTTTGTTTTCTCTCATTCTGTCCTTTGTTTGCTTTTGTGCATGTCCTGGTGGCTGGGTGCTTTTCAAAAAACACAAACACCCCTCCCCAGAGAGCACATAACCCGTAGCACAGTGCAGCACAGTGCTGGCTGCAGAACCCTTTTTGTATTCCTTGTGCACTGGGCAGGGATTTTTTCATTTCATGCATCATCCATAACTTGCCGCAGCAATTCCAAAAATCTCTACCACGCTCACATGAATACGAATAATTTAAATTCACATTTTTGCTTTTGAAAATTTATCATCATAGAAGTCGGGCTCATAAAGCAACTGTATTTCTGAAATTTCTCACAGAATAATCAAGTGATGGCACTGCCCAACCAAACAGCCTAATCACATCGGTATCATACAGACACTTGGAGCTATGACTCCATCTCACAAGAAGGTCAGGTACTGACATAAATGTGTCACCAGCATTAGTGTTCACTCTACTGGATTTTCTTTGATGCTTCTTTATTTATACTAATTGATTAAGCAATCAAAAAAAAAAGGGGCTGTTACTCAGAGTACAGGAGGGTGTCTTTTCTCTGCCAATGGGTGTTATTAGGTGTTCCGGAGGCACTTACATGAAATGTTGCTTAGGACATCTATAAAAGAGTTGCCCTGGAGTAGATGTTACTCCTTAGCCCCCAGTAGTGTCCTCTGGGTTTTGGCCAAAGAACAAGATATTGCATTTCTTAAACATGACTTTCAATACAGGTGTTTAGTCCTCCCTGACCTCAGAGAAACTATTATCTTTCAGAATCACAGAAAAAGCAAATTATAACTCTGCCATAAGCAATGAGTTCTACAGTTTCTCGGTTTTAAAATTCACACTTTGAGAACCAAACGTCCACTCATTTCCTACAACAGGGCCATGTCAAGGCTCTGCACCTGCCAGTGTCCCTACAACTGCCCCACAGCACAGGGGTTGTGCAAGGGGAATTAGGTCTATGTTTTGCACTATAAAATATTTTTTGTGGCTGAGATGACTTCCCTTTCTGTGTTACATTCAACTGAGTACTTCCACACTCAACAATGCTTACAGGATAAAAGGGAGAAACTAAAAAAAGCAGCAAGGAAGAAATGAATTGTAGTGGTTTTCCTGTTGAGCTCATTCCTGGCAGAGAGCCTCATTGGGATTCCAGAAACTGGGCACACTTCCTCTTCAAAAGACGCTAAAGAAGTTTGCCCAAACAGTTAAACCAATCTTGTAACTACACACAGAGCATTTAAGACAACCACCCTAAATTTTTCATACAAGCAACAAAGTCTCCACTGGACAAAAAGATATGCACTTCTAAACTCTTCAGGAAGACAGGCAGCATTATTAGGACCCAACCAACTGAAAACATAAACCAAATTTGAAGCCCGTTATTTCTTTCTTCAGTGGTGGAATGAAAAACAATCTGATAATGTTTTTCTGATGCCAACCTGCTGATGGAAGTGGTGGGATAACCTTGGGTACTGTTCCAGCTGCCCATAAGGTGTACCCCAAAAGGGTTGTCACAAAGCACACAGTAACTCCTGCCAGCCAGGCACCTGTGCTGCCTGCTGCCTCAAGGAGTTTTATCTAAAAATAGAAGCCGCTTAAGAAAAATGACCACTTCTTTAGAAGAACAGTCAGTGTCTCTCTGAATCAATTTAAGCCCGAGCACATCAATGAGATAGAGCTTGACCTAAAGAGCTCCACAGAAATCAAGACCTAAGGTAAAGGTATGCCAGTAATGTGGAAGAAGATAAGGAGACTACGGGCCTGATCCAAAGGCCACTAGGTCAGTGGCAAGCTTTAATGTTGATGTAAATGGGCTTTGAAACAGGCCACACTAGTGAAAAGAGCAGTCCTTATTATAAAAATAAGCAGCCATCAGAAATGGACTAGAAGTTACAGGAAATTTTTTGCAGGCAAAGCTTCCTTCCCTTTTTTTTCAGCATCTCAGCAAAGGATTGGGCCATTTGACTCCATAAATGAGCAGGCACCAGGTTGCCACCTCATCCCAGTGGGTGCACAGAGGCCAGAACCACATGGGTACAGTTTGCCCAACCTGTTTCTGCAGGAAAACATGTTTCCACTCTCTGGCCCAGCTGAGTCCATGCTTCATTAGCACAGCTGGGCATCCAGTCAGCAGCACTGCCCACCTGAGTTGCTGCACACACCCATTTTGCCTGAGAAGCTGCAGGAATCCATTCCTGGCTCACTGGGGAACAGCGATGGTTCAAATGATGAGAGAGAAGCTGGGTACTGGTAGCAAACACCAAACTTTTACCCAGCCCAGCCCAGCCTTGCCCAGCCCACCCCACAGCTGCTGTTTGCCAACAGGGGAAAAGTCATTTTTTGACTCAGGTATAATCATCACAAAGCTGAGGAAAGAATGCAAATGTTTACTCCTTGGTGGTAGGCAAAAAATGCAATTGTAATTCTCACTTTCCCTGGCCCATGCTGAATATTCCTCACTGAAGCTGTTAAACTGATAAGGTTATTCATTGACAAGATATGAGAGAGCAAATGTTCTGTAATTGAATACCATATGCCTCACCACAAAGAAAAATAACACAATTCTCTCAGAGATAAAATAAAGAATATACTAAGAGAGCATTGTTAAACTAGCTTACTGCGCTAAAACAATGAGGAGAGAGGGAATATGCAAGTCACCCTGTTGGCTACAATATAATTGGCTCATTAGGGAAATGTGCACACACGGTGTGAAGGAAACAGGAGATCACAAAACCTGCAGAACAGCATGGACTTTGGGCACAGCTTACAGGCACTGCTGTCAAAACAAGGGAGTTGGTGACAGGACAGAAGATATTTGTGAGCCTTGGTAAGGAGTGCATGTACCTGTGTCCAACTCCTCCTGCAGCTGGCAATTCAGGTTCTCCTGATTTCCCTGTGCCAGCCAAGGGGCACTATTCCTCTGTGACCCTGGCAGGAATCATGTTTAGCTGTGAGAAAGCAGTGCTGTGCTCTCTGACTCAGGAGCTGCCAGTTTGCCTTAAAGTATTAAGAGCAGCATTATATTGATTACTGCCTGATATTTGCAGGTCTACAAAATGTCTAAGGAGACACAGGAAAGTTGAGAGACTTTTAATTTGCTGTACCAAAGCTTTTCTGATGGTCCCAGAAGATTACGCATTTATGAACAAGGGCAGCAACTATAAAAGCTTATTGTTTGCACTCAGCCAAACTTCATGGATTTTTTAAGTATGACAAAAGAGAAAATGAGTTACACAGATTTTCAATAACTTGAACACCAATCTCTGCTGTCCAAAGGGAATTACTGCAGTGTTCTTTCTTTGTCTACCTTGGCCTGGCTTTAAGGGTTTATCCTTGTAAACGACATCAGTAGTTACAGTTAACAGGCCCAAATGAAGCTGTGGGGCTGAGATCCCTCTTGTCCTGATGTGCTAGATGCTCCAGGGAGAAGATTAAAGATAGCAAGAGAAACTTTGTCGAGGTAGACTCACTGTGGAAGATAGGAGCAAGCGGTGTGCGCAGCCCTTCCCTTCGCTTCAGTGACACATCACAGGTACCAAGAGGATTCTCTCATCAGAGGGCAATGGCACGAAGTGAGATTAAGGTAGCAACCCATTTTGCTTTTATGTGTTCAGCTAAAGAACAAGGTCAAAGACATAAGGTCTTAAAACTTTTAATTAAATGACAGTGGAATTATTCTCTCGCTCCTGGATTACATTGATGCAATCCAGCATGAAAGCTGCTATTTGACGATTCCCTGGATTTCTGCTCCTCTTTGATAGGGATACACAGCAAATTGTTTTCAGGTCCAAACTCACCATAGCTACTTAGAGGGATGCAAGTCTCTCCTAATATCTTATCCACTTTCTGTTTTACTGAAATGGCAGAAAGGCACTAAAGCCCTTAAAAAAAACCATTACTGCGATAAAAACTAGTGTGGCTACAGAAAAGTATGTTGCAAATTGGGGGGAGGATAGATATAAGGCAAGCAAAAGTATTTTCTTTGAGAATCATGCATGAAAACTCTCATATCACTGGAAAACAACAGGTCATAAACAGACTCTACACAGTCTCTATTCCATGGGCAGTGAGTAGCACCTTTTTTGGCAACACATGAGCACATCAGGTGTTTCTGAAGGGCCGGACTGGTCCATGGCATGCAGCCCTAAGAGCATCTAGAATTCAATTGTATGTGGTGGAGAAGAAGCAGGCCCCACAGGAAACAGTACAAAATGCATGGCTGTGATAAGAATCAAACTAAGATGTGATTTAAAAAAAAAAAAAAAAGAAAAAAAAAAAAAAGAAAAGGGTACTGTTTTCGTTTCTGAGCTCTCTACTTTATTTTTATTTGTTTTTATGCTCCTGTAAGTAAAATCAACAACTTCTTTTTCCCCAATAAACTGAAATTTTGCAGACCATTAATCCATAATATGGACAAAAGCCTTCGGGTGCATGTGAAGCAAAATGAAAAATGGTCAGTCTGGTTCTTCCAGGAAAAACTGATACTTCACATAAGCAGTAAAGATTTTCCAACAAGCAGCAGCACACACGTTTCAGTGCAGACCCACAGTGACTGCGTCAGCGTAGTAGAGGGTAATGGCTCTGAATATCATTTAT
This sequence comes from Lophotriccus pileatus, assembly GCA_035583135.1. Taxonomy (NCBI): domain Eukaryota; kingdom Metazoa; phylum Chordata; class Aves; order Passeriformes; family Tyrannidae; genus Lophotriccus; species Lophotriccus pileatus. The sequence goes on along the minus strand of JAWWES010000168.1, from coordinate 11,123,852 downwards.
GCGCATTTAACTACCATTTAGTTAATGTTTATGCAGCATTTTGAAAATGTAAAGTGCTGTAAAGATGCCAAGTGTTATTATTATTAATAATCCAAGTGATAAATACGACTGCAAATTCTATACTTTATCCTTGTCCTTCATGTCAAAGGGATGTTTGCACGTATAATAAGCACTGTGATTCAGCAAGACACTCACAGAGTATGCATTACTTAAAGTTCATGAGTTTTACACATAAGGGAATAGAGGACTAACTGATTTCTTCCCCAAATTTACTGAATGTTAAAAAACCCACAACAAATTAGGATGGAAGATTATGTTAAAATCCTGCTTTTAAAAATACTGGGTCAGAGCTCTGCTGCAACATTTAAAAGCCTATTTAGCAAGCAAGGTCAGCGTGTTTTAATAAAATGTGTTTTCATTTCAGTGAATGTAGAAGAGGGCACAGAAAAGGACTTAAACCAGCAATATGTGGGTATCTGCTGTCTGCTCTGTTCTCACTGCACCCTCCACTACAGCAGCTGACTGTCCATATTTGGATCATCCAAGCCCCAAACCTATGCTTTCTTACATCTTCACTCAGTCCCTCAGAGGACTGAGGGATTGTGGCCACCATCCACAGAGCCTGATGTCACAGAAAGAATTATTCTCTTGGTGATTTTCCTATTTCCTTAAATCACTTCTCTTTTACTCGCACCTTCAGCACCAAATCAAAAAGGCAGTCAGGAACTACTCCACAAGTCACTAAGTTTCCAAGACACAGGTCCACCATGAGTGCTTGCCACTGCAGTGGATTGCTCTTATTGCACTAGACCTCAGCAGGGAAAATAATCTGTGAGCCAAGGCCTTTGGTCTCTCCTTTTATCTTCACAAATAAACCTTCCAGTGCTCTCAGAGAAGTGCTGTTATTTCAAGGAGGTGATCAGTTTGTGAGGAAGTGCTAAGTAAGAACAGGGAATTCTCGTACCATATGTTTTTCTCAGGTTTGGAGTGGCCTTTGCAATTGCAGTGACTTTGCCACTGAGAAGTCACTTGTCCGAGTGAAACATCTGCCTTTCCCCTTACTGGAAATCCGAAAGGACAAAAGAGATTTCTAAAAGAAGGTCTCTTGACTGTCCTCACTCACTTAAACCAACTGGATTTTCCAGAGTTCAACTCCCATTCCTGTGTTCTGCTGGAGTGGTTGGATGCTGAGCTCTTGGACACTTGGTCCGGACCATGCGACTGGGGACTGAGGTAGAGAACGTGTGGCTGAATCCACCCTTTGAAGGCTTTCTCCAAGACTTAAAAAACTATCTTAGTTTAAAAAAAGGAAAATGAGAGGAAAAAATCCCACAGAGACAGCCTGATCTTCTACTTGCTCACAATGGTATAAATCAAGAATAACCCCATGGACTTTGTAGGACCTGCACAAGTATAAAACTGCTAGAAATGAAAGGTTCATTTTTTCTAACTTCAGCAGTTGGCTAGGTTTTCTTTAAATAGCTTCATTAATAAATACTTTTAAAAAAAGGGGGGGAAAGTGCTCTTCCTCCCTCAATACTAATTGCTAGTGCTCAGATTTAATCTTCAGCATTTATTGTGCTTCCCTAAATCCCTAATAATCACCCCAGAAGACTCCTTAACATTGTTGTATAATGGGAAACAAGGGCAGGGTATTACTTTTTCATGTACAAAGATGTTTCATCAGGAGGCCAGATTTCTTCTATGCAGCTAAAGTACATAGAGCCTGACACTTTTAATTTCTTCCGTAATTGTGTCACAAGAGGGGTTTATGTCACTGTGCCTCTTTGCTGAATTCCAAGAGGCTCAATGCTATTCCCATGGTCATTGCCTCCTGCCTCTACTTTAAAATAATGAAGATTTGGGCTGAAATAAATTTGAAGATATCAAATAAGGACCCCTTGAGTTCCAGGGAAAGAAAATAAAGCAGCTTTTATTAAACTTGTTATGAGACCTTTCATGACCACTATTCTCGCTGTTCTCTTTGCTCAAAGCCTTTAGAGAATGGTCTCACTTTAGCCTAAACTCAGCTCTTTCTCAGCTCTCTAAGCCTCTGTAAAATTGAAGGACATTCACTCCAACACACGTCTTTAATAACTCAGTATGATTTAAACTTTCAATCTGCATTCCTGATTTCTGTAATAATTGAAAGGAATGCATTAGCAGCAGAAAAAAACCCCCACTTTTGCTTCATAAACTTTACCTTCATTGCCTCAGATTTTCAGTAGTTCTCAATATGTAAGTTTAATGGCGTGACCCTAACAAGAAACGATCAGCAAATGAAACGAACCAGTGTGTAGCTGCTCCACACGGCTACAAGTGTCAGCTGTGGCCTGCCTGCCATTAATTTTATTGTAACTCATTTCTTCAGGTTGAGTACAGCACGATTTAATGTTCCCATTCTCCCATTCCTGTTCTGCATGACAAATTGTTTTAATAAACATAAACCGGGTAATAATAAAGTAATAATAAGCCTAGCACTCACCTTATATCACTGCAGTTAAATTCTCCCACAAGCCAGCGCTGGTTACAGTGACAATTACAGTCGGGCCAATCCGCAGCCAGGCAAGCACAATGGACAGATTTAATATCGTTTGTAAATATGATTAGTGTGCTGTCATGTTATTGCAGCCTGGTATTTACATTTCTCTCTGGGGTTATTCACTACACCAAATCAACATTAAATAGTGCTCCCTTCCCTTCCCCTTAAATCAAATATACCTTTCTTTGTGCTCCACTCAGAAGTTAATGAAGAAAATGGCATCGATTGTTAATATTCAGGGATCAATCAGTGCTTTACATACCTCTTTTTTTAAACAGATGTACGTCTGTCTGTATAACCCAGGAAAATTTCTTTCAAAATTCATAATCTCCCCCCCTTCCTCCTCCCCCTCCACACACACCCTTTAACATCAACGCTCGTCTGCTGACTCTCTTATGAAAAATGTTCAAATAATGAATGGCTGTTGTTTACAGAAGTAATTTCATGCTACATTTCCATTATTGCCTGGATTTGTTTAGCTTCTCAAGCTTCCCCATTTCCCTGCAATGAACTTTTAAGGAAATATAACCAGCTTTCACTGTTTATGCCATTATGTTTATAATAGAAGCCGCTCTCATTTGTGACATATTGCAACACTTCATAACTGTGTGCAAATAAGCATCCTTAAACTTGTTAAGGTCAATTAATCATTGTACAAAAGCTTTTTTAGCCAGGACTTCCACCAGCATAAATCCAGCCATGTAGCAGGGTAATAAAAGGGCTCTAGCACGGACTTGGGTCCTACATCGCACAATTGTGCGCTTCAGATGTTAATAAAACTGCCCGCAGATGACACAGGTCTTTTTCTCCAAGTTATTTGGTTCCCATGGTCAGGCAGCACAGGCTGAATGCCTGCAGTCCAAGCCAAGAGCAGACAAAATTTTGTAATGACTTTAACGATGAATTCTCACCAACCTAAAAAATTTTGAAGCCACCTTTTCTACAGTGAAAGAAAGGAACCAAGCCATAGGACGTCCTGCTGAGTTTGGACCCACGACATTTCACTGGACAGGAATTGACACATGAAATACACCACAAAAAGTACCTATTTTGAGGCATCACAGATGACACCATCAAAGAAGAGCACTGCTGTTGGCAGCGAGGAGCCCTGGCTGCTCAGGCGCGTGTATCGTTTGGCAGCGTGGAGCCCGGGCCTCCTCCTGCTGCTGTGGTAACTGCTCTGGGAGGAAAGGATCTCTGGGGGATGGCAGTGATGGTAACAAGTGCCTAAGAGCTGCCTGGCACAAACACTGATGATGGAAAGGGTTCTTCTTAATTAGTACCAACCTTCTCCATACAGCTGTGGCACACACAGACTCACTCTTGCCCTTCGTGCAGCTAAGAAAGAGGAAGTATCCATGTGGCTTATATTTATGCTTCCATTTTCCACAAAGAGGTTCTCATCTCCTGCCCTTTTTGACTGAACCAAGACCTATGTCTGAAATTTAAGACATGCCTTAATCAGACTCAATAGGTTTTCTGGATGCCCCAGGCTTACCGATGTCATGGTGCATGTGAAATAAGCCTGGTCTGTATCATTGAACTTGGACTGATGTGCAAAAACAAAGACAATAAACCCTCACAGCAACCTCAAATAAACTGTAAAAGTAAAATTCTGTGAAATATTTAACACTAATGGAGAATTAAAATTTATAGGGTACTTCAGTTTCTGAGGGCGCCCATATGCAGGTGCATACTTTATACATTTTATAGCATTTTACTTGCTCTTTTCCTTGCAAACTGGAGTATAAACAGATGCCCCGTGTTAGAAATCTACCCTGATCAAGGCCAAAATGCATGGCAAAGACCAATACTAAGATACCTGTAATAATTACAAAGCTGACACACCTTTTGTTGTATACTGCCTGTTAGCTTTCCCATACTACAAGTTTAAGTTAGGAGAAGGGAAAAGAAACATGATTTAAAGAAAGCATCACCAGTCAGCCAGCATAGCTATTTTCTGGGGGTTGTAGATAATCTGGGGACCAAAGCAGGACTTTTTAAAGGCCTATCTAGTTGTTACCTTATTGAAAATGATAGATTTAAGAATGTGTTTCCTATGGTCACCCACGGGGCAAGAATCTGACTTACTGTGACTTGCTGATATTATTTATTTCGAAGAGTCAAATGTCACAGCAAAATACGTCTGCTAAAATGCGTATTTACTGAATTTTCCTTTCAAAGCCCAGCAAGGTGACAGCTGGAGAGGGGTGTCTGTGCATGTGTGGAAAAAAAAAAAAAAGAGGGGGAAGAACTGGGGTGTTACTAAACACAAGATCACAGTACTTGAAACATCCTACTGAGATCAGAAGAATTGTGAAGCATACCGAGGTGGTACTCTAGCTATTCATTAACTGCCTGTATCAGCCAGCCCGGAGATTAGAGCTTAATGCAACGGTGAAGTAAGTGTCCATATCACAGTAGCCATGGAGGAATAGCGAGATGTAATGAAACTGAATAGCTAGCCATTGAAAGTTGAAAAATATATTGATTTTTCAGTGCTTGATCACCCAGGAGGCTTTATCAGGTATGAATACTTGGGAACCATCTGCTAACTCTGTAATGGTATTTTAGGATTTGTGACAGACACCAGCAAAAATAAAACTGCGTGTTAGAAAATAACACAAAGTGAAGCCTTGCTTCTCTGCAGTACATTCCACTGCTCCACATCTGCTTTTCTCATTCCTGCCTTTTAATTGTTTTCGAATTAGCTATAGCTAATGAATGAATACAAATTAAAATTGGTACATCGACTCAATTTCTCCCCACCTTTCATACCAAAGATAGTTCAGACATTTATAGCTGCATTTATCTCTACATCAGATTGCATTACATATGTGCCTTCTTTCCTCCCAAAAGGAAGTCAGCAGGACCCCAGTTATTGTATTTAGCTATTGAACCTTGTTGTCAACATTTCTTAGCATTCATTTGTGTAAGTCAAAGAACAAAACCGAACAGGAACAGGCTTGGAGGCACAATATCTACATATTGTGTGATGTAAATAACACTCCTAGACATGATTGGCATTCTCCAAACAACAATCATTGTTATTGAAATGTGCCTCTATTCCCCTTGTTTTAATACTGAGAATGATTATGAAATCTCTTTGGGTACGATAAATCAGCTGAAAGATGTAATAACATGTTTCAGCTGTTGGAATGGATGTTTGATTACAGCTCTGAGGGTTTTTTCCTCATCTTGTTTCTAGTTTAATTCTTAAACCATTCTCTGATTTAACAAAAAATATATTCCACACATCAACAGCAAATATGCATTCTTGTTTACAGTGTGGGTAACTGAGCAGGAATCGAGTTGCATTTTAACAATGAAGGGAAAATATTCTTCTATTACAGTTTTGGTTGAAATAGTAAGTTAAACTGTCATTTGAAATTATATTCAGTAAACACTTAACTTTAGCACCTAAGTAAAAATAGAAAAGACAAAAAAGGTGGAGGGTGGGGAGGAGAGAGAGAAAAGGAGACTTTGGTCAGACTGTGTTTGATTTCCAGACACACACACACAAAAAATCCACCTCTGCTCTGCTTCCTCTCTCCATGATTCTGCAAGCACCTCTTCAGGTAAGGGGTATTGGAATTAATTTGCCCCAAAATGGTGAAGTGGAAGTGGAGGAAAATTATTTCCCCCTGATTTTACACTGTAGCTGCAGCACACAAAAGATGAAGGAAGTCAGACCGCACCACACAGCGGCAGCGAGAGCGAGGCAGCCGGACAGAGGCTTTTGAAGGATCTGAGAATCTGTGTACAGCAAAGGCAGCACAGCTTCTCCAGCTCACTCTCCCAGAAAAGATTCTGGCAAATAATGCCTTTCCCTTAACTGCATTTTGTGAAGGAGGAAAGGTGAAGAAAAAAAATAACTATGGGAAACAAAAAGATTAGTACGTGGGTGGTTTCCTTCTCCAATCAACTTTCCTTCCTGTCCCACGGGGCTGCCCCTGTGCTGATGGGCACACTAGGGCTGCTGCAAGCACATACCTTGATGTTCTCCCAGAGTTTGCAAGGCCAAAGAGGCAACTACATTCAACACTGGTGGTGGGAAAATTCTGAGAAATCTGGGGCTTCCTGAGGTCTTTAGAATTGCTCAGTGATGTCTTGCCAACATTTTAACAACGGGCTCCTAGGAGAACTCCCCCCTTGGCCTGTGATAAACCCAGTGCCCCAACAGTGTGTTTGCTTGCCAAGAGGAGGGGCAGGGGATGAGAAAACCATTCATGCATTTTCCTATTTAAATGAAAACACTTTCTCATCATGCCAATCAAGGAAAGAGGCTATCCTCCTGTGAGAGCAACCCTACACCACTCATTTGGGTAGAACCACACATACTCCATCTCCCTGCGGGAAAGAGAATAGGCATTTGCATTGGAGACATGCATTCTGGACAGCAAGACATCTACCCAGGAAGGAGTACACAAGGTCCCCATCATTTCTCCCAGCGTGCAGGAAGCACTTGTGGTAACCTAGAAAACAGCCAGGGGTAGCTGTTAAGGGCAGCTCTAAGGTAACACTCCCAGGAGCAGAGCTCCCCAGGGCGGGCTACAATCAGACACGTGCTGACAACCCAGGTCCCACCTACACAGTGACAGAGGGAGGTTTCCTATTCCCCTTGCCTCCTTTGTTTACTGTGTAGCCTGCCTCTACTCTTGAAATAGTCAGGCTTTTAAATTAAGACACAGAACTCACTCTTCCCTAGAGCCACCAGTGCGACGAAGAAAATATTTCTAATGTTCAATGGAATTACGGAATACCTTTAAAAAGGTATTCATCAGTTAATTCACTCCCCTCTTTTTGACCTTTATTCAAGGGGAAAACTGCCAAATGCACAAAATCCTGCCAACTCCAAGAAGCTTAATTGTGCAGATTAGGGTCTGTTTGTAACACAGATTATTAAAAGCACACTTGGACCCTTCACGTCCCCACGTTTGATTCAGTAATAGGCTCTGCATTAGATAAAGGAGATTTGTTTTGATCCTCTCCTCACAGATGCAGAGTGCCCTACACCTTTTGTCTTCCAGACTCCATCATCCATGACCTCTTTGCATAAGTGCCAGAGCCACAGTAGATTGCTCCATACTGTAACTTCCAGCTCCCCACTTTTGGGAGTGGAAGAAAGGCAGGAAGAGATTCACTTCATGGTTTATACAGTATTCTTAAAAGTGAAAAATAAATATATATCTTATGCTATAAAGAGCACATTTCTCTGAGAGACCCTGGTACTGTGTGGCACAAAAGCTAAGCATGGCCATTTTTTAAAGCATAGCACATCGTATTTTTTTAAAAAAAGAAAAAAAAGCGAAAATTGCCTTTCAAATTTCAGAGAATGAGGTGAAACACAGAGTCAGAATGGGAAACTTATCCTAGAAATACATGAGGTGAAATAATTTCCTTACGCTCAATTTTTTTTCCCTCTATTTCCCAGGCTAAAAATTTAACGAGAAAGTAATCTCCTCTCCCCCACCCCCCAAAAATTTCAAAGATGTTAAAGCATTTTATTTGCAACCTGTTACAAAAGCACAGAAATCACCTTGAATTTCTAGCTGTCATATGGTAACGACAAATCAATCCTCCCTGCCCAAGAACTAAGGCCTGGTGCACAGCCAGCCATCATCACTGCAGGGTCTGGGTGGGAAATGTCAGGCTTTTACTTTGCATCTTCATTCTTCAGTTTCCTGTCCTTCCGCAGCTCGACTCCACGACCTTAAGGGTCTTTTCCGATTTTAATGTTTCTATGATTCTCAACATTATTATAATTAACAATCAAGGAGATTTTCTTTAAATACTACTCAACATGCATTTCGTGAGGCTATTGCATACATCTCAGTGCCCTTACAACACAAGGGAAGGTGAGAGATGACACCATTTCTGCCAGACAAGGATTCAGGCCTGACTGTTAAAGAACAGAGGGGAGTCACACCAGGCACAGCTCACACACAGTGACTCTGCTGTGGCTTCTCTGCCTGTTTACTGTCTTACAAGGAAAGTAGGAGGTGGCAACAGCTTTTGCTGGTATTAATGTGCTTTTAGTTACTTGATAAAAATATTTTCCTTCCATAATCACCACACAACACAAGAATAAAAGCACTTTTAATTTGAACACACACTTGTAGCTGTGTGCCAATTCCTTGCTGCTGTACTGTTGATGAGCAGTTGTATGTGGAACAAATTGAAGAAAGCCACAAACTAATTTCCTAAATGTGTTTTTTTTCCTCCAATGGTAAGGAAATGATGAGTTTTAGGTGAGAAGGAACATCTATCTGCAGCCCAATGAACCGAAAACTCAGAAAGAAAACTCCTGCAGTCTTCAGAAGTACTTGAGAGTGACACCAAAGTACTAGCCTCTTCAAATTTTGTGATTAAACTAAATGGAGTCAGCAAATCAAGAGGATGACAAGGATGGAGGAAGACCAAAACACACCTGAAATACTGTGATAAGTGAAAACAACAACTTCTTGTTGTAACAAAATAGTGCTGGCCTGTGATTCATACCATAAGCTGTCATACTACTTTTATTACAGTTCAGCAAAAATTGTGCATAACTGGCAGCTCCCTACGTGTCCAGTTCTTGGTATCAGATGCTCCCTGTCCTATTCAGCACAGCTGTGCTTCTCTTACTGGAAAATCAAGAGGGCAGCAGAAGTAATTAATTCTCTGACTGCACTGTACCTTTCTGCTGTGGGACGCAAACGAACTCATGCTGGGCATGCAATTAAGAAAATTAACTTCTACAAATTCTGTTTTTGGTCACAAAGAAAGGTACAGTCATCGGAAAGCCCGGGAAACTCTGCTTCTACAGATCCAGGATTGCCAACACTTATAAATTAGCTCCAGTGGGAGGAAGCTCACTGCTGTGCAGATAGGTGGAGGAACTCTGTAATGTTATCTCATTTCTGGAGCTCTGTAAAGCCTTGATAGGATCATTTTAATGCTTAGGTTTTACTGCAAACCTGTAAATGTAGCTTTGGTGTAATAAAGTGTGTTTACTGAATGCTCATAGTATCTGGGTAATTTTATAACTGTGGAGCTGTGTAACCACATGCCCTGAGTTACACGCAGTTGTAGTTTTGCAGAGGAATTCTCACCTTAGTTCAGTGTTTTTAAATTTCAGTAGAACCTCATCTTTACTTCTTTTGGTCAGCAGGTACCAACAGAGCAGACTGCTTTGCCCATCATGCTACTAATAGTTTCCTTATGGGATTTTCTTGCTTTTAGCCACTCCTGCTGATCTACAGATCATTTAAGGGAGATCTGTACCTAGTGGTGCAGGACTCAGGGTACTGGTTTCTCTTCACTTCTGCCTGATAAGCTACTTCTAAACACAGATGCAATGGCTTCAGCTCTTTTACTGGGTAGGTAACTGCTCTCTTTGAGTTCTTACACCACTGTAATGTAAAAAAAGGGACCAGTATGAACAGAAATTAAGAGGGCAGGATAAGTAAGTTGCACGAAAGTAAGGATGGGGTAACATTGTCCGTCAATTAAAGATCCAGTAAAACTTGTCTGTTAAACTGTGTCCAGACATCAACAATATGCAGCCAAAGCTGGTGCCTGCTCTCTCTTAGTGCTGTGTTTAGGCCACTGGATAAACAAATTGAGTTTAGTCCTCCAAAAATATTATTTACCACCCCAATCAGAACCTGAAAGAGAAAGGATGAACCTTGAAAGGATGAAGTACCCATCATCACTGTCACTGTTATGGAAACCCTCTGTAGCGAGGCAATCAATCTGACTTGAAAGTACTATGTTTCAAATGGGCACCAGCTAAAGATATCACAACTTTTAGGTAATGATTTATTTGTGATATTTGTGGACAGTGGAGCCTCATGAAATTTCTAAAGCTCCAAACTGTGCTATGCAAATACTCCTATGAACTCACTGGTGTGATGTGAGCACTAGCACAATGACCTACCACAAAGATAGTGGAAAAGATAATAATTGTTGCACTATGAAATCAAAAATCATGAATTTTATGATAAAGTGCCTAGAACTCAAAAATAGTCATCTGCAATAGAATATTTTTTCCAAATTTTCTTGTAAGGTATCAGCATTGGGTAAGATACTTCAAAAAGCGTATTTCAGAGTGGAAGGAGTGAGTGTTAATCCTTGCCGATAGCAGAACAGTAATTTTCACTATGTAAGTGATATACCAGTAGCAAAAAGGACTCCTAGAGACAGGCTTTCAATGTGTGTCCATATTTCAAATGTAAATAAACTTTTTTTTTACGTGTTCAATAGTGCTAATTTTGATTTATTGTGAAAAATCTGGGTTAGTTGCCAGTTCATGGAAGCAATCTAGAATTACTCCTTTTTAAACAAGAACATTAAGGATTCAGGCACAAGAAAAAGTATTTCTTATGTGAAACTAGATGATCATATGACTCCTACGAAGTTAGATAAAAACAGAAGACTATCAAATATTGAAAAAGACATAAAAGTATTAGTTTTCTTTTTCCTTATTCCTTGTGAAATCATTTGGGTCCCAGTTCTACAAAACAGGTTCTGCATTCTTATCTTTATTTATAAGGTTGTGTTTACCTTATTGCTATGCAAAGTAGGTGTAAAATGCTACAAATTAGAATGGCAATATTTTATAAACACTTTCTAGTGGTATAAATAATGAGAACTCAAACAGAAGCAGTTTTTCTCCTTCAGAAATTTTTTTGGATTCTATACTTTTCCAAATTTGGATTAAAAACACTTAAAGAATCTTAAAAGTGTTCATAACTAAGAATTAGAAGACTACTCAATTTGATCATTTTCATGAAATATATTCTTTCAACGACCTTGGAACATTTCACTCCCACTTGATCACCTAATTTTACTTTTTTTCTAATCTTTTTTTGAACCTAAAATCAGAAGATTTTTGTGCCAAAATAAATAAACATATGGCTGACATTTTCAAGAGTTTGAAACCATTTAAGTAGAATAATTTCTCAAAAATTAATCTACTCCACAAAAGAAATGCCTATCTTGTACAAACCTCGAGAGCTGGGAAAGCATACCAGGTCAGCTATGACAACAGGAGATGATGGAGAGCAATTAAGACTCGGGTTACGTTCAAAGTAATTTGGAAATAAACCTCTAAGTTTTTGGGTTTGGTCTCTCACTACAAGAAAGACAGTGAGGTGTTGGAGAGTGTCTAAAAAAGAGCAGCAAAGTTGGTCTGGAGCACAGTCCTGTGAGGAGCGGCTGATGGAGCTGGGAGTGTTCAACCTGGAGAAAAGGAGGCTCGGGGGAGACCTTATCGCTCTCTACAACTACCTGAAAAGGAGGTTGTAGCCAGGTGGGGGTCGGTCTCTTCTCCCAGGTAATAACCAATAGGATGAGAAGAAATGGCCTCAATTTGCACCAGGGGAAGCTTAGATTGGATATTAGGAAAAAATTCTTCACCAAAGGAGTTCTCAAGAATTTGAACAGGCCACCCAGGGAAATGGTGGAATCACCACCCCTGGATGCACTTAAAAGCTGTGTAGATGAGGCACTTGGGGACATGGGCTAGTGGTGGACTTGGCAGTGTTGGGTTAACAGTTGGATTCAACAGTCTTAAAGATCTTTACCAACACAAATGATTACTTGCTGCTTTGATAAAAGGCACACAGACTTCCAGCATTGTGCACTCTTCCCATTGCCTGCTGCTCTCTAGCTCCAGTTCACAGAATCATGGAACACGCTGAGTTGGAAGGGACTCATAAAGATCATTGAGTCCAACCCTTAGCCCTGCATAGGACAACCCCCAAGAGGCACACAAGGTGCACGAGAGTATCATCCAAACACTTCTTGAACTCTGTCAGACTTGGTGCTGTGACCATTTCCCTGGGGATCCTGTTCCAGTGCCCAACCACCCTCTGGGTGAAGAACACTTTGCTAACATCCTGCCTAAACCTGCCCTGACACAACCTCAGGCCATTCCCTCAGGTCCTGTCACTGGTCACCCCAGAGAGGAGATCAGTGCCTGCCCCTACCCTTCCCCTCACGAGGAAGTTGTAGACTGCAGTTGTATCAGCCTGGCTCTCACCCTGCACCTCCGTGATGGGATGGGGAGCTCTCTGTCCTCTGTGTGCTTGTCTCAGGAAAGCTGAGCCATGGGGCTACAACCACAACTCCTAACAACTGACAAGGAGTCGTGAAAAGGTGGTTGTGAGCTGCCCATGCATCAGAGGGCTTCATGCAGCAAGGTGAGGAAGACATGCAACAGCAACACCACAATCAGCTGGTAGACATACCACAAAACAAACCAACGCAATATGACGCAGCTTCATTTTCCTCAAAGAAAAATCAATCCATCCTGGCAATGGTCATGTTTAAACTCTGCTTTCAGCTAAGACACGGCACCAAAACATTAACAATTTCTAAAAATGTCTGGAAGCTATCCTATATTCCAGAACTTAGTGCCTTCCCCCTTCTGATTATTGGCATACCCATCATCACATTCTTTAAGTGACTTAGAAATGGCCTTCTATTGAATAAAACAGACACTACTCTACACAAATACAAACTGTGAGACTAAGGAACAAGCTTCTTGCCATACGGGTCAGCTGTGTGAAATTTAATGGGAGACCTCAAAGTTTTTGCAGAACCAGGAAATGTCGTGAAAATTAACTCCCTAAGGTAAACAGCCTGTGTTTATCTGGGAGCAGTGTGTACAAGAAATATACAGATATACTTTGTGATTAGGGTTTTTTTGACACTCATTCAGAAAAAAACCCAAAAATTATTCAGTGGTATTTTCTACCGCTTTTGATCAGTTTTAGTTGCATGTTCTTTATTGTAATTCAGAAACAGAAACAAATTCATGCTGGCCCCTGAACTCTTACATTAGTGTTTCTCCTCTTCTTCTACATTAAAATCACATCCAGCTTTTTTTTATAAAATGCATTCCCTGTGTCTATGGGGAAAGTCTGCATTCCCCAAGTATTTGTTATATAATCTGTGAACAAAGATTTAATTATCTGGAGGTTTTCAAGAAAATCCATTACATTACATTAAAAAGTTAGACATGAAATTTTTCAGCATCTGCCTCTTCTTCTGAATTTCTATTTTAATTTCTGGCTAGATATCTGTTGCAAACCTGTTAAACCTATTTACCTACTACCTTTTAAAAAACTGGCTTTCTGCTTAATAAAGAGCTGTTTCTCCAGTCTTACCCATTAATAGCCAATATTTGCCTCACTTACATGTATAATTTCCTATGTCTATAACTAAAAGGGGTTTGTCCTTTGTTCTAGAAGCACTGGAAGATGGAGTTTGTTATGTGTATTCCCAGCACCTCTCTCTCTCACCCTGGTAGGCATGGCTCTGCAGTTAATCACCATCGAGGTGCAGGTTTAGCTGGGTGAGGAGAAGCCAGAGCTGCAGTACTGGATGCTATCTTCCTTGGATGGCCCAGAGGAGGATCATTTCCCCTCCTGAGCATTGCCATAGCTCATTCAGTAAGGGCAAGGGCTTATTGAGATCTTGTTTCTAAAGATGGCAAGACCTAACCTGGTAATGGAGAGAAAATCTAGAGGTGCAGAAAGTCACTGTGCCCCACTGCAGAGGTCACAGTGGGAAGAAAGAGCAGCCTCTTAACCTACTGCATCTACAGGTACCCGAAGTACTTCTCATTTCAATTAGCCGAGTCCACGTACAACTGAGAAAGTTGGAGTGTTATTGCTATAATTATTTTGTTCCTTTTCTTTCCCGTTTCCTGCCTTCCTCACCCCTGGGCTCTTTAAAGAAAGACTCCCAGGAGCTTCCATTCAAGTGGACTGAAAACAGTGTCAGTGGGGGCTAACTTCTGCGGCACAGGTTGTTGTCACTGATGACCTATTCATCAGCACCAGCACCAGCCTGGCTTTGTCTTCTGCTCCACTAAACAAACTGATGGCAGGCTCAGTTCTGCTGCAGAAATTCTGAGAATTAAAGAAAGCACAAAGGGAGGCAGCAGGGTTGAAACATTTAGTGGAAATAGGGGAGCTGGTCAATAAAAGGGGACAGAGACTGGATCAAAAGGGGCTGACATACAATGGGACATGGGCTAAAAAGGGGTGTGCACTACCCCACAGGTCAAAAATGACAAAACCTTGAGCTCCTGAAGCTGTCACCTTCTGCACAGTAGGGAGAGATCCAGGAGCAAGAAGAAATGCAAAGCTAGCAACTCAATATACAGGCAATGTACAAAGGAAAAAAAAACATAAAGGGTGAAATTCTGGGGTGCTTGCAACAAGCTGAGACCACTGACCTCAACGAACCAAACAAAAGAAATGCTTAGAGACAGTATTGGAAAGAAAGAGAAATGAAGTATGATAAGGAAGAGTGAGATTTGGGTTTAGGTGTTCATCTTGGATTTGGGAGAACTGGTTCCATTTCAAGACTCTGCCATATGTTTCCTGTGGGACCAGAAGTGAGGCATTTAGTCTCAGCAATTCAGTCTTCATCAGTGAATAATTACTTAGGGAAAGGATATGACATGTATTTTGTGTGTAGGGTCCCCTGAGTTCTGCCATATTCACATAAAAAGCCTGTTGAAGTGAGAAGATGCAAAAAAAATTCCGGGTTTCGAATTTTTCTATTTTGAGGCATTTAAATGGATCACATTTACTCTTAAATAAGTTTTCAAAGCATTAAACTTCCATTCACACCTTTCTATCATTTTCTACCTTTGAGGCTCTGAATACAAATATCTGACTGGTGTCCAGTGAATACAGATATCTGAATTCTAGCTAGAGATTTTCTTCTCTTTCTGTGTTTCCTATTTTACCTTTTGCTCTTGTTCATGTTCCAAAATGCCTTCTCTTCTGAAGAATTTTAGAGGAAATGAGAAAGAGTAAAATTGTAATGCCCATGGCTTTCCAAAACTGGGGGGAAAATAAGCTAAAACATTAATGATATTTGAGAAAAGTAATTTTCTCACTTTAAAGGGGTTTGGCACATTTTTAGTGGAAAGAGAGATATTTTTTTTCCATCCTTTCTCCTTTCATGTAATTTCATTTAATTTAAATATATTTCCCTCCTTAACTTTTCACAGAAAGAAAGAAGCCCAGAAAAGTAAAACAGCTGGAGAAAACAGAATTTCTTCAGATATTAAAAGACCCAAACACATTTCAGTAATGCTTTTTTTTCCTCAGAAATTTGAAATACAAGCCTGGTCCCACACACACATCATGAGATATGCATCTGATTAAACTCTGTTCTATGCAACCAACCTTGATTATCATAACAGAGACTTCCAGATCTCGCAAATGGATTCCTCTACCTGTCACTGGGGGGGACTGCAGCAAAAGGAGAACGCTCCTTGTCTGCGTTGAAGTAATAAACAAGGAAGAAAACAAGGAAGGTGGGTTCTTATGCCAAAGCATTTAGCACCAATACACATCCTGGACCATATGGAAGATCTGCCTGTGTCCTTCAAACCTCAGCATGGATGGCATGAAGATCACTGCCCCACGGATGAGCTGCTATTTGTCAGGCAGAGCTGCCTAAGAGTGCCTAGAAAATGCCCGAACTGCCTAATCGTCGGCCGCTCTTAACTGTGGTAGTTCCACAGAAATCAATCCCCAGATCTGTCCTCAGAGTTTAAATGCTGGCCACCCGGCTGACAGTCTCACAAGTAATAAAATAATTCAAACAGGTCAAGTTACCAACTCAGAAACAGCGAGGGGTTTTTTTTTGCTTCATGCCACGGAGAGGAAAATTTCCAGTCTCTGTTCAGAATTGGCCATCATTATTAAATGCACACATGGATGGGCTTTTTGGCCGTGATATAAATGACTTAAAGCTGTGATTCAAATAGGTCTATAAAGTGCTTCTATGATGTTCCTCTCCTTTTTTTTCTTTTTTTTTTTTTTGAAACTGTCTCTGCTCCACTGTTCTTTGTAGAGATAAGCCCTTGAAAATCACCCTTCTTAAGGTGTAAACTTGGTGACTGTACATTATAGTAAAACATTTGATTTGTTATAGGCTAGAAAAATAGAGAAGTTGAAATCTCTTCATGGTGTATTAAAGGTCACACAATTATAATAAAATCTTGCTCCAGCAGCTCCAGTCACAGACAAAATCAGTCTCAAATTTCCAGCGAACAATGAAGTCCCTACAGAGTTTCAGCTTCCCCGGGAAATCAGGGTATCTCAGGCTGTGTTGATTTTAAGAATGTCCTGAATGCCCATCATAAAAAAAAAAAAAAAAAAGTGTTACTCAACATAGTCACAGCTCTTTCGGGGTCCTCTGATTGAAAATATGCTTTTTATTTCACAGCCATTTGGGGCATAGCACTTTTTTGGTTCCAGAAACTTAAAAAGCAGCCAGCTCTACTTGTTCAGGTGAGACGCCCCAAGCCTGAATGTCATTTCGTAGCATGCCACACATCAAAATAAAATAATAGTAATACAGAACAAAAAACTACATCCTCACAATACAAACTAATCTTCCAGCTTCCCATCAAGCGAAACATATTGACAACTGACAATAGGCAATTAATAGATTAATGAGCATAGCTCTTATCTGTCTACATTATGAGTTTATCTGGTTGTAACAGGATGAACACAACACGGGCCTGTGCTCGGAGGAGTGCTGTCCCAATAGAAATGAGATCATTGCAGCAAGATATGAATGGAGTATTTTGATTACCAGGTATCACTCAATGGAACAGAACCCCCCCACACACATTTATTCTATACATTTTAAAATTATTCAAGGGCAAAGAATAGAATACAATTTACTAGAGAAAGAATTAGAGGGAAAGGTTTTAAGAAAGCAGGAGAGATTAGGTTTTGATCCAGGGTTAAGACCACTGCCTCTGGCACACACACAGTCTGTCAAGGTAGGTGGTGGAATGTAAAAAAAACCCTTTCCACCTAAAACTGAGCCTAAACTCAGTGATGTCTGCAGTGGTTAATAACAAAATAAACTTTAAAAATCCTTTAATAACCCAAAGCAAAACATAAAGCATACAAGCTAGTTCTATCTCTAAAAAAATGGGGCTGTTGTTCCTGACAGTGGTAAGCTCATTCACATCATGGACAAATTTGATCTGTGGAAGTACAAAGGTGCACTGGAGGATGCTGTGCCTCACATAAAACCTGCAGAAAAGCAATCTTTCCAAAGGTAGTCTTTCCAAGGTAGGAAGGTGAGCAAGGTATGAATCTGGGGAGCCAGAACACCATTATCTCAATTATATCCCGACATTTTCTCCCTGAGTCCCTGGTGATACACTTGCCAGTAACATACCTCTTCAGCTCTGCGCTTACTCGTTCCCTATTGCCACCACAGAAGGAAGCCAGATTTGCTTCTCTCATGCCCAGAGACAAGTTCTGCCTGCTCTTCCTTGCACATGTAATCTAAGTTTTCTCAGTGGGGCTATTTGTACGGATAAAGTGAATTTGCCCTTGATAGTGCTGTAAAGTTTCAAAACAAATATTGTGATGTTTTGTGAGTTGGCAAACACAATATGCAATTTGCTGTGTGGAAACTGTTGTCCTGCTCCAGAATTATGCAGGCTTTCATAATGACTAACAACGTGAGACAAATGCAGCATGACAGTTGCACGTTGATCATTCTACACAATTTTGCTCATAAGCCATTTATTGGGTTCATTTCAGAGCCTCGTGCAGCCAAAAGAAAAACTCCGGTGGAATGAACTTTGGATCAAACTTGATGTTATTCCACTGCAGTACACTAGGCAATAAAAAATGGGGGATTTATTCTGATTTGAACATAACCTCTGTATGAAAAGCTGCAATCCTGATGATGAAAATCTCCTGGGAATGTGGCTGTGGAGGTCTCAGGCACCGCTGTCCCAGCTACTCACTACCAGCCCATGCAGAGCAACATCTGCCTTTGCCTCCCCACGTCAGGGCACAGCATCAGAGGTGCTGGGGAAGCGCTGCACAGGTCTCTGGCTGCTGGTAGTTAATTCCAGCACCAGAGCAGGGGAATAGCTGCAGGCAGGAGCATTTAAACCACAGAAGCAAAAATCACCAGAGGACATCTCAAAGCTTCATAACCCTCTTTATACTTGCACCTCTGCTGCTTTAAACAACTGTCATGTTGAAACAGTAGGAAGGGGCTCAAAGGCTACTTCTGCATATGTCTGTTTGGATGACAAAAAGAGCTATAAAAGCCCAGAGAAATACACTATTATTATATACTGTCTTGAAAAGAGAATTCGGTTTGCGTCTCATTTTTAAGAGCTAATATTCTTTTATCTGATCAAATGATAAACAGCATTGCTAAATCAAGTTTTGATGGCATATGTATTTGCAAACAAAACTTTATATTCAACCTTTTCTAAGATGATCCCACAAATCTGTGTTGATATCCTCTGTGGTCACATTTTTAAGAGCCTGGAAAATAGAACAGCCTCCCATGCACTGCTTTAAACCATGTACATGCACTACTACATTTTCTAATTGAATAGGACATTCTAGGCATGCAGTGAAAAGCAGCTTCAGAAAATCAGTGTAGAGAGGGACAGAATGTTTTCCAAATGCGGATTTTATTCTGTTCTTGGGTATTCTATGCCACAGGAAATCAAACTAAAACTCTTCCACTGGGGACTGCAATGTGTCATTCAAACACATCCCTCAGCAAGGCACTCCACTTGGGGGATGACATGTTCCTGGATGCCTCCCAGAGCGCCCTGCTACACTGAGCTGAAGCTCCCGGGCCCTCTGAAGGGAGATGTACAGACAGCATGGCACAACGACTGTGAGATGCCACAGTTCTCTTAAGCACATTCCTTCCTTGGCCACGGCCTCCCGTCATTTTAACTGGATGCCTCAGGACTAGTCTGGTCTAACAGCCTTGTCATCTTGCTTTGTCATTCCTCTTTCCAGGGTTTGAGACACCAATTTTGCGTGAAGCACAAAATCTCCTGGTACTATCCCCCAGCGAAACCAAGCCATGAGTGTTTAGTGCAGCTTGGCACATTTGCTCCTTGTCTCCATGGTAAAAGTGCTGGAGAAGTCCCAGGCGTTTGCCACCAGAGTTTCTGGGAAAATTCTTCAGTTTTATCGATCGATTTGGGGTCTATCTTTTGCGGTTTCAGGAGAACACGGCTGACAGAACTATCAAGAAGCATCCCCTCCCTGCTTTACTGGGAAATGCATCAAGATTAGAGGGCTGGAAACCAATCTGAGCAGAGCAGTTGTGACTCACTGGTTTCTTTGATGCTATAAATGTAGCATACCTGAGAGGTCACCGATGAACTTTGGTGCTCATGGAGAAAAAAACCTGTGGCACTGAGGAGAGCAGCTCTTTGGTCACAGAAAATTACTTCAGTTCTTTAGGCAGGTGGTGCCCACTTTTTAAATTTTCCCTATGGAGAACTAAGAAAGCAATTCTCCTGAGCCTGTGTTTGAATGTGTGGACTAAAACTGCTTCAAGAGGGAGCAAGAGGAAGAAAAACTGCGATCAGGAGTAAACATCTCTGACTCCTAACAGACAACAGCTTCTCTTGACATAAAATGGTGCAGCTCCACTGAGGTCGGGGAAGCAACAATGTTTTATCTTAGCTCAGAATTCCTGGACACAACTGTTTCTCACTTTTATATCGTAATTAATACTTTAACATAATCGAACATTTTCCTGTGAAGGAGTTAATGAAGCCTTGCTTAGATTTGTAGACACATTTACAGCCCAATATTTAGGATACAGGAAAAAATAAGGTCCTTTAAGAAATCAGCTACATGAAGAAACAGGAGCCATTAACCCAAACAAAGAGATCACAAAACATTTTAAACAGCAGTTGAACCAAATGGTTACCTTCCAAACTAGTATTTCTATGCTGAAATAAGCAGGAAGAAGGATTTCAGATACACTTAAGCTGGGAAATAAAAACAAACCCAAAAATAACAGACAGGAGCAGACAAGAGCGTTGGCTCAGAGATGCTTTAGATCTGACAGCAAATCCATTATCTACTGCAGAATCTTTCCTGTGTTCAGGAAAGGCTATGGAACCTCCTATGTTATTTGCAAATAAACAGGACTGCACAATGGGTAGAACCAAATTTGGTATTAATTCCCTCCTTTCACTGTTGATCCCTGCTGCTCTCCGGAAAACCAACTGGCAATCTGGCTCAAAAGGAGAGCACAACGCAAAAGAATCAAAAGCCATTTGAAGAAAGCTACACATACATTCTGCTCTCTCACCATCAAAGCACAGCTCTGTTCTCCCAACCTCTTTGGACCTCTGTTTCGGTCTGTAAAACGGAAACAACATCGCAGAAGAGAGGGAGAGTCAGAGATCGTGAGCCCACTTGCTGAACTCTGGAAGGAGCTCCCCTTCTGCCCTTCAGCATTTTTATGTCTGCAGTACCTCCCATGTGGCAAGTGCTACCTACCTGGGGAATATCTGGTTCATTTCTATGCACAGAAGCTACATTCACTTAAAATATTTGTGGAAAACCACCAGTTTCGAATGTGTGACTGACAAGCCTCAATTAAAACAGAGGATTTAGTACAAATATAAAGCTTTTTACAAATCTCAGATTTTGTGACATAATATTAGCTGTGAATGTAAAACAACATAGAGATGTGTTTTGCTGCAATAACAACAATTTAAAGATCAAATACCTTTTCCTTTCAGATTCTCCATGCTGATTTCTGAGAACCTAGTGAAATACAAAGGATGTTTGCGAAATAGAACACTTGCATATGCTTCATTAATTAGTTTGGCAAGGCCTCCAATATCAAAGGTGCATGTGTTTTTACACAGGCTTAGGCAATCTGCCTTGGATTTTTCAATATTCATGTTTCTGCACTAATTGTGCTCTGTATCATTTTATTTTATATATATACATATATATACACACACATACATATATACACACATATTTAACAGAGCTTGGAATTTGTCATTCTACTGGGATTTGTAAAAATATCCTTCCAGAAAAACTTGACTGGAATGGGAGAGGTGGTGCATACTTTTCTTTTTCTTGGAGCTCCATCTCAGTCCAACAGGAATTCTGTCCGTGTAATCTTAGCATCACATTTCACATTAAGCTCATGATGAGCTGAATTTTTGGTAGAACTGTCTATGAAATTTCAGATGAAACATCTCCTCATTGGAATACAACAGCTTGTTCAAACAGAATGTTTTGGGCTTTGACAATCTCCCAACTCAACACAGGCAGGAATATCTTATAAAACAGCTTGTGGGGCTCCTAAATCAACATTCTTTGGCAAAGAGGTGATGGACTTCCTGGGTTGACTGTGTCACCCAAGGAGCTGCTTTATTCCATTTTGAACAGAAATGGGAATAAGAAGCAATCATTTTCCTGAAGCCAGTGTTTCTGAATTACCTTTCCATCTCCAATTCCTGTGTTTGCATTTCATCCCTCACCCAAACAGGGTCTTCTAGCAACACAGAAATGCTAAATACCACTTTCCCTGGCATGGTTACTGAGAGTAATAGGAGGGCTGAAAGGAGGAAAGGGGAAGCACTGAGAGAAGTGGTGCAGCAGCAGACTCTAGAGCCTTCACACACATCTAGAGCATGCTGGCTGCTGAAGTCCTGGATTGGCTTGACTGCTTTTTCTATCTAGGTCCAGTCCACCTTTCACCTTGTGTTTTATTGCCAGAAAAAGCTATTCAAAGCCAGTCACTTGTTGCACTACTTAGCATTACCTAACAGATCACAAGACTACTCTAGAACAGCAAAAAGGAACAGATGGGAAAACCCATAAGTAACTATAATGCATTAAACTCCCAGAGCAAAGGGCACATCCTCATGCAGAACCTGTCCTGTCTCTTCACAAATAATGACATGTCATGCTGAAGAATCTTCCTACACTTCAGAAAAATAAAGAGGAGCAACGAATATGTTGGAAGGGAAGTGCAAAAAGTGAGAGGGTTGGGGAACTGCCTTCCTTATTTTTTACCATCCATTTATTTCCACGTTCCCACAAACATAAGTATGGATCCATGTACCTTTGTGTGGCACTTTGCCCCATAGTAAACATCAAATACTCTGAAGTTAGGAGGAACTTCTTATGGTTTATGTGCTCCCTCAAAGAGCACCACATCATTTCAGTCAAGGCAGAGGCAGGGGCTGGCCAATATTCTAAGACATAATGTGGCCTACCTGATAAAATGCATTGTACCTACTGAAAACCAAGTACCCACTGGCCTCAGTGCTGCCCACTGTGCACTGTGAGCAGCCATTAAATAAGGCCCCCAGCATTTTACCAAGCTTGGACAATCACACTGGACAACATAACAGGATCAATGCGGGAGATGAGGATAAAGACCAAACAGCTCTGGAGATGTCCTAGAGAAGACTAGTAAACAACAGGCCTCCATAGAGAAGGGTGACAGAAAACTCAAATCACACTGAAATTTACCAGAGCTTAAAGCTGCTTACAATAATGGCTCAAGGTGAACGATTAATTTCAAACCAGGCCAAATTGAGGAAAAGAACCTTGATGCACACACCAATTTTGTTTCTCAAAGTCAAGAATTGCCTAATCAATAGTAGTGCTAAAAGGAGATGGGCACTCTCAGGGGTACCATTACAAAGAATTGCACTGGATTTTAGCCACCTGGCTCCCAATTGCTTTAATAGCTGTCACATGGCTAAAACCCAGTCTGAAGCTTTAAAACCTTACCCCTCGGTCTTCCTGAGCATCCACTGCTGTCAGGTGGCAAATGTGAAACAGCAGGAGGGACTGTGAGATTTACTCCTGTATTGACCAGTACTAGAACATGCCCAAGAATTTGCACTGCTGTTGCAAGTGTCAGTTACTGGGTGAAGAAGGCAAAGCAGGAGAGGGTAAAAGGGGTGAGTGAGAGAAAGTGAAAGAAGCTGTATTTAACCCTTCCCCAGTTGATGTGTTGATAGCAGTCAGGTACTCACATTGCTGGCCTAATTCAATCAGCCCTCCTCTTCCATTAGCTAAAAATAAACTGGCACTTTTTAGGTAATGCTCCGACTGCTCCCCCCATGCCAAACTGTGCTCAAAATCTTAATGGAAAACCTTCAAGGAGTTTAAGGTTTTAAATCAAATAAAGAAGGAAGCAAAAGGAGAAAAATCCAATCAGAGCAGAAAGTGTTTGCTTATACAGGAACTGATTTTTATCCTTTTCACCAGCACTGAACTCCATGGGAGCGTTAGCTGGAAAGACAGAAGGAAGTAGACAAAATGGAAGAGGAAGGAAGAGTTTCTCTCATGCTCCTATTATACATAGTATTACACAAGGAGAGGTGGCATCATGTCAATGAGATCTCAGCTGGATTTGCTTCCTTGACCTGCTAGTAATCAGTTAGGGGATGGTAAGCACCCTGCTCCCCTTCTCCAACAGCTTCTGCCACTCCAGAGCCCTCCAGAGATGGGACTGCCCTGGTGTGCCTAGAGGAGAGCAGTAGGAGTTGGCCTTTGCAGCAGCCCCCCTCCCAGCAGGTCACCTTGTGGTTGGGCTCCCGTAGAACATATAAATAACCAACAATACCAACCAGTTTTTGAAAGGAAGTGAAAAAATATTCATTGAACCATAGAATGACTTGGGCTGGAAGGGACCTTAAAGATCATCACACCATGTTGCTCAGAGACCCATCCTTGAACACTGACAGGGATCCACCACTTCTCTCTGGGCAGCCTGTTCTAGTGCCTCACCACCCTCACAGCAGAGAAGTTATTCCTAATATCTAATCTAAACCTACTGTCTTTCAGTTTGAAGCCATTCCCCCTTGTCCTGTCATTACCTGCCCATGGAAAAGTTCCTCTCCAGCCTTCTACTAAGCTCCCTTTAGGTATTGGAAGGTTGTTATGAGGTTTCCCCAAATATGGTCATGAAAAGCAACAGATAAGTTTCTAAGTTGAAGTTGTTGGGCAAAGAGAATAGAGAAATTAAGTAAACCAAGGAACTTGAAAAAAAACCAAAGTAATTGAAAAAAACCCACCATCAGTCCTGTAACAAAACCCAAGCCTATAACTTAAGATGAGCGGGGAAAAAAATAAGTAAAAAAGAGGATTTGTGTACTACCAACCCTCCTGCCAGCCATCTAGAAGAGTGTACATCTAAATTTTGGAAGGGTAACAGTTAGACAGCAGTTAGAAGAGAAGAAAGGGGATGGAAAAATATTCCTCAAAATAGTAGATAATTGTTACGAGCATGCAAACCCCAGGAATTATTTTATATATATATATATATATATATATATATATATATATATGAGCCTGAACATATTTCATGCTATGGCCCTTTTTCATTGAACCCTACATACTTTATATGTGCCTTAAAATAATTATTTAAAAACAAACTAACAAAGAAAAAAAATTACCATAGTCCCCTGAGCCAAAGCAAAACTGTACACTACAGGAAACTGAGAGCACTGAGATTTCTATTGAAAGAAGGGACAGGAAGAGGGTACTTGCAGGTCTGATCCAGAACCCATTAATTTGGTAAGCTCTGAATCCAACTATGAGTGTAGGGTCATGAGTCACAGAGTATTGGTGAGTGCTGCTGTTGCGCTGGTTTTGCAGTATCTCTCTTCGTAGACATCAGAACCAAACCACATCAGTTCCCCTTAGCTGAGCTGGATTGGCACTTTGGAAATCCTAGTGCACAGGAAATGTTTAAATCCTCACATTTGAGGAGTAAGAGCAACATAGAGCTCTTACACATACTGGCTATATGTGGTTCAAGAAAAATAAAGGTAGAAGAACTGGGAGAAGGAGAAGAAGAAACAATGAGAAATAAAATGGAGAGGGAAATGAAACAGAAAAAAGGTACAGTAGAGAGGGGAAAATGGGAGAGAGTATGGGAAAATGGGGGGTGGAGAGGATTAAATTAATCAAAACCAAGAAAGAATTACGGAAATGGAAACAATGAGAAACACAGGAGAGCACTTGAACTCACAAAGTAAAAACAAACAAGAAGCAAGAATTGGAGGCAACAGCAGGAAATAGTGAGGCAATGAGAGAGAGAAAGGAAAAGGTGTGAGGAGCTGAAAATGGCAAGACATAGGAGAGAAAATGGGAGAGAAGAAAGGGAGGTAAAGAGAAGGAATTGTACAGGGAAAGGACCAGAAAGAGGAGAACAATCCTAGGGAGCCTGCTGTGGTGGGTCGCAGAGGAGTTCACAAGCCCATGCACTCCAACTATTTCTTTTTGATTCTGTGTCATTGTCAGGCTTCAGACTGCAGCTGCAAATTGTTTGTCTGGCAGTTCTGGTAGGTTTGATTCAATAACTCCTGTAAGAGGGCAGGCAGGATATCAATGCTGCTTTATTGCCTTTTTCTCTGCCTACAATAGCAATCCTCCAGTTATACAGTATTATAAAGTGCCATCACTGGGGGTTGTATCTCAGCATAGTCACATCTCATCTTCCTAGACTATAATAAGCTGGCAAAGGTAGAAGTCTGAAACTATGTGAGCTTTGTGAAATGATTAACATTGAGGTCTAAAGATTGGCATCACGGATGGGCACTGAGCAAACAACAGACTCTCACTTCCCAAATACCACCGTGAGGGGTGGGTACATCCTACGGGATCAGCTCCACCAAATGCACTTGGTAACCTTTGTCAAGTCTCACTCCATCCACTAGTGAACAAAGCATTAATACTCCATAAAGCTGCAACCACTGTCAGGGAGCAGAGAAAACAACCCATACAGTCCTGTCAGTTGGGTAACTTTCCATGACTCTCTTCAAATCCCTTGGTTGTGGTCTCTTTAAAAATAATCATGCAGCAACATTTAACCTAGTATTGGACTGACTGACATGGACCTACCATTATTCCTCCTGGAAGTTCGTTCCTTCAGGCTGTGGGGGTGTACTCTGACACAGAGGAATTTCTCTAGCCTTCAGTGTGCATGATCTGTGAATAAAAAAGAGGCTTTCGGTTACACTATGTCATCAAATAGCACCTTTTACAAACATTAAATTCAGGTTAAAAATGTCACAGCAAAACAGGAAAATCTCCAAGCAAAAAACTGCCTGTGAGGCATTTTATTTGTATATCTTTAAAAAAACCCTCAAAAATTCCTGACACATCGTTCTGGTTAAAGGCACACAAATATGAACACAACTTCTCAGTCAGGCTTGGTCATTACAAATACTCGGGGTACCTGAACAGAAAGAGACCTGTTTAATCTACTTAACCTTTGCCTCACATTTACACCCATACAGAAATCCCTGTTTCACTGTAAAAATCATAGATGGCTGTCTTTAAGACTGTGTCTAGAAACCATTGTGATTTTACACTTCAGTTTATTTCATATATTTCCATCCTTTTGAGTCACGCTGTTCAGCCTCCTACTTATTCTTAATAGATTAATTTGTGATTGCTCCCTCGACATTTCAGCTTCTCATGACGGAGAGCAGTTCCTCTCATTTCACTCATCAAGGCTCCACATAATAATGAAAGTTCCTATAGGTCACCTCTATCATGCCTTATTTCCTTAACCCGTTTAGCCTTCCACCCTGATGAGTGTTCTTAAACCTAGAGCTGTCTGGGTTAAGGCAAAAATAAAATTTTTCCTGCATGCTGACTGCAACCAAATCTGTATTGCATCAGTTCTATAGAAAATGTGACTATAAACATGTGATTTCAATTCTCCAACACCTTTGCATTGTCATAATATCCTATTTGTTTTTTTCCAAGGAGTCACACACACAGAACTGCTGAGATTCTTCTCTAACAACCCCAGGTCTCTTTTCTCTTTGGTACACTGAATAATACAAATTCTGACACAGTTCACCAGCTTTAGTCCTACTGTTAGAGCTACTAAAAGAGGCCAGTCCTCCTTGACTTGGTTAGAACTGTTTCTTACTTGTTTGCTAATCTTTACATTTGCCAGAATAATCAAAGTCTGCTTTTTTTACTCATTATAATTTTTCAGAATAAAATTGATAGGCAAGATCCTGAGCTGCCATAAATTGGCATGTCCCTGGCATCACTTCAGTGGTCCAGCTTCACACATTAAATAGATGCTTCAAAACAAACCTGCAGGGCATGCCACCAGTTTGAATTTTCTAGTTGTTACTTTTGACCAATAGCTGTTTTCTAAGTTGTGGCCCTGCTGCATGATTAACACTGATGTAGAGGACAGTCACGACACAGCCTGTGGGCAGGCAGGCAGGCTCTGGGTGCAGGTGAGGGGCAGCTGAAAGTGTCCAAAAGTAGTTCTGTTCTCCCAGGAGATCCACATTAAAAGACCAAGTCATCCCATTTATTTAAAGAATGATTTTACAATGCATCATATTCCAAGTTGTCTCTTCCTTTGTGCAATCTGTCCATTTCACAGGACACAAAATATTTCTGACCGGGAATGTAGCACTAAATAAAACAACTTTCATTCATAACACAACCTTGAGGGTTGTGCATAGTTAGAGGGATACACCAGTTAGCTCAAGGTAATTCAGTGCTGATTGGGTTGGGGATAATTTTCTGGCAACTAAGGATGGAATTGACACCAAAAAATCATTCCAAATAACTGCGAAGGAGTCACAGGATAGCAACACCTTCCAGTCTCTGGGGACCTAGAATTGATTTGAACTGGTCTACCACTTAAATGGAGAAAAGCTATTATCCCATCAATAATCTCTTGAGCCACTCAGTCCCACTTGAAGCAATTTTTTCTTCAATAAGCTATTTTACATATTTCACTTAGTCCAGAATCTATGGGACAAGCTTATCACATGATTTGCGTAAAAAGATAAATAGCTCTCCCCTTTGCATTTCTGTTTATTCTTGAGTTTGCTGCTAACATGACAGAACTATTAAACATGTTCCTCCTTTTCCCTCCTTATGGAACCCTGCTTTTCTTCCTACCAGTCTCAAAATAAGACAACTTCTTGTTAGCTTTTGGAAGAAGACCCAGCCTAGGAGCATGTGTTCTAGGTTTTTTTCCACATAAATGTAAATTTATTGCCCTCAATCATCACAGCAGTCATCAGTATAATGCTGATACCTCCTCCATAGCACTGCAACACAAGAAGGGTAAAATCCAGTATTTGTAGTGTAGAGACAGAATTGTTAAAGATAAAATCTGGCAAAGCAGTCTTCATTTTTAGGTACATTCATGGGCACCAAAAGGTGGACACAGTGTGCATTTGTGTACAAAGATGCTGTAATTATTAAGAATGCCTTAAAAATTAGGCTTTTGGTGTCTGATACTAGGCTTGCAAAAAATTAAGACATCCATATTGGAAAGTCACATAAGACAATTTGTGATAGAGCAAAGGCAAGCACCAGGGAGGTCAGAGCTGTGGTTTGGCAACGGGGCCACACTGGCCCAGCAGAAGAATCCTTCCTGGTGAGAAAGCAAACTCACGTTCATGCTCAAATCTCTCAGCTTTTCTCACTGTTTTTGCACTATTTTGTGCACTCAGAAGAGCCTGTCTTGTCTACTTTATGCTTTCTCTTCATTAAGCATTTCCTCTGTAGTTTCTGCTACCACTGAATTTACTCGGCCTCCTCCATCACTCCCAGAATTAGAATCCGTGCCTTTGAAAGAACAGAGCTTTCTTCATTTCAGGCGGCTAATCCTCCTCCTGCTCACCCCACAGGTTACGCTGCTGGAGCAACACTACTTTGATACTGTTCCTCTGGCAGCAATTAGAATCAAATCAGCACCAGGCTGTTTATAAAAAGGGATGTTGCCGTAATGACACTATCAATTCTTCCAAACATTGTAGCTATTTATCAAGTGATTAAAGTAAAGTAACTTACTCCAGGTTTACTAGCCTATTTTCCATTGGAACTTATATGGTTTTACTGCCTCTACTATGGCACTTGGACTGCTAATAATTTCAATTTTATTACATTATCATATTTTTTAGATTTATTTCTAGGTTTTGCATAAGATTCAAATTGTTACCCAGTTGATAAAATAATACAAATTTATCTTGGTCAAAAAATCACATTAGGATAATTATCTTGCCCTTTTGGCAGATAATTTTGTTTGTAATATATTGAAAATGCTTATTTTTTTCTTCTTCTAACCACTCATTCTTGTAGAAGAGGCTATTTTTTCCTAACACAGGCAACTCTATCTCCCTCTCACTGTCAAGAGCTCTCATGTCTCCTCACATTTTCCCCTCTCCATTAGAGGGAAACCTAAAAAAAGGTGCCTGCTCTTAGCTTGCCAGCAAGCTACCATGGACACCCAGATTCCTGGCAGGCATTACAGGGCTGACTCATCCACTGGTCGTGCTCCACTGCAGTGTCAGGGACTCATGGGGAGCACTTACTCAGGCAGGCCCACACTACAACTGAGGTAGCATTTATCAGAGCAGGGGTTGGGAATACACAAATTAATAACAACTCTGTGACAGCCTCTTGCCCAACACGTGTGCTGTGGTGTCCACGCAGCTTCATTGTGCCCCTCGACGACTTCCTCCTTCTCTTTGGTCATGAAAATAGTAATTGCTGATAGCTGGCAGAAAACAAAACTCCTGCCTCGAAGAATGAATGGATGTCACTGGCTGATTTCTTCTCCCCTTTCCCTCTCCATCAAACCTAGGTGTCCCTGGAACCGCCGCTCTGCCTCCCCTCCTAAACTGACGCTTCTACTTCCACCTCCGCAAAGCAGGAGGCTGCAGAGAGCACTGTCTGGGCAAATAACACAGAGCCAGTTTAGCCAGATGATACTAAATATTTGCTCAAACTCCCAAATTATCAGAAGGATACTACTTATGAGGTATCAGAAGAAAGTTGCAGCAACTAATGCAGAATTAAGCAAATCGTACCTGACCCTCTGGCCAGGGGCTCTGCCCCTAGGATGTCTGAACAGCCACTTGTGATCTCCATCATTAGCACTTTGATTAATTTAAGTTAGATTTTTCAATTTAGAAGAAATTTTAATACTTAAAAAGCAAACACTCACAATTAGATAAAATTTGTGAGTTGTGTTTTTTTTTTTTTGTTTTCTTTTGTTTTTGTGAAAAAAACTCAAAATAGGGCTTGTTTAGGAGAAAAAAAAATCAATTTTGGGAAAGCTAAAGTTTCAAATTTTATTTAGAATGCATGGGGTTTCTGTTGTGCCTATACAGTTTTATTATAAAATAATAATTTATACTGATATGCTTTAACTTGATGTTAATAATTAGTAAAATAAAATAGCTCCTCCTACTTTAAAAACTGTTATGGTTGTGTGCTGCTTAGTACTGATAGAAACAACTCTCTTATGCAATAAAGTAAGTGATATTCTACTGTAAGAAAGGATGGCAATACCCTGATTTTTGAATAAATTAAATGCTGATTTTTCCATAATTTTAATACACCCAATTCTAATACTCTAATTCTAAATTTCAATTATTTGAATTCTCTCAAGCAGTGATGGCTGCGTTACCAGATACTGGGTAATATCTTAAAGGTTTTGAGTTATGGTGTTGAAATAGAAACTTTTTTTGAGCAAAAATTGTTATGCAGTCTAGGAGCTTTACAAAAACATTTGTCTCCTTGTATTTTTCCCCACTTCTTGCTCTTGGGCCCAGGAAGGTACAGGGTGCACCCCGTCTTTCTATCTGCTTTAGTGTAGGCAATCCAAACTTGCAGAACACCTAAGAAAAGTCCCAAAACATAGCTAAATTAAATTCTGTTAAGCCATATGGTTTGCACTTCAGTTTTATGATTAAATTGAAGATGAATTTACATATTTGTGTTATTTCTGATGACAATATTATGGAATATATATATATATAGACAGAAATTCACCCCTTTTCTAGTAAGAAAATATCTACTTTTCTCCTTCACTGCTCAGAACTCAGGCAACATTAAATCTCCTTTGATGGCCACAGAGCCAACAGTGTGGGGACAACACACACATGGCAGAAGCCAAGTGTGAGAGAAGCATCTAAGGCTCCCTGAAGTGAGAATGGTCTCAATTCGGTGGATTTCAGTGAAGTCACAGAGAAATCACACCAACAGTTTCTGTAAAAATCACAATCCAGACGGATTGGAAAAAAAAAAGTTTGACTGCTTCTCATCCTCCATATCTCTGAACATTTTTTCTTCTTGTAATGACATGGTGAAGAAGCTGATGATCATAAATATGGAGTGTATCACCCCATCCTTTAACTCCCTCTTTATTGCGTTTGAAACATAATCCATGCATCTCAAATAAATTAAACATGTGACATATAAATTCAGTTCATGCTTTTTGGGGGTTGTCAAAATCCTGGGAAACCAAAACGTTGAAAATCACTTGTCAAAACGTTCTGGGACGAAGTAGTTAAGCTGTCATCAACAGCTTAAACACTGTTTATTTGAATATGTTAAGCAACTTCTTTAAAAAAACAAAAGTACAGAGTCTGTTGATCAGAGTCCTTTCTCCACATGTCTTTATTCTGCTTCCCTGATCTTCTCAGGGGAAAAAAAAAGAACTTCACAGGAAGTGTGAGGGCATATACCCCTGCAGTGAAGTAAGTACTCTGCTCCACTGACACAACTGATTTGACAAAATATGGCAGTGGTATTACCATGGCACTACAGGATTATTACTCTGCAGTGCCCATTACATGAAATGGAGTTACTCTGTGCTTACCACAAAACAGCAAGTAGCATTTTTCAGTAACACAATAAATAACCCTTGTCATCTCTGTATCTACACCTTTTGCAGGAACAGATACAGACCCAATCTAAAAACAAATCTAAAAGTGCTATAATAATACTGGAATGACATGCCTCTTAAGCTGTTTACAGCTGACAGACTAAGTGAAATGGTTTGACAAGGGAGAACACAGTATGTGTTGACAGCCCTGCTTAGTTCATATTTGAAAGGCAAAATTAAAGTCATACTTTTACAAGGTGCAGAATTCTGCTCACCTGAAGGACATTCTCTTAAGCAAGACATGGTATCAAGCCTCTGCCACCCTCCCCCTCCTGACTCCTATTTTTATGTGTAGGCCACTAAGTGGCACACCTCAAAAACCAGTCCTGACTGCCTATCCCAGTAATTGCTCATGAAAAGGTATCATTTAGAAAAGTATGGAGAAACCAACAGTGAGAGCAGCCATAAGCATTCACCCTCTGTAATCTGAGGGAGCACAGCAACATTTGGGCAGCATTTGGCTTTTCTTACAGCAGGCAGCACCTTCAGGAAAGAGCACACATCAAACAAAGGCTGACTATAAATCCCCTCTGTCCACAGAGACACCTTTCACTTGATTACAGGATATGAGAGAAAAACATAAAGCCACAGTGAATCCTAAAAAAGTAAATAACAGCTAAGATAGGTTAGAGGAAAGGGCTGGAGACAGGCACAAGGAAAAACAGAGCAGTTTGGCAGTACTTGTACAGCTCTCAGGCGCGGGGAGCAGGCAGGCTCAAAGGACAAATGGTGGCAAAAAAACCCCAGCCTCTCACTTTTACTTTGTCCTTGCTAATCCCACCAGCTGGCAACAATCAGGGGCTGTCAGCAACTTATGTGGTGGTCAGTGTGAGAATAGTTTGGTGGACTCAGGCCAGCTACTATTGAAGAAGTTTCTTCACCGCAAAAGTTCTTGCTATTACTTGGTCCTTCACTGTTAGAGGCCATGGGAAGCCGTGAGCATTCACCTTCCCTCCCACCCTGAGAGACTGAGGCACTGTTAGCATAAGGTACGTGGCCCTGATGAGGGAAAAGCTAATGCATGATATTCCTTTCCTGCAGATAAGCCCAGAGTTCATCTACCAGCATTGCCAGTCAGTCCAGCTCTTTTAATGAGCCTTTTAATTGGTGAAAATGAGCCCAAAGTCGCCAAGCGAAAACATCTCGCTGAGGGGAACTACCAGGAAAGCATTAGAAATATTCTGCACTTGGAGGCATAGGATGCAGGTACCATTGCATTGCATTGGACTAACTTTATCATCTAAGCTGATCAGAACCAAGGTGCCTGGCTGCTGGCAGGGCCTTCCTTACATGTAAGTGGAGAGTTATATCCAGCTGCAACCATAGTCCAGACTTAGTATGAAGTGTTTCCACATTTGGAACGCACTGGCAGATCACGAACAGGGACTGTACAAAATTTTTGGTTGAAGCTGCAGTTCAGGAATTGGAACTGTGTTGAGTGGAAGTGTTTTTTCAAACTAATGGAAGTTTTGCCTACATATTTCTTCCCACACATGAAGGTCATCAAATGTTTGTGTGCCAAATGTTAGAATTGATGCCATCCTAATGAACTCTGAAAACATTTTCCTGTCAAAGCAAATAGAACAAGTTGACATCACTGATCCCAGCATCGACCAAAGAGGAAAAACAAACAAACCATCAGTTAAAAAAACAGGGTTTTTTTTGTGCTCTAAGTTCAAGGATGTGAGTCCAGCAGTGCAATGACAAAGAGGAGCATGGTGCAGATGACAAAAGGGTTACACTCACTGCAAAGGAAGTCGGTCCTGAGGAAAAAAAAATGCCTCAGCATCAAGGTCAGAAATATCTGGGCTCCCCCTGCTCATACTGTGAGGCACACATGAGATCCCTTGTGCCTGAGCTGTGCTGGATTATTACCTGTAACATGTGCCACAGGCTAAGACCTGAGTGAAGAGTAAAACCAACTACTAAACCCTGTCAGAAGTTGCAAAATGATTACTGTTAAAAGCAAGCCAGCAGCTCTCAACTTGTCTACCAAGAAACTTTTTCACTCCTACTTGAGCTGACTACACTTGCAGCCTCCTCCTCTTCCTCCACCTCCCAGGGCATCTCCCAAACCATCTACCCAAGGAATACACATGGAATGGCAATCCTGCTGCAAGTGGATGCAAGTACAAAGGAAGTCTATCTTAGTTATGCTGCTAAATTGGGTTTTGGGAAATCTAGAGACATTTCTTCTTTCCAACACATGATTCCTTTATGTCCTTTGGCAAATTCATGAAATCATCCCACATGGGAAATAACCATACCTCCTCCTTTGCCTCTCCTCTTTGTTAAGAAATCTGGGACAGGGTTAGGGTCCAAGGAAATGTCCAGCTCTAGGAAGCTTGGTGGTCAGTGTACAACTAAATAAAGCTGATTTTACCATTCACAAAATACAGAGGAAAAGAGAGACTTTCTGCAGAGTACACCGGTCATGCAAGCCTGGTGAAAGCAGCTAGGTGCCAAACACAGATGAAGGTCCCAAATTAATGTTTCTCCTCAGCTTCTCTGGCCATTTTGTGAAGAAGATTTTTCACAGAAATTGCTACAGGATAGAGGTCCTGTTGAAAAGTACAGCATTAAATTTGGGAGTAATGACAGGGAAACCAGACCAGAATTGAAAGGATGAAACATACTTTGTTGCTCCCTACATCAAACACATTTCCATTTTATTTACTGTTTTAATTTCCAGTTCTCCCATGCTCACCCTGTGCCGTCACCCATGGTTTTTTTTGAACTGAAATGTATTATCTCAGCTCCCATTTCTCCAAAAGTCAGTTTTAATCTCAGTCACTCTCCAGCCCTGCAGTTTTCCTTCTCCTTGACAAGCCTGACCACTTAAATTTCTATCAGCTCAGACAACATTTACCCACACCCCTTTCTGTTCCTATCTCATTTCTCCCCCTTCCAGTTTTTGTGATGCCGTCATACATCTATGCCAGCACACAGAGCATGCAGCAGTAGACATATAGATCCTGACTGCGTTCAGGAAAGGGGAAAGGTTGAAGTGAATAACATCCTGCGTATGAATGATTTCCTTGCTTGCTATACTACAGTGAGCTGTGCTTTCATCTACTGTGATGGATGTGAGTTATGGGTCACTCCCTCACTTGTGAAAATAAATGTACAACACTTGCCAATTGTTACACTGTATATTACAAAATTCTATCACTTAAGATTTATACACTCAGCAAACCAATCACACAAACAATACAGGTAGAGCACAACAGTTCTACTACCAGGTTTTTTCCCCGTTGAGACAGACAGATGCAAAATCACCCTTAGCCATAAAGTGGTGCTACATTATCCAGAGGAGAACATTTTATGGACAAAGAGTTTATCATATCCAGAATTTGCCTTGGGTGCAGCGGACTTAACATGTGTTAAGTAATGCTTAAGTGATTTGCTGAAGTGGCCTAATAGCACAAAACACTCCTGGCTCTATTTGCTTATAAATACATTTCAAGGCCCTGATTGAAGTCTCTAGTGCCCTAAATAGTCTGGGACTCAGTTATTTAAGAGATATCATCTCTCCTTATAAATCTTATGTAGTAATTCAGAACTACCAGAACTACTGTTGCTTACTTTTCCTGGGTGGACAGTGGGGTGTCTTAAACAGGAGATGCATGAGCCTGTAACCCGTCCTCATCAGCCTTCAGACACAACAGAGAACTATTTCAAGGAGAAATATGAAGCTGGTCTCTTCAGTGTGACAAACATCAGTTAATCTCTTGAGTGATCTTTTACATCAGGTATGTCAGCAACAGAGGGCCTGGTTGAAACTGGCCATGTGTTCAGAAAAGCTATTCCAGAAACCTTTTTCTCTTTCTCCTATAACCACAGAACCATTATAAGGGAGAAAAATCACACTCTCTCATATACCATCTGTGCCACAAGGTCTGAGCTGGTCTTTGCATCCAGGTATTTGACCCGAGACACTGGAAACCCCTGCTGATTCCAGCTACCTTAAAATACTCTCAGTGCCACTGGCACATCTTAGCTAATGGGAGTGGGTCCTGGCCACTTGTATTTTATTTACAACCATGTGTTCCATTTCAGGTTCATTTTAACTTGCATGAGCTACTGAAGCACTGGATGCCCTTATCTGCTTTCCTCAAGGAAACAGACACATGAAATACATAAGATAGCAGGTTTTTAAGATTAAATGCTATAAACACAGATTAAATTATATGGGATTTATTCCTTTATGGAACTCTTGTTCAAGGCATTCTGTTCCAAGTTTCCAAAATAATTTCTGCTTACGTTCACATTTAGAAACATAAAACACAGCAGAGAGGGAAGGCGTTTGCAGATAGAACTGGCAACACCAGCTGCCCCCAAACCTCGGGAGGCAGCAGCAGAAATACCCAAGGTAGCTGAGCCCACTCAGGGCAGGGCTGTGCAAGACCCTCCAGGGGAGGTACCAGATAGGTCCCCAGCAGTGATGAAAGGTGATATTGGCACAACTTCCTCTAAAAACGGAAATACTGGCACTTAGGAGAAACAAGAAGGAAAGCATTGCCTTAATCCCTGTTTCCATGATGCCAGCAGAGACTGTCTGGTCACCTTCTTGAGAGGAAACTTGATTACTTGCCTTTTCAGTAAGGCTGCTCTGATGAAAAGGAACCAAGAAAGACAAATACCCACCCACAGCTAACAGCCTCAGAGGGTTGTTTTGCTGTTTGCTTTAGTTCACTGGCTTAAAAGGGTCAGCAACCCTCATCCTGAGGACCCTATTAGAGAAGTAGCTTTGAGCAAAACATATAATTAACCTTTGGAACTCATTGAATCAGGATATCATTGAGGAAGCATATGAGAAAGATTTTTTTTTTTTTAAAGGATTGTATATAAGCAATTCTAAGGACACAAATATTATCAGTATTTTTGCTATAGAGAATTTACTGGTAACACCCCCTAAGCAGTGCGCCTCTGGAATCAAGAACAAACAAAACCAGGGACTGATAATAAATTATTCACTCACCAAATGGTAGGTGAATATGATGGGCAAAATACAAAACAATAAGATGAATCCAGACTGCTTAGAGTCTTCAGAAAATGCCACTCTTAGGGGCAGGAATAGAAACTACAGTTGGTGAATG
Organism: Lophotriccus pileatus; assembly: GCA_035583135.1. Taxonomy (NCBI): domain Eukaryota; kingdom Metazoa; phylum Chordata; class Aves; order Passeriformes; family Tyrannidae; genus Lophotriccus; species Lophotriccus pileatus. Next base: position 11,086,670 of record JAWWES010000168.1, on the reverse strand, counting down.
GATTCTTGACCTATTCCATCATGGTAGTTTTTGTGTCCAGCTCTTTCCTTCACATTCACTTATTTGGTAGCTCCCAGCTGATGGCCTTTAACAACCTTGGAAAAATTAGCCAAATGTACATAAAACCCAGCCTGATCACAAAGGCTTAACAGGCAAGTTGAAAGGAGTATACATACAGAGAAGATTTCAAATGGAAAGAATAAGGAACCAACTGAAAACATTTTCTTTTACTGTGGAGAAGACTCAAATGGCTTCTGCTTAGAAGGACCCAACTGATAAACCTGTCTGAGAATGACATCCTTCAATTGACTTCTGTCATATTTAGAAAAATTGTAGAATCCCCAGGTTAGAGGGACATGGCGGTAGACAGGAGACACGAGATGCTTGGAATCTGCTCATACTTGGAGCACTTTGAGGCAGAAAGACTCACAACTTTCCCTCAGTACCGGGAAGGTCTGAAATGTGCAGCACATGCTGAACCATCAGCATTCTGGCAGTAAGAGGGCGTGGTAGGGATCTAAGCAGAGAGGATACCACAAGTTCTCCAATTTTTTTACCACTACTATCAAAAATATTCAAAAAACCCACATCTTTAGCACTACTGGGTAAAATTATTAGAGGGGTAGAAATTGTATATCATTATATTTCTATGGTCATGTGACCAACTATCTGACATTCACAGGGCTCTATCCTCATCCTGGATCCCTTCACATCCATCAGTCTATTCCAGCTTTGAACAGGTAAGCCCTTAGATTTGATCCAAAGGATGTTCAAAAGCTAAAAAAAAAAGAAAATAAATTGTAATTTTGGCTTTAACACTTCTCTACACAAAGCCAAAATGTCGCCATGTGTAGTGATGTGGAAAAAAAACCCCTTAACAAAAACCCCTGCAGCCTTGTGAAACACAGAAAGGGAAACTATGCTGTGAGTTCTGACATTAATAAAAACATAAATTGATTGATTCTAGAGAATTTATTGAACAAAATTTAGTTAGGGTCTTCTTGTTTTGTTTTGTTTTAACGATTGCACACCACTTAATTTTTATGAGCTCGATTATGCCTTTAAGGCACATTCCAGCAGAGGGCTGAGGTGAAAAAGCCTCTCCAGGGAGGATGCAGCAGAAGGAAAAGCCTCTGGGATGTGCAGGAGTTCAACTAATCCTTTCTAGGCATGTGTTCAGCATTACCTACTTGCAGCTCTTGCACTTCCCACTAGAAAAGCAAATCTCTGGGCCAGTGGCTAGGAAGTTTCTGCTTCCTTCAGCACACTGTGCCCAGGTTTGAGTGGGGGCTGATGCAAACCCTCCTTCAGACATAGCTGCTGCTGGCTTTTTCATGAACAAGTTATTCAACCTGGGGACCTGGTCCCATCACCAAAACCTGGAACTTCTCAGGAAGGATGAAGATCATGTAAATCCTGTATTCCAAGACAGACAATGCTGGCAAGTTTATAAAAACTCTGAATTTCTCATTCTCAGAACTAAGAACTAACTGCTCCTCTCAACTGTCCAAGAATCCAATTCATAACTAACACCGAAAGTCAGAAGCTCTTTGACCCCAAAGCTACTGTGCCTCAATCTCTTGACAAGCAGGTGCTGTTCCTGCCACTTCACTTGCCAAATAAGAGGACTGTACACTTCCTTAGCAGAACAAGCTTTAAGGTACTGGGAAAAAAAAGGCACTAGGAATGACATAAAGCATTGTTCATAGTGTTTGTGATCCTTGAAAAAACTTCAAAGCAAATTCCACCAGGTGCTACAACTGTTCCAGTTATTCAAAGGCAGCTTCCTTTCCCCTCCTCAGTGCGGTTGCATATTGAAATGCACACACATGTTTCCAGCAAAGAGGTACAAATCCTTGCTTTAATCCATGAATGCAAAAACCTTTCCCTCAGACTTCTTTTGGGAAAGAATTCTGGAGTCCCAAAATGCAGTGTTTACCACCTGGACTTCCCAGAATCTACCATCATAGTCCCTGCAGCGAACAACCAATCCCGAGTCTGTGCAGCAACTGCCATCCCAGCCCTTCTGGAGAGAGGTGCTGGTCCTTTTCCCCAAGAGGTGCCACAAGCCATGGACTGTTTCTGAAGTGGTTCAGGTGTCAGCACAGCCTCTCTAGAGTAGCACCCTGCAGCTGCTGAAGGCTGCCTGATTTCCCTAGTTAGGGCACAGCTCCTTAACTTCATTCTCTCCTTGACTCGGCTCCTTGGGGTGACCACACATAGCCTGTGATGTGAGGGCAACAGAGGGGCAGACCTCCTGCTTTGTGTTCCTGGACTGCTCCAGCTGAGCTAACCTGTGTCCCTCCCTGCCACTTGCCCACGTACACATAAGTCATGGCATTCAGACCATGTTTTCCCTCCTTTTGCCCCCGCCTTCCCTCAGTTTTGGGTCCCAGTCAAACACTGTATTATAAGGAGCATTTAGAACAGTAAATAATGCGACCCTGGGCAGATCAGTGGGGAAATTCAAAGTGAATTTAGGAACAAAAAAAGACTCCCCCACCCCAAGACCCAGAATGAATAAGGGATGCCCACATTGACTCTCAATTTTAACAAACCTCTTAATCTCCTGCCAGCACTGGGTCAGCAGCGCCCTGCACTGCACCACACCACCGTCGTGCCGCCCCTGGCGCAAAGCTGTCCGATGGTCCCGAGCAGAGCTGTGTGCAGCCTCACAGCGCTGCCACCCAGGAGGGCTCCTCCAAGGTGAGGGATAAAGGAACAGCAGGATTGATACTGTGTCTAATGTGGCACAAGGTTCCCTGGGCACAACGTGCCCCGGCTAATGAACGCGCTGCCCCAAGTGCAAACAAGCCAGGAAAGGTTCTGTTTTCAAAGCAAACGCATTGCACTTCAATGAAGATTTTTTTCCCCCCTAAAAAGTTTTAATATACACACTAAATTAAGCTTGAGAAAAGGGGACATTTCATCTTTAATCTATTTACTTCTGAATATTTAACATACAATTCTGGCACCAATCACCAGATTTAACTGGAAAATTACTCACTAATCTGTTTGCTTATTTGGAATAATTGGGTAGGCTGCCAGGGAAGAGGATTTCCTACCCTGTTTAATATCTCAGTTAGTAGTCCAATTTCAGCTTGGCGGCATAATTACTCTGACAGAGCTGTAGCCACAGGGCCTGTGAGTGGGGCTGCTTTTTAAACCGTAAATTATGGAGGATTAGCATTTATGAATTTTAAATCAGGGCTGTGGTAGGAGACACTAAAGCTGCTTAGAGCTTGCAAACCACTGCATTCAATCACCAGTCATTAACACATTCCTTCCCAGGACTTCCTGCAATCACATTTAATAAAAAGGTATTTCTAATTTGCTTCAGAATATTGTGGCTCTGTGTCCCCAGTGTAACACCAGGGATAAGGAGATGAACTTTCCAAGAAAAAAGCATCACAATTTAATTTGACCCTGATCTACCTCCCACATAGGATGTTACAGGGCCATCTCCTCCGCTTGATTCCTACCATTTCTGCTACCAGATGGATAACACGTGGTTTAATCCCCACTAATAACACGTGGTTTGATCCCCCCAAAAACAATTAAAAAAAATTAAAACTGCTGAAAACCAGAGCTGCAATGTGGCTGATCGGCAGGGATCTGAACTCTGCCATCCCCCTGGCTCAGGAGCTTTGGCTTGTGAGCTCTCCACTGTTGTGTTTGCCTGTCAGGCTCACGATGAATCATTATGGGGTAAATCCTTCCTTTGATGTAGGCATGTAACTTCTTTTAAGGCCAATGAGAGTTATGTACATGCACTGAGGGCAGAATATTTCATGCCCTGAAGAAGAAGTCTTAGGAAAAAAAAAAAAAGTGCCAAAAATCACACCGCTTTGAACTTCGAAGTTGCTCCACTTGGGAGTCTAAAGAGCTCTGAAGCCCTAAGACATGCATCCAAATGCAAATGCTGAGCCCTTCTTCCTCCTAAACATGTGTATTTCTCCCTCTGTGAGCCTACAATTCAGCAAGGTATTTAAGTTAGTTCTTCACATGACTGTTTCAAAGACCAAAGGCATACATAGGAAACCTACAATTTTTACAGAGAGTTTTCATATGCTAAATTATATCTATATGTGTTAATAAAAATACATAGATGCATAGAGCCTCCTACCACAAAATAGAACAAAGCCACGAGTGATACTTATATGCAGCAAAATGAGAAAAGGAAGAAAAAGTGTCAAATTGGTCAGAGTAAAACTTGACCCAGCACCTGTCATTAAAACCTGAAGAAAACACGGGCAATTTAAAAGGCAGTCTGACTGAACTCCTCCCACAATATCCCCATGCAATTAGCCCAGAAACTGAAAAGAGCTCTGTGCTCTCAAAGCTACCTCCAGAAAGGGACAGAGGGAATTTCCCTGCCACTGCACAGCGATGGGGATTTGCACACTCTCCTCAGAGTCACTCAGCATTGACCTCTGACATAAGCAGGATAACAACTGATGATGCCTTATGCTGCAATCAACAGTGCTATTCACTGGAGCAACCAGATGATTTAAGATTCCCAAACCTCATTGAAAGTCGCTGGAAATTAGGCATTTTGAAAAGTCGACACTTTTGAAAACGCCTTTTAATCTCCTAAATTACTCACGCTTTTCAAAACTTTACTCATGCTAAGCACTTTGGGGACCTTGGTCAGTGAAAGCTAAACTGAAAGATGCTAAGGAAGGACCATTTACACAGAATCCTGTTCAGCTCTTATCTCTCCCCTATCGTCCTAGCAACAATAGACAGAAGGAAAGCAGAGCTCCAGGCAACACCAACCCTGTGCCAAGAATTCATCTGACGGAGTGGCAGGTCCCCGGACCCTGTGAAGGCTACTCAGACAGATGGATTTTCTTCCCTACTGCACTCTGAATAGGCTTTTTCTAGCTGGCCTCCTTCCTCTGAAGGCTGAGTGGTGCCACCACTTCTCCACAAACTGCAAGAAAGATGCAGCCTTTACTGCCATAGGAAGAACAATTTGATCACTCCTCAAGTGCAAACTGTCCATGTGTCAGGCACCAGCTCCACGCACTGATCCTCCTTCTAACCTGTTCTTGCCTCCACACAGATGAAAACCATTTCCTCATTCTGCTTTTTATTGCCCATAGTATTCTCACTGATGCTGATTCCATGTGTATGCATACAATAGAGGGGCAAATGTTTTTTGAGCAGGGGAGAAGCAGCAGCATCTGCTTGTCATGCAGAGGCTGAGGTGGGCCTCTAAGTAGTTTTTGTTCCTTTGAGGAGCAGTTAGGGGCAAGGAATGGACACGCACAGGTGACCACGATGAAATGTTCCCCAGAGTGTATACATGAGACTTATTAAGTACTGCTTGTCTGGATCCTGAATTGAGATATTGGTAGGTGGCAAGGCCTTGATATGGAGCTAGAGCAGTGCCCAGCCTCTATGGGCTATTCTTTGCCAGTAAGACGAGAGTGCAGTGAGCTGCCTGCACCTTATCTAAAACACCTCTTCAAACACACTCATCCATATCATCTATCACACTGTGGGAGGAGAAAGAGGCACATTACAAGGAACTGAAAAAAAACGCCAAACATTTCAGTCACTGTGCATTTTTTGGAAAGGCACCAAACAGCAGGACATTCCCCAAAGGACCGTTCGAGTTGGCTTTGGGAGCATTGCTGTGATCTCTGCAGAGACAACATAAAGGCTACAACAGAGACCTGATTCAAAACCCTGACAATCAAAGTCTGAAAGGAAAAAGACTAAACAATTTAGACTCTACTCCTACACAGCATCTCTAAGCAGCTTCATTTCCTCAGCATTCCGGCAAAGAGCTAGGGCACTTTCTTTCTCCTCTCTGTAGTATGCAATTGCCTCAAAATGTTGGCTGCAGCCAGAAGTTACATTTTAGTCCTCATAAATCAAAGGAAGTGGAATATCCTCTACATTTAATGTCTACATTGTAATGTTTCTAAATACATCAAAATCCTTTCTCATCCCACGGGGTTTTTCTCTATGGCTCTGAAAGTGTCTCAAAACTTGCAAAAGGAGAAAAAACTTCCCCTAATGTAAGGGATGGGGGCCAGAAGTTGCACCATACATATATTTATATATATACATATATAAGTGACTGATATAACTTTGACTTGGAAATCTCTCTTCAGTAGGCTTAATACACTTCCTCTGCCTGAGAAATGTATAATGTATAAAGCAATCCTGCCTGCCTCCTTCTCAAAGCCACCTGAACAATCTCCTTTCATTGGCCATGGGGCTTTACAAGCAACTCCTCAGTACAACCAGGTGGCTCAGCATATGGCCTTGCTTTTCTGCCATGGCAGCCAGAAGCGTTTTAGACTTATGTAACATTAACTCTAAAAGGTTGGTTGCTGGCAACCAGAGCCACCACCATTTCCTCTGACAAAGGAGAGGATCCACTATTGTTCTAAGTCCCTTCCAATGCTGAACTCTTCTCACCTTACGCCCTGTTTGGGAAAATGGTCAATGAGATGCTGTGGCCGAGAGTGTCCCTAAAATAATCAGCTGCACTCACTCTCAGGTGGTTGTACTGAGCATGGTACTGGTAGCAGACCTGCAAAAATACTCCAGCATACATTGTTTGGTGTGAAGGGGAAAATGGATAGTAAATAATTTGGTGATGGCCACTAGCAGCTAAACATTCTTTTTCCTGAAGAAAAATAAAGATTCTTGCAGATGCTGCTGCATGAAGACTGGCAGTATTAGCTCAAGTTAGGCTCAAGACCTGCATAATTTCACAGTTTTGCAAACTGTAGCATTTTGGCCTTAGTAAGAAGGGAGATGAGTTTTGATGTTGCTGCTCTAAGGGAGGAAGAATCAGTTTAGCTCATCGTGCCCATGCAGAGCAGCAGGCCTTGATGGCTGTGGAAGCCAGGTTCCTTCTGCAGAAAACAGTCCCAAACACAGAATCATTCAGAGCGTTTTGCTGCCAACAACACTACAGACCACAGTGCATTGGCCTCTCAAGTCCTACTTCATTATAGTGTAAAATCAAGTGTTTCCTATTGGTTTTCATCAAGCTTTTGGTCCTATGGCACCTGGTGAAATCGTTGCCTCAAAATGATGCAGCATGCTGAATACTTTGCTATAACCTTTCAGTTCCTGTGTGAATTTCACTTCCTTCTATGAAGTCACGAACTTGATGAATGACAGCTGAGACTATTTTCATTACCGTTAAGGGGATAGCTTAGCTCAAAGCACATGAGTAATTTCTCATGTATAGCTTGATATACCTATATACTGTAGAGAGTATAGTCCCATAAAGCCCAGTTTAAAAAATTATTCTCTCATCAGAAAACACAAGGGACTCATCAGTGAAAAAATTTACTGGTCAGGACTGTAGATCTGCAGAAATCCTGCAGAAATCAAAAAGGAGATCAATGACTATGCCACCTAATCTCACCCTGGGCAGCAAAAGCCTCAACACTCTCCTAGAAACACTGGAGTCACAGGAGAAGTTTTGCAATGTTTTGGCTATGCCTGTTGCACGATGGAAAAGGAAGGCTAAAGACAATGGGAGGCTGACCAAGAAACTAGACCATCCAGATCCCACTGCACAGGGTCAAATCTCAGATGTGCCTTGTTTAAATGTTAATACTCTTCAGGACACCTTTGTATTGTTATAAGTGGTTGAATGCCTCCCTCTGCTTCCTGGTCTAACCTGGGGGAAGCAGGGAGAAGGGGCATCAGCTCAGAGGATCTTTGAGTCTTTGAGCTTTGTTTCCTGTAAAGAGCTTAGTGCATATATTTAGTACATTGGATTCTACAAGAAATTCTCAAGTTTTTACCATGCTCAGGTGGAAAAGCACTTCAGCTGAAAAATCAGTATCTCCTTCATGCACCTCCTTGTATATAACAAAGACAATTTCTCCCACGGGCAAGCTAGAAGAACTGTAAGGTCTTTTTTCCCTTGACAATATCTGCCATGTAGTAGGAAGCCAGATACTCTCAGGTACTGGAAATACACTATTGAAAGAAATGGTCCTATAGAAAGGGGAGTGTAGAGTATGTAAATAGGGTTTTCTGGAGTGATCCCACTACAGCATCACTCCCCTAGCATCAAGAGAAGGCAGGATGCTCTCTCTGCTCTTTCTACAGCTTCTGCTCTTAGTAAGAACAACACTTACTTCTACACTGCAAAGCTCAAAAAACCCTCCCTTAGTCTTCCAGCCTTCAAAACACAGTTAGTTTTAAGAGTGAAACTTCTAGATTGCAGACTAAAACTGATCTATCACACCAAACAGATCCCAATCAGATCCACAGCTGGTGTGACTGACTTCAGGCAGCAGACTGATTTCCACTGCCCGAGGACCCGCTCATCCACCGTTAGTGACATCTCAATTTCCTTTTTAATAAGCAACAGGCCCTGTTATAATGGGATATATAGAAGGAGAGATGTAAAAGCTTATAATGTGAAAATTGATTATCATGTACTTCAGACTATTTCCTGCTGTGCCCTTTGTTTTGGTATGCGTGTTTCATTTCATTACTCCGAGCTGTTTCACCGTCTCTGAACGACACTATGAAATACATTAATTATCTCATTATCTTTGGGGCAAAACCTTCAGTCCTTCTTAAAAACCATATTCACTCAAAACCTTCTTGGGCTTCATTAGGGATTCTGAGTGTGATGAGAGAGGACAGGTCTGCAGATACATCACAACGGATACAAGTTAAGATTCTGGTTCTGTTTGTGCTTCTGCCACTAAAAACACAAACAAAAAACCCCCATAGTTCAGTGCAGGTCTGCCTTTTTTTAAAAAAAAAATGTTCAAAATAAAATTGCTCACCAGTTCCCAACCCATATGTCAGTGTGAACCCACAAGAACTTCAAAGCTTAGTCATAAACTTCCAAAATTGAGGAGAAGAGAATGGCAATGACAGGTAACTTTACTAATAGCCCACCAGAAGGTGCCACAGAAATATAGCAGTGTCAGCTAATTCTGAATTAGCCTCTACATCAGATAAAAATAATATAATATTTTTATTTTCCTAAATAAATCTTAATTAAGAAAATGTCTCCTCAAAGCACAAAGTAGAGAAAGGTGGAAAAAACACCTCCACAAAAATCTGTGTCACACACTCTCACACTTTAAATTTAGGATCGTGCTGGGGTCATTTTGTAAAGAAAATAATGATCCAGGCCCATCACAATTTGTGAAAGTCAGGTTAGAGTAAAAGCAAAATTCCCCACCGTCCTCACAAGATTTCTCGCCCTGTTCTTTTGTGAATACGCTAGAATGGGTGATGGATGGGAGGCTGCCCCTTTCTAGAGTTCTTGCTGTGTTTTGTGATAACTCATTATATTTCTTTCTTTACAAATAGCCCCATTAACGCTCCAGAATTGAACAGAATCATAAAGCTTGAAACATCCCACTCCCATTCCGGTACAGCTAGAGGTATTGTTTCATGAATTACAGAGCTGCCAAAACCTGATTTATCCAAGCAAAGCCTTCAAAGCCAAGTCACAGATATTTATTTATTTATTTGAGATTGTAAAAGAAAATACTTTTTACTGAGATAAGGGTGATATAACCTAGCTACAGCTTTATTTAAATTGAATTATGTGTCTTTTATATTTCTTCAACAATATGGTTGATGGAAATGTTTTAGTCCTTGTTTTTTTGGAACTGAACTAAAAACCTTATTAAACCATTTATAGAAAATTTACAGAACAGAAGAGAGTCAAGCTCTTTCAAAGTCTCTGTGGCCTCAAAACCTTATATATTCTGAGATTAGATGTCACTTTTAGTCAGATGTTTCTAAACAAGACTACTATAATCCTCTCTGTTATGGAGATATTTATTTTTGTCTGAAAAACTTCAAAGCAGGCCGTGACAGATAATCAAAATCAAAATTTGCATCCCAATGAGAATTTCTTTTTAACAAAGAAGAATAATTCTCACAGTTCTTCTGTGAAGGAGAACTGAGCTCATTTACTTCAAATTTGGGGGGTTTGGAGTCTGTTTTTTTTTTTTTTTTTTAATATCTTCTATTCACCATTATTCAGTAAAGTTTTTGCTACCTTTGGGCAGAAATGCTACACCAAGTCAAGAAATAACATCAATGAAACCCAAGCATTGCATTTTCCTTCAGAATTTTTCCCGAGATCGAACGAAACAGCCACGGCTCACTGTCAAGACATAGTTCTACAGCTGCCTTCCTTGGGTGAATACTCCCCAGAGACAGTGTTTTCCTCAGGGAACTGATGCCAGCTTTCAATGGCAGCTGAGATGCCCGGGCAGGGAACGAACCTGCATTTCCTTATGCACATGATTTTTTGGAGCATTTTTTTTCCTTTTTGTGTTTGTAGTGGCAGTGGGGGAGCTCTGTCTGTGGATCAGGACCAACCACAGCATGGCAAACCCAGCACTGCATCAAAATATCTGATGCCTTAGAGACATCTGGGACATCTCCTTAAGGGTAGCTGAAGCACCCTGCACTCACAGGCATGGACACACGAACACGCTCCCCTTACAGACTGTGTGCACTCAGCCACGGCTGGCAGTTCACCTGGAGGTGCCAGAACAGTGATTTTGTCCTACTCACCCCATTCCCTCTGATAAATTGCTTTTGGGATAGATAGCCATTAGGCGGTAGACGCAGTGCACCCCTAAGTGCCAAGACCACTGCTGGCTGGCTCTTAAGAGTGGTTGGGCACAGTTGAGGGAAGGTGCTGTTCCATTTCCAAGTTAAGCACCAGCCTGGCTTGTAGCCTTGCTGTAGCATGGATCTCTTTGTCCTTTCGGTTTCCTTCCTTTCAGCAGTATTAAAAAGTGAAACACACAGAAAAAACAACACAATTAAGTCTATTCATAGAACTAACTGGAGCTTCCAGATTCACAGCTTCTACCAATGGATAAATGCTGAAATGGTGGTACAATTCCCCTTTCTGAAGCAAACCTCCTCTAATGCCAGTTTCAGGACTCCTCTCCTCCCAGGGACATATTCAGATAAATATGTCCACAGATCTCTCAGGTAGGACTGTTGAGATTTTTTTTTACCCATTAATAACTTAGAGAAATACACACAATTTGTAGACCCTGAATCACTGGTTTCTTCAGTTACTTATTTAAACCACAGGTTAGCTCTTCTTTACAAGGAGTTTCCTACATGGACAGTTAAGCTGGAAGGGTCAAAAGCAGCACAGTAGCAAGGGTGGTCTAGCAACTCTTCAACTCTTTTGCAAAGAGCTCTGGAAAGGACTGCACAGAAACATCCCTCAATACAAATAACCTCAGGCTCCCACTTAACTGTCACTGGGGCTTCGTGTGAGAGGAATCCACTTCATCTCCAGCAAAATGAAAGGCAGTGCCAAGACTGGTGGGACTTTCTGAAGAAACAGAGCAGCTATTTACATTTCTTTGGTATAAACCAAAGAGGCAACAGCCCTCAGAGAGGAGCAGCTCGCCAGCCCGAAATGGCCATGAAACACTCCTCTCAGCTGCGTCGTTTGCTGGCTGCTGTCACTGGGGCCTGGAGAGCAATCATTGCTCTCAACACCTCTCCCTGTCGCAGACTTTTGTAGTCCCCCATATGCAGAGCTGATTTTGTACGTCCTCTGTGACGTAAAGTTGTTTGTAAAACACTTCTTAGATGCTCTAAGGCTGCCTGTAAACTGCAAACCCTCACTTCAGTGTGGCAGGCTGGTCCAACCAATCCCTTTCAAATTTGCTGGGATTTATTTTTACGTTTCCTTTCCAGGCAATACATCCTGGCCTGCATTGATTTTCATTCACTGTTGCACAATTGCTTTGTTAGTACCTCTATTTGTTTATTAATTGTTTTACTAGTGGTCATCCCAGAACAGCACTGTGTTGAAACGCATATGAAGGAAACCTTAAAAAAAAAATTGGTGACTGCACATTATATGGGCTGCTTTGATATTCTGATCTCACCCCGTTTAAGTACAGTTCTTGAAAGGGAAGGACAGTGGTGTGAGTCAATCTCAGTTAAATGCTAGCTTTGCTCATCTAGCGATGCAATGGGCACGCTTGGCTGTGTTCACTAAAATCTTGTTTGATACCAATTAAGCCTCAAAAAAAAAAATCCATTAATAGTCTGAATGCTTCTCACATTCACTTTTCAATTTATTTTGAACAGACTCAAAGTTGGATGAAACTGAAAAAATCTGCCAAAGATTCAGTGAAAAGGGGCTGATTTAGAACAAATGGTAGTTTTAATAATGATAAACCTCTGCATACCTTTAAAGTAGGGCTCTAAATCTGCCTCTATCCTCTTTACATCTTTAACTTTATCCTGTGTAATGCACTAAGCACAATTTTCTTCTTGGAACTATCTCTTATAATTGAAATATGCTTAAAGAGCTACTGAGGAAGAACAGTCAAGACTTCATGAATTCCTTTTCCTCAGATACACCATCTCCATTTCAGATGTTTCAGCTGGGGCCTGTTCAGGGTGAGACTTCATTTTGATGGCAATGCATAGCCAAGGTATTTGGAAGAGAAGAAAAAGGAGGAATATTTCCTTTTCCACCGTACAATCATACTACCTCATTAATCATCAAGCTTTTATTTCATGCCTTGTTGAAACATAATTTTTGAGGCCATTTACTCCTCCGGTAAAAAGGGTTGCTTTCGGTTTTTCTTTTTACGACAAAACAAAAAGAATGCAGTAACAAGACCCAACGCCTGCAGCCTGTCCTGGTTTATTTTATTTTAAATTTTTCGGGTTTTGTTTCTGAAACTCCCACAGGTCCTAATTCTTGCTGAATAAGAGCACACTTACATCTCCTTTGCAAAAGTACACCGCAAGATTGGCTTGAAAAAACAACGTACACTAAAGCAGAGACAGTATTTTTGCTGAGGGCTGACAGAGCACACCCTTGGGACAGCAGGACCCTGGTGGCTGACATGACAGACCTCGAGCAGAACAACAACCACTTTTGGGGAGCTGCCCTGACAAAGCTTCAAGTGGCACCAGGGTACCTATTATGGCTGCTCCTCTATTTCTAAGCAAAATGATATCAAACACACAGAAAAGACAGCCAATAATGAGAAACTTGCAGCTGTTCTCGAAGAAAGACTTTTTTTTATTGTACCCCAATCCAAAATACTTTAAACCAGTTTTATCAATAGCGATAAATCAGTACGATGATATGATGTCTCTTTAATCTTTTCTAAAACAAAATTTTTTGAACTTTTGAGCATGGCCTTCCCAAATGGGTTAGGTCTTCTAAGACAGCATCAAACCTTCTTTTCCTTGCTTCCCATGTCAGCCCGAATCCCAATAGTTATGAAGCATAAAAAAAAGTTCAAAGTAAAATATAAATTACCATCCCCTTCAAACACAAGTAGAAGTCTTATTAAGTCTCTAGTGCTTGAATCACGTCCCATGTCTGTTCTTTAGACCTTTCTTCCTTTGTGAGGCATAAATGGACACATCTTATTGATTTTCTTTCAACCTGGATCACCTCGATTGCTGTGAATATGGCAGACAAATCCAACTCATTCTCCCGCAGGGAACGAGGAAGAATGCAGACGAGAAGCTGGGGAAAGTCTTCTCACAGTGGGATACCAGGAGTCATTACGCAAAAAAACCAAGTCTAACTGCTTGTAATTCCAAGACCTTTTTCTTTTCAGCTCCTTCAAAAAAATTTCTTTCTTTTTTTTTTTCTTTTTTTTTTTTTTTTAATGCTGAGACCTCTTTCTTAAATTTTTTATGAATATCATTTTGGCTACCGTATCAATTTCTGAGGGTGTTTTTGTTTAAAAAGAGAAGTATCAAATAGGCCAGCAATGGCTGCAAACCCTGATAAATAAGTATAGTTAATGATGAGTGACTGTAAACAGACACTGGTCGGAAAGAGAAAGTCAGAATAAGAGAAAGCATTGTTTGAAGCTTGACAAAAAAGCTAGTTAAAACTTTTTCCTTCTAACTTGGCTCCACTTTGTATTTTTTTTTTTTATCATTTATAGACTTACTTTTCTAAGGACAATTGTATGAAATGAAAGGAAGTGTAAAAGTAGAAAGATTTCTGTGCCTTACACCAAACCACTTACTGTACATGAAAAAGGGATTTACTGAATCAATTTAGTTGTGTAGGGTTTTTTAAATCAAGTGAATGATTTCAGTGAAGTGGAAAAAGGTGGCAAGAATGTGCAGCAACCCAAGCTTTGCTCCTAAAAGCAACAAAAAAGACACAATTGAAATGCGGTGGGACCTCTGTGGATGAATTAGACAGACTGTGTACAGACACTTTGCAGTGACAATCTGCTTCTGAAAGGGATATATTAAGTGCTAACTGCACTGAGGACGTAAATTGAAGACACTGATATCCAAGGACTAATTTCAAAGCACTTCTCCTCATTAAATGAATTGCTGAAAGAGCGGGGTTTAAAAGACTTTGTTTTGTGTTAAAGGATTTGAACTACACCTATCAGCAGACTGCACCAGCAAACTAATGCTAACATAATAAACCCACCACTGTCTCATTACCATCCCCTGGTAATACCATCACAGCTGTAATGAGTCGAATTTCTCCAGTGGATCTCAACACCCCATGCAAAGTGCTCTGCCCCAGTGCTCAGTCTCCACCACAAAATTCACATCAGTTTTACAGTGTGAGGGGAAAGGACTAGGTCATTAGTTTAACTACATAAAATTCTAGAAAACAAGATGATCAGCAGCAGGCTCTTAAAACTTTTTAATGACAGGTTTAGACATCAGTAACTGTGGTTTTGGTCATTTAAAATGACTTTCGAACAACATAAAATGTGATCTTGAAAGATGCGGAAGAAGTTGTAACTTTCTTAATGTAGAGGATTTGTGTTGGTCTCCAGTTACACCATTGCACAAATTCTGATACCCAGAAGGCTAGAGCTTGGGGGATATCTCAGAATGATTCTTCCCACAAATATCCACCCAAGTAAGTGATGCTGTTAGTCAGAACTCTCCCAGCAGGCTAGCACTAAGCCCTGCATCACCCATGTGACCTCTGTTTCCATGCATACCAAACCTAGTCACTGATCAGAAGGTCCACAGGAATGCTGAGGGCAGACAAAACAGCACACATACATATTGCAGTGACAAATACCATGCTATTCATAGCACAGTACTTTAAAAGAGAACCGGGAGATGGGTATGGAGAACAGGAAAAGTATGGTCAGGCAGGAAGCCACGTTTTCTGGATTTACAAAATATATCAAAAGGAATCTCAAGAACCAAAATTATTATACACTAAGAAGAGCCAAATGACCGGTGACTGAGGTCAAAATAGCATCCTCACCAGGAAGATGGAACCCTTTCTAACAGACCAGTAGACAGTGTACTAGTCAGACATGCATAGAGGCACAGTCAGGCTTTCTTTCTCCTCAGACTTCTTGTATAACCTTGAACACATCCTTTATCTCTTCAGTACATCATTTCCTCTAAGTACACATGAATATTGTAGGGCGTTATTCAAATATCGCAGTAGTGGGAATTATACAATAATCTAATAGAGTAATTTCAAGATTGGCTGTTCAGAAGAATTTAGGCATATTTTTCCCTGTTTTAATTTTTAATAGAGATAGTAAAAGCAATGCATACAACTTGTAAGATCCAGCTATAGCACCTGGTAAAAGAATCCAGATGTTCCTCCTTCCAACAGCATCATTAAACATGAGGCTGATGTGAAATATTTATAATGAAGGTGAATCATAGCCCACAGAGGAGGAATCTAGGGCTGTATCTTCTACTAGCATCAAGCACAAAAATGCAAATACACTGAACAAATACTGCATTAACTTTCAAATCACACGTTCTATGTCTCACAAAGTAAGACACAATTTAGTCCTGATGCAGGTGACAGATGGTAGCAAGAGACCACCAGTTTGGAACAAAGTGTAAAGAACAGATTTTGAAGTAAAAGCACCCAACAACCCAGAAAGTAGGAACTCAAGGCTGTCAGTGGTCTCCTTTTCCCTCTCATAGTAAAGGACATCATAAAATCCCCTTCTCGAATTTACCAGTTTCATCTTAAAATTACTTTAGTTATTTGTGCCAGTCACTCTCATGAAGGCTGTTTCAAAGAATAAAAATCTTCTTATTTACAGGCCTTTTTTTTCCATGCTTAATTCATACCCACTCAGTGTGTCAGCACTGACCTCTAACTTAAACTGCTCTTACCAGCTCCCAGCTTTTGTTCTGCAGAGCTAAACAAGACAAGGCATATGGTCTCCTCTTTAAGGCTAAGCTCTCTCTGCATTGCTTCCAAACCAAATTAATCCTTAAACATAGGAAGCCACAACTGTATTGCTGCTTCATATCTTACAAGATCATTCGATACTTCTCTAATCTCCACTGGCAAGGTTTCACCTTATGCGTCCAAGAGCCATTTCAGCCACTTCCACTGCCCTATCTTGTTGACAATTCTTAACCATTGACATCTCTGCCTATTATTTTCAGCCCATGAGTTTACAGCAGAAATCTTATTGGGGCAATAGTAAGAAATCTTATTACTAGTGCAGCTAGCACTGCAAGGCAGAGAATGTACAGGTGCTGATTGCCTCCCAAGTAGTGCATTTGGCTGATTCATTTCACTTCCTAAACCATTCAACAAGCTCAAGTGCCATCATGTCCACATAGTATCCAAGCCTTTCAACTTTTCTTAAAGAGCAGTAATCCACAGTTTCTGCTGCCCCAGCAAAGCATAACACTCTCAGAAGCATCTTCATGAGAAAGTAGTTAATACTGTTATGATACATGATTCATACACCTTCCATAAATTAAAAATAAGAGGCAATGTCTTCACCCTTCATAAAAAAGATCTGATAAGTTGATTTGTCCAAGAGTAGAAAGCTATATAAAACACAAACTTGCTTACCATGGTCTCATCATCCATTCTTAATAAACAACACTGTTTTAGAAGATGGACCTCTGACTTGCACATTTCTTTTATAAACAGATAACATAAGTCATGTTACCTTGGAAGGAAGAAAATCCATAAGGCAACCCACATATCCACCAGCACATTCATGACAAAGAAACATATATTGGTCACCTAGAAGCTCTGAAAGATGTTTAAGACGGTCTTAAGAACTGTGATTAGACTTTAGCACCAGGTCAAAGTTTGCTGTCCTAAATTTAAAAAGGTGTCTACAATAAAGCATGAGCTTAATCATGGAAGCACAGTGTCATTAAGGTTGGAAAAGACCTCCAAGATTGAATCCAACCATTAGCCTAACATTGCCAGACTCATCATTAAACCACCACTAAACCTAAGCACCACATCCACACGTTCTTCGAACACTTCCAGGGATGGTGACTTTATCACTTCCCTGAGTAACTTCTTCAATCCTTTACACCCATCCAGTGAAGAAATTTTTCTAATATCCAATCTAAACTTCCCCTGGCATAACCTGAGGCTGTTTGCTCTTGTCCTGTTGCTCTTACCTGGAAGAAAAGACCAACACCCACCTGTCTACAATCACCTTTCAGGTAGTTGTAGAGAGTCATAAGGTCCCCCGAGCCCCCTAAATAACCCCAGTTCCCTCAGCTGCTCCCTCTTAATACTTGTGCTCCAGACCCTCCACCCTTCAATTACTCTATTCAGCTGCTTTGTTGAATAAACTGTAAGTTTATATAAAATAAGAACTTCAGCTTCCTTTTTTTAATGTTAGCTGTCATTTAAGAACTTAAAAAGGACACTGGACTGAAACTCAAGCAACTGCTAAAGGTATACTATTAGACATACTTGTTGCCCAGCACATTTTTTTAAGCAACCCACTTTTAAAAAGTTCATGCACTTGATCAGCTGCAAAGTAGAAGTCTTATTTAGCACAGAGGCTGGTATTGAACAAACCTAGGAGGTGAAGAAAATGGAATAGGTAGAGATCTAGAATCCAGTTTTTGTATCACGACAGAGATGCACTGTGAGCAGAAATATTAGCACTCACCCCTTTGGCATCACTGCTGATATCTGGTTTTGGGCCTTTTCACATCTATCGTTTTAGCAGCTGTTCATTTACTTTTATTGGTACATCTGACTCTTCCACTCCCAAATCCAAATCTAGATCTTCTCTCACTTTTTGTCTATTCTGTTTATTTTTCCTCTCACGCTTGAGCTGGGCCATGATCACTGAAACTGATGTAAAGGCACTATTCAGCTTCAGTTACTACTGAATCACACTCCAGAAACTTGACCTTTGATATGAAAGAGAGTAACAGAACACGTTGGAAGCTGCCTCCAGAGGCTGTCTTGTCTGCTCCTGCTCTGCTCAAAGCAGAGTCAACTAAAGCACATGACTTAGGGCTGTGTATTCAAAAATGGAGACTCAGCAACCTGTTGAGGCAACCTGTGCCAGTGTTTGACCATCCTCACAGTGAGAAGCTTTCTTTTTCTGTGAAAATGGATTTTCCTGTATTTCTATTCATGCACATGGTTTCTTCTGCTACCATTTGGCACCACTGAGAAGAGCATGTTCCTGTTGTCTTTACACCCTCTCATCAGGTATTTATACACACTGGCAAGATTCTCTTGAGCCTTCTCTTCTCTAGGCTAGGCAATCCCAGCTCTTCCTCACATCAGATGCTCTGATTCCTTAATCACCCAGGTGGCCCTTTGCTGTGAGAACTACTGCATCTGTTGGCTACTAATCACTGTCTTTACTTAGAGTTAAAATGATTATAAAATCATCTGAATTATAATCAAACCTAACATTATGCCAGTATCTTGTATAAATGGATCTAAGTGCAACCTGAAGGAGCAACAACAGGGCATTTTTTTCCTTCATTCACTTCTCTATTAAGCTATCCTAGGTTGGCTCAGACTGTGCTAATTTGGAAACTGAAGAATTTTACAAGTTGTCAACTGGCCCAATTATTAAAAACTAGCAATTATCACCACACACAGGATTTCAAGCCCCCGTCTTGTCTACAGCAACAAACTGCTTATCTGTTTGGCACAAAAGTGGTCCTGAAGAGCTGATATGCACTGAAACAAAATGTACTTTAAGAGAAGTAAGTGGTGCATTAAACTGCACTCCAATTCCTTTCTCCCTGGCACAGATAAAAGTTGTACTAGGCATTATTAGTTCCCACACACTTTTAAAATACGCCCCCCACACCAAAGGACAGTGAAGATCTATAGTCCATAATAGCAATTTACTGTCACCCAGCCCCCAGTCCTGTGAAAATCCATTCTAGGACTCTGCTCTCACTCCTCAGGCAGTACTTAGTGTATCTCATTGACATGAGACACCAGTAAGTACTTTCTACTTCCAGTAAGAAACTTGCTACTTGGTTCAGAAAAGTACTGTCAGAATCCACCTAAACTTACTTGGAGAACCTGGATAAACTTATTAACGTAAGAACAGCTCATGCAGGACTTTTTCAGCATAAACAGAGATATGGTGTCTTGCTCATACTCTTGCAAACCTCAGACTATCATCACTTAGCTAAATGCCTATGAAGTAGATGCTTATGTAGAAAAGGGAGAAGAAAGGCAGGTTTTAGTGATTAACTGAGTAACCATGGCATGAACTAAGCCCTGCATTCTGCAAAGTTGCTCATGAGACAGAGCAAATAAGAGCTGTCTGGAAAATATTGATAAAAAAGTTGTCTGAATTTTCTGATTTATCACTGCAGCACTATTTCACAAAATGGCATAATTTCAACAAACTTCTGTCTTCCACTTTTCCCCCAGTAGGAAACCAGGTCCTTGGGATGCAGAGCACAGCAGGGATATATGAAAACCTAGGTACTGTTTGATATGGATGTTTTTAAAGGGTGCCATTGCTGCTTGTGTCAGGAAAGCCATTTGTTCCAAAAGTGTCAGTGTTCCACCTTTCAAAAAATCATCAGGGCGTGGTTTAAGCCAGTCCTTCTGCCTAGTTTTGGGGGACCTATGTTCAGCTTGCTTTCTACTGAATCAGCATAAAAAATTATTTCTGGAAAATGAAACAACTCTTGCATAAGTAAGAGTATACTTAGGGTACAGCTGCATGGCAAACACAGTTAAAGTAATAATCAATACATCATTCCAAAGCAGAATATGGATGATTGGGATTCTCTATAGGAAAGCACGCAGCAAAGGAGGTGAAGTGGGTATAGCTGGTCCTTTTCTCAATCTTTTTTTTTATTTTTTTTAAATAGTTTGTGAAAGCTCTAGCATGCTTACTCTGGACTTTGAAGTTGTTTTACTTACTGTTTTACTTCTCTACCGTGTCTCCTCATCTTTAAATTCTTCACAAACAAAAATCTACTCTTTCAAAATCTATCCTACTGCCCATTTTAAAAAATGCAACAGCACACAGCTCTGTACTGCTTGGATAAGAGCAACCACTAATTAATGGCCATGGGTCCGAAGCATGATATTTTATCATTTTGTTCAGTAAAGACCAGGCTTTTCACCTACAGAATGACAGAACCAGTTTGGGCCTGCATGTCATGGGTTATTAAAGGGAGAAAAAGGTATATAATGTGACTTTTCAGGCAAGGAATTCGCCTCCTTTGAAGTCTCCTGTTGCTTTCCTCTGGCCTCCTGCTATCCCAAATCCTCCTGATTTCATGACGCAACAAAGCTCTTTTATCTGTAAGGAGTCTTTCTGAAGAATTGCATTATCAAACTACTGGATTAAAAAAAATCCACTACTCCTCTATTCCAGACAATTTCAGTGAAGTTATGCAGCTCCACATCTCAGCTGGAACTGAATGATGTACTTCAGATTTCTACAGGTATTTATATGCACCCTCCTGTCCATGGATGGTGTCACAGCGAAGAGGGCCAATTAACTTCTGTTTTATTTTGGATGCCACAGGCTGAAAATACTCGACTGGAGCTTATTCTAGTGTATTGTTGGTTGCTGGACCTTAACTCTTCAGGAACAGCAGATTGTATTACTGACCTCAATATTAATTAGGTGTTCTGTGCACTGACAGACTACAAAAGGCAAAGCAGCTTTCCAGCTATAATCTTATGTTTCTCTAGATGTTGAAGACAACAAGAATATAAAGGCCAGAGTTGACAGTTAATTTCAATCCTAACACCAATTTAATGTCCTGTTTTTCCTACCTATATTGAAACAAAACCAATTTTTAGTGAAGTAAGAGCAATCATAACTACAATTAAAACTGTAACTACAACAGCATAAAGTATTTCTTGGAATTCATCATATGTCAGTTTTTGCTACTCATTTTTAATGAGAAGCAAAAACTTACCCCATTATGTTTTGGTTTTTTCCCCGGTTGTAAAATAATCTTCATTAATTGGATTGATTAGCTAATCAATACTCATTATATTCCTATTAGGAATAAAAGTCTTATATCCACAGGAGAAAATGAGTTGGAGTGATTTAGATCCTGGTAGATAGAGAAACATCACTGTCCCTTGTGCTTGAGTCAAAGTGAGAGGTCCTGCTGCCAGCCTCATGCTCAGACTGCTAGGCCATGCATGAGTATATCTCTATGGAACAGGTTATATCAGGCAACATAATTTTTCTTTATCCTTCTACATATCTCTTATTGACCAATTCCATCTTGGATTTCTAGAACTTCATCTAATTGCTACATTTAATTACTTTTCTTTTATCCACTTAACTTCATATTATTTCCCCCTTGCAAATTAGGAATAGAAATCCCTGGACACACACACACACAGAATTGAATGTGTAAAGTTTTAAGCTGTAATACATGTTCCAAATCTGAACAATAGGTTAAAAATAATTTTAAAAATAAGCTAACTTACAATAAATGATAAAAATGTTTTCTACAGAATTGGAAAGAATGGACTGTATAAATTATTTGTGTGAAAACAGCGGCATTTCCAAATGTAAGGCTTAGAGCCCTGTGAAAGAATTCTAAAAATTAAACAAAGGAAGCCATTTTTTAAAAGAGATAGGGCTCAGTGGGATTTATTAATGCACATCTTTCAGAGATATTCTTACTTGTACAATGCAAGCAGTAGGTTAGCATGGACTTCCAAATTATATTTAATTGGACAATTATTCAAAGTGAAAAACCCAACACAGTAAACTAAGGAGGTCTTTAATAAACACCTTGTCTCTTCAAGAAAAAACAGGGAAGTCATTTACTGACCCAAGAGGCACAATTTTGTCTTGGGTAAAATTTATTTTAAAGTAATTGCCAACTCCAGGAGTAACAATTTTTTAAAGAGGAACATGGTGCTCTCAGGCAGAATAATAAATTGATCTGTGCCCTGTATGATGGCCTAATCACATTAGAAAGATGTACATGTAGTTGTCTGAGGCAAATAGAGGATGTACATCACCTGGTCTCTGAACCCACTAAGACTCGTTTAATGACATATAGCTTTCTCCTCTCTCCACATCAGGACTGAATTATAGGGAAAAGACAAATGATAACTTACACACGGGCTTTATAGCTCTGCCTTTCTGTCCCTACATTCCTGTCCAAGAGAAGTGTTCCCCTCCAGAAGTCCTCTGCAGTCACAGGGAGCTTTTCAATAATCTGCCTTCTACCAGCCAGTGCTCCACCACCAGGAACGAGGTCCCTGTTACCAGCACCACCTTTGAAAAGCCGTGGCCTCCTCATGAAACCCAAATGCTCTGAAACCCACTGTGATTAACAATGAATTAAAAGTACAAATCAGTATTTAAAATGCTAATGTTTCTTCACCTCAGCTGGAGAGGCAGCTCTACTGGAACTACTACTCTGTATTCCCTTTGGCAGGATATGCCTTTCAGATACAATGGTCTTTGACAGCAAGACTTTAAGGCTGGGTCATAAACAGGTTAAGGGCAGACCACACCTCTGAGAGCTGTTTGCATGCCTTCAGTACTGGCACAGAAATAGCCTCGATGAAAGAGCTCGAAGAATAATCCCTGAACTCCAGGAATGAGAGTTATACTTTCTCTTTTATGTGCGTTATTCTGCCAGGAAACTTCCAACTCCAAAGCCTTTTCTCCTTGTCAAGGTCATTCCAGGCATTGGGAAGAAATGCTAAATAGTGTGCCTTGGTGAATCCCCCCCTGATTTCTGACTAAAAAGCTGGGACTCCTGCAGTGCAGATCATGATAAAAGATTTATTTGTGGGGAGTGGAAGATGGTGTCTTTAGCGAAGTTAATAAGTTGTTTTCACTTTAGATGCTTTCATTACAAACACTGATAAATCTTAAGGCTAAGAGAGTATGTAAGAGTAATGAGTTGAAGGGCGCCTCAGCTCTTTGGTGATTATCTCTCTCTTTTAGAGCATTACCATGGGACATCTGGCTTCCAAATTTGTGCCTCTCCTTCGCAGATCTGAGGACCAGCCTACCAATTATACATTCGCATAGGTTGCAATAAATCAACAGCAGCCAAACTCTGACAAGGTGATGGCTGTTGACAGATAAAACAGATACACATTGTCGTGCTGTTCTCCAAAAACAAACACATGCTTTTATCAGATTTTTTTCTTTTAATCAAAAAATTGCCTCTTTCAACATAGAGTCACCTAATTTCACAGAGGACTTGCACTACACAAGGTTCCCCTGTCTAAACCTGAGCTGCATGTAAAGCCAGGTTTTCAAACAGGCTCTGAATTCACCTCCCACTGTAGTCAAGGAAAAAACTGCTGCTCTGATCCTGGGTCAGCCCAGGCCCAAAGATCATTAACCTTTTACTCTGAGAAGCAGAGTTCTGTGCAGAATAAAGGACTGAGACAAAAGAAAATCTATGGATATATAAGACTTGGATTTATTCATAAGCCAAGTAGAGTCTGGATAGTGTATTTTCTTCAATAAAGGACAGATGTATTAAGGATATATCCAGCAAGTGTGGTGAGTGCTCTCCAGTCCCCACTCCTTGGGTCTCTGTGGACTTGGCTGGCAGTGATAGAATCTTCTAGCCTGACTCCAATCCTCTAAAAGTTCAGAGTCTAACCTATCCTAATTTTTGAAGAGCACCAAAGGTATCCTTCTTAAAAGCAGTACTGTTATAGGCAATGAGTTCGGTTTTCAAAATGTCTTGGGCTCTGCAGTGATGATGAGGGACCTCAAGCAGTTTGCTTCCACAAAGACCCCAAATTCAGTGGTAAGAATTCCACTGCCATTTCTAAAACTGATCACCCTCTTTGCAAACCCAGAAAAAGTACTGTTTGGACCTGAAAATGCTATCAGGTGATAATACAAAATGTGATTTAAATGGCAAATATTTTACGGTAGGCCTTTTTGAATGCTGATAAACTATATGAACTAATACAAAGATTTCATCACCCCAAAAAATGTGGGAAGGGCTGTAATAATTCTTCTGGAATTTCTGTTAGCAGTTCTTATTTGGGAAATAAGGTTTTATCACAAAGCTTCTTAGCATATGGTGGCAATTTATCCACTGTCTTATCCTCCCTTAAAGAGACCAGTACTATTTTCACACCAAATGATGTGAAATACCTTAAACTCCACAAAAGTCAAAGACTGAGAGACCATCAAATGCAGCCAATCCGCTTGTTAATGAGAAGAATTCAACATAATCTAGCTAACAAAAGCACTTTAATTCCTTCAGAATTTCTTGCACATCATGGAAAACAGCATCTCTCAGATATCCCTACAGAGATTTGAATAAAATATAGTTTTTCTAGTGAACTTACTGGACAGAAAGGTAGGATGTTACCCTCCAGCTCACTTTTATCCTTTGACAATGTTATCTACTAGAAAGAACTCATCAGACATATGTTTTGAACCCTTTCTTATTAATTTAATCTCTTTCTTTCAACTTTCTACCTTCCTTTTCTATTCCATTCCCACTAGTTAGAATGCTGCTTTGACCCTGGAACTGGCAAGTCACACAGCAATAAAACAGGGATATGCAAACTTACAAGTTAGGCATCTGTTCCCTTTCTTTTAAGAGAATATGATCCTCTTGTCACACACATCCCTTATTCTCATCCATGATGTCAAGAACCATTAATTGGGGACAAACCTGAGAGAAATTTAATCTGTTTTATCCTAAATGCCATTCACCTTTATTTGACCAATTTACAGAATCAGGCACTGAAACTTCATAGAATGTCACAACTTTTTTGTCTCTTCTCATTTAAAGTTCAGAACTAAGGAAATTACATCTGATCTATGATCTGTAGCTGTTATGTAAGCCAGTGTGTTCAACTTCTTAATATTCAGTTTTACTTTTAAAAAAAATATACAACCTAATCCAGGTATGAGTTTTGTTTATAAATGAGTCTGTAAGTAAATATTCTTGTAATTAATATGGTTCCAGGAGCTTATTTATTGCAGATTTTTAGCTATGAAAACACATGCAGTAGTATGAATATTATTAGAATAACAACCTGAGATTTTCAAACAAGTCTGAGGAGATTATCCATCCAACTCGCATTGTAATTCTGTAAGAATTAGGTGAGCAATTCCCTCAGGTATGGTCAAATTTTAAAAAATGTAAACTGAAAAACAAATAGCAACTGAATTCAGCTAGATGGGGTACAAGAGGTCCCTGTGGGGAACTGTACTGTCTGTACTAAGTACTAAGTACTCAGGCTGCCTTCATTGGCTCTAGGACAGAATTTGGTACTCCTGATGTGAAAACTAGAGCAGAATATGAGATAACACTGAAAGGCTCATTCAGCTACTGCTGGTAAATTGGGGAACCTTGGAAGGGAGAAGTTAGCTTGCAAACTCTTAAATTGGCATTAAAATTCAAGATGATTATTCAGTCCACAAAAAAAGACACGAGAAAATAAAAGTGCTGAAATATGGATTCCTTAAATTAGGCTAAAATTGTTTATGGCACAAGAATGCAGAAAAGAATGGCTTCTCCTGGGATGCTGAGTTTAGGTTCCAGTAGGAGCAGCAAACACATTTAACTATTTGCAACTTCCCTGTTTGCTGCTACCATCTTCACAGGGAAAATCTTCGGGTAAGATATTCAAGAAATGTGCTCCTCTAATGCCTAAGTGATCTTCTCATTTGGGTCCACATTTACTCACAGCCACTGCTATTATCGGTTATTTTTCTGCTTCCCTGATTTTAGTCACTAAAATCTGTATGGGTTTTATTTTGCTAAGCTAAGCAAATCAGATTCCATTATTTCCTCCACTAAGAAAGCTTTTCCATTCTCTCAAAGAAAATCAGATTCCTTTTTGCATCTCTACTTTCTGTTTTCAACACAAATGCCCAGAATTAGACACCCAACTTGTACAGTTACACTCACCCTTTCTTATCGTCAGTAAAAATATTACATCTGAAATATCTGAAGATCAATTTGCTCTTTACATTACCATTTTACAAGGGTGTGTCCTGTGAAATATTTATGCATTTCTTTTTTTCTTTGGCAGTGCCATTTAATAAACCTATAGAAAATAAAATTGCATGTGACGTTGTATACTTCATACAAATTGACTCCTGTTTCCAGTTCTCCATTTCTAAAGATGGTCCATCCCTTCCTGTATGATATCCCAGTACTTCTGTGTGTGAATGATTCTTCTCAAACATGTGGCCTTGGCACAGTTAATTTTGGTGTCACACCCAAACCCTTTGTGCCTGTCAAACAGACCCCAGTGCCCAGGCAAGCCTCCTTATCTCTCAGCCTAGAACAGTCACTCCCACAAGAACCTGTACTGAAGGAAAGGAAGATTCAACACCACTCTCCAGGATAAGGTCTGATCACAAATTATAGCATCCTCCTCCTCTTTAGCAGCTCACATAAGAGCATTCCATTTCCTGCAACTGGAGATGTATAGGAATATCCATGGGATACACCTCACCCTCGTGGTGAACCTGCCAATGAGCAGCCATGGAGTGTTCACTTGGCTCTGCTCAGTGGCATGTGACATTAAAAGCTCACGAATACACTTAGACATTCCTAAGATTCAGGCACTATTTTTAAAAGTGGGGTGTGAACCCCACCATCCTGACTGTCCTCCTGCTGGGGGAAATACAGTTCCCACCAGCCACTACGTTCCTTGTGCTCCTTGTGAGTTACTGGTGCCCCTCGTTCTTGTGCTAGACCACTCTTTGCAAAATTCTTTTAGAGCATTCAGGATGTAAGACCCTATGTCTAAATATTGATTTATTAGCAATTAATTGACATCAACAGAAAGGATGACACTAGACTAAGCAGCCCACGTCCTAGTCTATGGAATTCAGTGAATGCTCTGGCAATGTTATCTGCTCATTGCAAAGGGAAAAAGTAAAGATATCCATGGCAGTCACTTTGCCACTGTCTTTGAACACTCTATCATTTCTCTAAAAAAGAAAATAAATCTACAAAACCCCTCTTGTACCAAAAAATTCTTTAAAAACCCCTAGGAAATATATAACACATTCAGCAATATTTTTAGCCCATGGATTAAAAGAAAGATCAAGGATCACGACAGCTGCAAAAGGTAAATGTCAAGAATCCAAGTGTATAGTAAAGCTTTTGCAACTACCTAAGGAATCTGCAGCCTCACTACAGAGTAATTTAAGCACTGTAGCCACATCTATGTGGTGCTAGGCAGAGCTGCGGCACCAAGAGGGGACACTTTTTTGGAGCTATCTCGGATATCCATACACAGGAGATGTATCAGCCCAGAAACCACACAGGAGGACAGCTACTGTAAACACCTACTATTCAGGGTCACATGCGTGGACCTGGACCTGTGACCAAGAAAACTCTGCTGATTCATTCTAGATGAGTAAACAGGTTTAGAACAACCTGTGGGACCGCAGATGTTAAGCTTCTCACTTGATGAAATAAGTGAATAACATAAACAGTGGATATTTCTCATTTTGAGGAAGTTCAGAAAATTATGTTTTAAAAATGAACAAAAGAACACAGTGGGGAGGGCTGTGAGAGGAGATAAAACAAATTCATGACACCAGTTACAAGGCAAAAGTCAGTATTGCTAGGGCTCGTAAGGGAAGGGAGAAGGAAAAAATAAGAATCTTAAGGATTAGGGATTGGAGAATTGGAAGAAATCAGGTGAGAAAGCTAAAAACTGGAAATGGGAGGAGCTGAAAAAACCCTCAGATCAAAGAAGACTACAGATCTAGATTTTCAACATATGCTCAGGCATTCAGAGAGATTCATAAGACTGAGGAGACTGTACTAGAGTTTTAGGACAGTGATGAATTGATTAAGCTGGAATATAACAGTTCAGAAGGATTCTAAAGAAAAGAAAAGGAAAATACAGATAACTATGCTATTAGGCCATTGTATTTGGCTCTTCTAAAAACTTGATCAACTCCTTGCTCTGTCACAGACCCTTTGCCTGATCTTCTTCAGTAGTTTACTTATCCTCACCTCTTTGTCACATGCATTTTCCATTTGGAAAATGAAAGCAACATTTGCTGCTCCTTCTCTTCTTTTAAGAGCAAGAGGAAGACTCTGTCTCTAATTATGTGTGTGTACAGCTCCCTAAACAATGGGGAGCTCATCTCAGAAACAGGCAATGAAGTTAACTTGCCAGATCAAAGAAATATTGTGCTAAAAAATATTTCCTTAGGGACAGTAGCTATTTAGATGGCTTGTTATATATGACTGAGTCAGTGGCATAATGATGGTGGTCAAAGTAAGTAGCAACACATTCTCCGTCAAGCATAACCTGTTAAAAAGTCATGCACAAGAGGGGAAAGTCAATGAGATGAGTCATCCCTCACCTTGCCTGCTACATTATCAAAGGTTATGTTACACACAGTGTGAAGGACCCAGGAATTCCTTCAATCTACAGTCAAATGGAACAGCTCTGGCTCCTGCTGCGAGCTCCGAGGTCTCCTCTGTAGGTGTCACTCTAGCTGCTGATGGCCATAGATAATAACAAGTTAGGGTACAGACTAACCAGGAAATGATACCACCTGCTACCCAACATAAATTACCAACCCCCCTGCGTATAATTACTCTTGTCAACATGTCACATGGCTATTATATTCACTCTTATGCAGCAATGCAGAGTAGCAGCAGATTCTGCAGAAAGAATGGGGTTTGTGGTATTTCTATGTATTCACTGGGGACGAAAAAAACCAACCAACCAAACAAAAAACCACACCAGAAAATCCAACCAAAAAAAAACCCAATTACTTTGTTCCTGGGATGAAAAAGAAATAGAAAAAAAATCCTGTAACACAGACAGCAGAATTAGTCCCTCTGCTAGCAATCTTAGCTAGTGCGCAGAAAGAAAAACACAGTGAAACAAAGGGCAGCATCCAGCAGGTTTCTTTCCCAGTTCCCCCAAATAATGGGTCTCTTCTCATTTTCACAGACAACAGGCCCCCAAGTTGCAATTCCCAAGAGAAAAAATGTGCACATTATTATTTGACACTGCACCATTACAAGTAGACTTTTGCTCAGTCTGCAGGTGACTTTCACAGCAGTTTTAGACACCTGTTTGTGAAACAAGCAGCTGTATCAGAAAGAGCTGAAGCATGAAAGTTCAGTGTTATTGCTGAAACAGCTCAGGTGTCTCTGAACTACCCCATGTTGTTGCCTCTAGACTAACGCTACACTCCTTGAGCAAGATTGCATGCTATGCTGTCAGCAATTCAGTCCCTGCCATTCTGCTGCGAGTGCTTTAAGACAGCGTCTGACCCTTAAGATGCTCAGAAAGACTCAAACAGTGAAGAAACTGAGCAAGCCTTTTCACATGCTTCTGCTTAACTGGCTATGGCCAAGTAACTGAGCACTGGTTCCAATGCCCTTCTGGGCACGCTGACTGAGAAACAGTCACACTTTCTCCAAGTCCTCAGACTGCGTATAAGGCTGACACAGCTGTTTGCTCTAGTGAGAAAAGTTTGATTTCTTCAGTTGCTCCTGAGCAGAGGCTGCAGCAGAACCATAAGGCCACTTACCCAGCAGGCCTGTATCCGTAACTAGCAAGGCCCATGATTTTTTTGCAAACTGCATATATACAATTGAGATAATTTGCCTCTAAGTTTTAATTCACATTATTTCTGTGCAGAGCAACACACAAGGTGTGCAAACCATACCCGAACCAGTAAAAGACTATTTACTGAACAATATGAACAGTACAATATGCCAGCACCTGCCAAGGGTCTTTCTCTATGATTGCTTATGATTATAAAGGTAAATTATTTGCTTGTGTAAAATAATAATTAGAAAAAGTAAAGGTCATTCATCCAGCTATAAACCTGGCTGCAAAAAAATCATCAGCATACAGAGTTAGCAGGCATATTCATTGCTTTATAAACAGCAGGCCAGGATAACATTATATAGTTTGCAATCTGTATTTGTTCTATGTGAATCATAGCTTTGCATAATTTTATCACATTCCTGCCAGGCAAAAGCAAACATTAAAAGAAATATTAGAAGCCAGCCAGTTAAATATTCTAGAAGAAGAAAAAAACCTGCAACTACCTCCACATTGTAATGACCAGTGAGTATTATTTTATCAGTTTGATCTGGCATCTTGTTTGTATTTTTTTTTTGCCATATCACTTTAAAATAATTTCTAATATGCGATTGGTTTATTTTGATTGGTCTAATATTGCTACATTGTGTTAAAGACTGATACAACTGCTTGGACTTTTTATATATGACATGATTGATTAGGTGCAGATAAGAAAGAAAATATTACTTCAAGAGACCTGACCTTCAGTGAATCATCTGAGATGAAGAGAATTTAAATACTGCATGACTTGCACTCAGCACCAGAAAATGTTACAGGAAAAAAAAAAAAAAAGAAAAAAAAAAAAGAAAAAAATATGCACTGAAAATTCCTGCTATGATTGAGAACATTTTTCAGTATGATTCTTCCTCTCCATTTCCCCTATTGAAAACATTCCTCCAGAATTCCTAAACTCTTCTGAAAGAGCAAACGTGTGCTATAAAAGCCATAAAACACTCAACCAGACCTGCAGAGATCTTCTAGATCTTTACCTCTCTCCTACAACACACACTGGCTCTTTCCTCTAGGAAACTCTAGGCCTTGCATCTATTGAAAGGGATCTTTCCTCCTCCCCCAGCCTGGCAGTCAGTCCAGTTCAGCACGGGCAGAGCAAACACTGTTTCAGCCTTTGTCAGCTGCCTCAGGTCAGTGCTGGCTCCACGCTGGTCTCGCCCCTCTCTCTGGTGCAGCAACCACACGGAGCAGTGGTGGAGCAGGAGTGACCTTCTTACCACCTGACACCGCAGTGTGAGAGAAACTGCTGCGACTTGGGACCATGTCCTTGAATCTGGGATGATGAAAAGTTGGCTTAACCTGATCATTCTCCTCTAGGTCCCCATACCATGCCTTATCTATTGTGGCTGCCCTGTACAATCACTCCTCACGCATGATGAGACACCCACTGCCAACGCCTCTCTCACATCCCTGCCCAGCCTGTGCTGTAATCTGACTGATCCCTGCTGCTCTGTCCCCGCTGCAGCCCAGATTGCTCAGTCCCTGACATGCCTCAGCCACTGGGGAGCTCCATGGCCAAAGGAAACCCCTGCAAGGTCCCACCACAGCTGCCTTTTATTCCCTGTTGTACAGTCCATAAGACTCATCTCTCCCATCTCAGCACCCAAAGGACAGCACAAGAGAATAAATTAGGGACGCAATCATGTGGCTTACTCAGCTCCACAGGTTTTTTTGCCACTAGCTGTCTCCCACATACTGCAAAATCCCAAACTCCCACTCGAGCCTCTGTAATATCCATGAGAGAGAAACTGGGCATGGAGATGGGAGCAAGGAGCTTAGACATATTTCCTCACACCCACTTCTTTGCTCTAAATATACAAGAATTTAAGCCTGTCCCCAGTAAAAAAAATATTCATCCTAGGAAATGGCTCCTCAACTCTCCCTCAATTTAATCCCTGTTATATTTTCTTTTTAAAAGAAAAAAAGGGGGGGGGGGGAAAGGCCTATATAGAGCTAACCATTTGGCAAAAGTAGTTTGCTACTGTAAAGACTTTTTTTCTGAACTATTTATCTTAAAGCACGTCAGAGCAGGCATCAAAGGCAGCCGCGGCACTGGCAGAGTGCACACTGTGCACGCTGTCACTTACTGTGATTGAAAGGACAGTATGTTTTCAAACAACTGCACTTGTGTGAAGTGTCATCAGATCTGACTGCTTAATCCCCAGTTAAAAAAAAAAAAAAAAAGAAGAGTAAAAAGGGCTGTTCCATTCAGAGGTGAGACTGCACTGATGACATTGTCCAGGAGTAATTTTGGAGAGACAGTGGATAATCACAGCAGCCACGAGCAACTGGATTAGTGACAGGGTGCATCTCGGAGTCATCACCATATTGAACATACAGTATGAGATGCAGGGTAAAGTGAGGATGAAAACCAAGGAGAGATGGTTTAGAAATTCCATCTAGCAACAAGCAAGATTCACCAGGAGAATTTGTGCTTTGCAGGTTGCTTACGCTTTCCCATGGGATGCTACAAAAGTTCAAGATCCGGCACTGTTGGAGGAACCAGGATCAAAAAGGAAATCAAGTTGTACAGAGAGGCTTCAAAAATTGCCTTTGTCCTTCAGAGGAATCATACTAAATTCCAGTAAAATCCCAAACTCCAAAGAAAAAAGCATGAAGTCATACAAACTGTTGCTCAGGAAATTTAAAGTGATACAGAAAAAGGAATATATACAGCACAGAATAATTTCAGGGTTGGCACACGGGTGAACTAAAATATTAGATGACCTATTTTTCTGTTTATGATTTAAATCTAAGGCACTAACTACTTTTACTAATTAGGACCGAAGTACTGATCACTGCACAAAGTCACTTAAAAGTAACATCAGACTCTCAGTAACACCATGAAAACAGCGTTCTGCCTATGTGTGATAAGAAAGCATTTAAATTTGCTCATTTACAAAAGTTCATCTGTTTGGGACCTAACTGGGAAACGTACAGCATCTTGATAATTCATCACGTTAAGGAGAGTGTGACTCCAGCAGACTTTGTTCTATTCCGCTGCGTGTTATCTCCCCGCACATTCCCAGGGCTACGCTATAAAAGATTGCAAGGTGACAGAATATGTTCATACAGCCTCTAAGTGCTACTTTGCAGGATGCATTGTACTCTGTTACCCTGAGGCACTAAAGTGTTTAATGATGTTGCTGTATGTCATTAGTTAGTATTCTCTGAGTGGATCTTATAGGAAAGCATTCTAAATTATAAATTGGGGAGTTAACTTAATATTAGTGAAGAGGAAACATTAAGAGATAAGGTTGGCTTTTGTGGTTATCTGCACAGGTGGGTACAGTTTCAAAGTCTGCCAGAACGCCTCATGCCTACAATCAAGCCTGTAATCCCTAAAATGACCTAGTCCTGCCCCTGCCCAATCCAGATCAGTAAGACTGAAAGAGTATCCTGTTTGCTGGTGCTTGCCTTCTTACCTGTAGAAACATAGAAATGGACAAAAGAAAGCTCAGCAATATTTTTTACTCATTTGCTTTCCAGGGCTTCATATAAATGAGATATCACACATCATAACTACTCAGTTAAACAGCATTTTTATTAAGTAGCTATTAATTTCTATCAATACCATGTTCTGTAATGGTCACAGTAATTTCCTTGCTTCCAGCTATTATTTATCATGCTCTTCTCTGCATGCATGCGTGTGTGTGTGTTGCAGAGTCAGAGAGAGATGGGGGAAACAGAGAGGAGGAAGAAGGCTGGAAAGTGGGGGTCACTGAATAAAAGTGGAAATGGAGCTGCAGAATTACAGGCACAGCTCACAGTGACACCTAGAGTCAATCGTAATACTTCCCCAACGTAAATCCTTGTGCTTAGGCTCTCTCTCCCTCCCCATTCTCTAAAAACTTTGTTTGTAGGTGCAACTGATATCTCAGTGCTCCAGCTCTACCTCTGGCTTAATTTAAAAAAAAAAAAACAAAAACAAAAAACCACACAACAAAAAAAATAAACCAAAAACCCAAACTCACTAAACCAAAGATGTCCTACTTCAGCAAAAATATCACAGCTGTTTTCAACAAAGCTTGAAAAATCGGGAGAGATTGCCAGCACAAACCACTTTTTAAAAACAAAATGGAGCCCTTTGAAGGTTTGGAGAAGGAACACAGGAATTGAGCACAGAGATAACCCTGAAGCAGGCATTTATTAATTTCCTCATTAGAGAATCCTCTTAATTTAGCCACATGTGAAGTTTCTTAAAAGTGCCATCTGTGTGTGCTAAAATAGGAGTCCTTAAGAGTCTGATTGCTGCAGCCTGATGGCCTCCATGTGCTCTGCATGAGCTCGGGCACCCATGGGCCTGAGCTGCGAACACCACACAGCAGGTGCAGTGCACACCTCTGAGCCCAGAGGACACCCTGTGTCCTCAAATCCTGACCTTCTCACCAGTGGTTCCTATCAGAGATACCTATGAAGGCTGGTTCTGTGGATCATTTTGATTCTTGCTATTGCCCGTCTTTGAAGTTTAGATTGCAAACCAACCGTTCCTTAAATATTCTTGTGTAGACGTCCGTGATGCCAAATCCTTGCATGGCAGCAAGAAGCCTGAAAATGCAGCTGTTGGGAATCATAGAATAGAAGAATTGTTTGGGTTGGAAAGGACCTTAAAGATCATCTAATTCTAACTCCCCTGCCCTGAACTGGGATACCTTCCACCAGACCAGGTTGCTCAAAGCCCCATTCAAGTGGCCTTGAACACTTCTAGGGATAGGGCATCCACAGCTACTCTGGGAAACCGGTTCCAGTGCCTCACTGCCGTCACAGTAAAGAATTTCTTCCGTATATCTAACCTAAATTTCCCTTTTTTCAATTTGAACTCATTACTCCTTGTCCTATCACTACAGTTCCTGATGAAGAATATTTGCGATTGTGACTGATAAAAAAATTGAAATGGTGATTTTCAATTTATTCTCCAGAAAAAAAATGACAATCAAATACAAACATAAGTGACACCAAGTAATTTGATCAACTCTTCTGACCACTGAGCTGTTATTCAGGCCCTAGTGACTGAAAAAAAGGCAGCGTCTTTTGTCCCTTTGACTTTGAATATCTGATTAAGTGAAAGAAATTCATCTAATTAAGATATCCAGAGGATCACATTCAGCTTTTTGTGATTTATTGCAGAATTTTAAAAGTTAACTTTGTTTTAGTGTGACTTTTATATATTAAAATTCAGGACCATCTGCACAGACTTTATCCATGCATATTTCAAACTCTGGAAGAGCTCAAGTTTGAATTAGTGCTGATGTGTGGACATTGCTCATCATTAACACACTGTACGTGTGCCCAGAAGAAAGGTCAAGGGATCCTGAAGTATAAAAAACTCCCAACTGACACCTGCTTCAGAATAATGATATTGGGCCATGCCAGCTTTATATACCTGTTTGTGAAATGGGCAGCTGGCAGAAAGGGGGTGGGGGATGGTGCATGACAGGATAACTTTGTACAATGCACTTTCCACCTCATAGTTGGTTAGATTTTTTGAAAGCTATACCAAATAGCACAGTTATAACTTGAAAATGACCAAATGAAGTCAGCAAGTTGTGTTGGGTACAAACCTAAAAAAATAAATGGTCTAAATGAGGAGTAAAGGAGAAGGGTATGAAAATCTGAGCAGAAAATCAGAGTTTTTCAGATCAACATGGTTTTCCTATAAATGAGTTTTATTTAAAATAACACAATTTTTACTTGAATGAAATCTTGGAAAGCTCACATGCTTGCCTCAGCCTCATGCTTTTCTTCTTAATTCAGTCAAACAGTATTTAAGGCCTTAATAGTTGCTATTATGAAGGGAAATTCATGCTAACAGACATTGTTCATCATCAGCTTCCTTTTTTAAATAAAATTTATAAAAGCTCTGGCTCCCTGAATGTCACAGAGACGAGAAAAAAGACAGGACAAAGAAGTCCTGCTCAGGACTTCAAGGTCTCCACTTTTTTTCAAAAAGGAAAGTAAATGGTCCCCATGTAAACACCAAGTGATTTCAAAAGCAGGCATTTATGTATGAACAGTGTTACCAAAGCCAGCCCAAATCAGTCCCCTGATGGAAAAACACAGTTTAAAAGTTCTTGCACCTTATCAGCCCAGTCAAGTTGAAAGGTATTGAACTATCAGTCTCTGATCAGATAAACAGTGACAATGTTGTTATTACTTGTATATGACACTGAGGTCACCAAAGAACACGACTATCCATTGTGACACAATGCCAAACACTGAGTTTCGCTCGAGAAAAAAAAAATTAAAATGTAAAAATGAGTAGAGTTTTTGGGTCCTCCTACCAATTCACTTTGTATAGCCATTACACACGTTTCCCACAGCAATACAGCACCTCCCTTTCTACGAGCCACACGCTCTGTGTGTTGACACAAATATTGCATGAGCTGAAATGAAGACAGGCCAATGCAATCACACACACTGTAATTCCAGCACCTTGGCCCCAGACAGTGCAGCCTCCATTACAGTGTCACCACTGGCAAAAATCTCCTGCTGCATTCCCTCTCAGTAGACAGGACCAGTAAAGGCAGCAGGACACTGGGATGAAGCTCAGCATTCCCCCAACCTTCAGCACGGCTCAAGGTTTGCCTTCTGCTCAGTTTAGATCAGGCTGTGGCCTCCCCTGCCCGAGGGAGCAGGCATGGGAAAAAGAGGAGAGCAACTAAGACAGAGTTTGGAACCCCTGTCCT
>JAWWES010000168.1:11019766-11050078 GCA_035583135.1 Lophotriccus pileatus | reverse complement strand
CTTCCTACCTTCTGCCTCTGAGCATTTCCCTCAACAGTTTCCACATAATCAAGACAACCAGAGGAAGTACTCAGAGACCATTTCCCACAGATGTGTGAGTAACAAGGAATATCATCAGTCATCCTAGACTGATCATTAAAAAGACAATATAGGGTCATGTAGATTCAGCCACTGGAGACTGAAATATTTTTATGTTTACCATATTATATTCCATGACAAAGTCTTACCAGACACACTGAAACCATTCACAATGGCTGAATGAGGATCTGAGTACTTGGGTTGATATGACAGACTGTGAAAAGGTACAAATTAGCATATTATTTTTGCTTCTTATAATACAGCCTCTAGTATGCACACAAATAGAGCTCTAAAACTGTCTCTATTTCACATAAACTTCATGTTCAGAAGCTTCGAACATTTGGGGTTAACATTTCTAGCCTGGGAAGTTCATTGAAACATCTTTCCCATTTTTGTGCAACAGTGAAATGTCAAGAAAGGTGGAGCATCAAACGTTGCCCCCAATCTCTGACCCTGTTGCAAGGTCCAGTTCAACTGGACACCCTTTGATTTTTGACCAATTAAATTGTAAACCTGCAGGAATTCAAAATGTGTGCAACTGCCAGACATGGGATCCAGGGAGAGCATGCTGCTCAGGTGAACACTCTGACCACAGGTTTACTTCTTTCCCTTTGAAGTAGGCTGTCATCCATTTGGAGAGAAAATGAAGTGTGAAATACAGAGGCTTTACAACATGTAATGACTGCGACAATTTAGTTAAAGCTGATTTTCAGAAGCCAAGAGCTGAGTTTCAAATTAAATTCCTTATCAGTGGTCACCATGACAGAATGTATATTTAGGAAATTATTTATTCCAATACGATATAATTAATTGTAATATTAAATGTTCTTTAAGTTCAGTGTGGCATTCACTGCACTGACCAAATAACAGTTGAAACTCAAACCCTATGGAATCCTATTATTCCTGTATGTGTTTCTGGATGTTCCCGAAGAGAGAAGACCAAAGAGACTTGCTCAAATATTTTGAATTTTCTAAATTTTGGTTAAAAATAATTTATTGCTCTTTGATTATTTTAGAGAATGACAGAATCATTTTTTTTTTCTAAGTCTGTTTCCTCCCAGAATAAAACTGTATTATTGTAATGCCTGACCAATTCTGCTCCTTAGTTCTGGTGCATCATGTTGCCTTTCTGACATCCTTGCTAAAGCTCCATGGTCTTGCTCAAAAAACAATGAATTGTGTGCATGTGTATCTACACAGACACATTAATATTGCCTTCTGCTACTTGCCCAGAGAGAGTGAAAACTTACAAGAATTTACGTGAAAAGGAAAATGTCTTTAGCTCAACCTATCAAGTATTGCACCTTTGAAGCTGAAAGACAGGGCTGGGAAGACCCAATTCCAGATGAAATAACCAGCAGGTGATTGCTCATCTGAGTTTCAAAGATAAACCAGAATTTCTGTAACAATTGTGTCCTGACTGGTGGCACCAGCACGAGATGTACCTGCTCTCCTGCCTCAGTACGGCTGTGAGAGGCTGAGGAAGAACCAGAATCCTTCAGCACAAGCACCAGGTCCTCTCGTTTTGTTAGACTAAGTGAAGGTTGACTCTCAAGTCTGCTGCAGATCATGATGGGAGGGTAACTGCCAGTTGAATGACAGTTTCTTCAGCTCAGCTACAGCATCCATGTTCATCCACACTTACAGTTAATCTTGAGAATTATGAGATATAACCTGAAGCTTTCTGGCAATGAACGCTCAATTTGGGCTAAGGTTGAGAACCTTCTTGCAGCAAGGGGACATCTTCTGCACAGTAGCAGCATGCCTGTGTTCCACAATGTTCTACATTCCCCAAAGAATCCCACAGGACTTTGATAACGAGAGAGAACTTTAAAAAAATGTTTCTATTATAGCCAGGCTGAAAACTTGTCCATTCTGGTGCAGAGTACTCAATACAGCTGAAATTGCCAAGTACAAGTAACCTGTGTCAGGATATTACAGAGACACCCAAGCTCAGTGTCTAAAAAGCAGTTATATAAAGATTTAGCATGGTGGAGAAGCTTCTTTCTCTCTAACCACCCATCTAAAAGATTAATCAGATCAATCATGGCACATTTCTTTACAGAATCCAATGACTTAAGTGCTACAGACATTAGCAACATTTCAATCTCCTGTCTCTGATCCTGAAAACATCATCTGTTAGGCTTTTGGCAATGCTCTAGGAAAGTTGAGCTGCTTAAAAAAACCCAGGGAACATTTCAGGAGATACCAGTGTCAATCTTTCACTTGCTCTCCCTACCTCTCTGCAAAAATTTACAAAGAGTGAAAAATATGGAGAACTAACATGGTCGGTGGCATTTTATAAAACCTCATTCAATACCAAAAAAAAAAAGCAGGAAAAGAAGGCTACTGAGCACTATACTGATAAACTTATCTCCTGTTTTCAGTAAAGATACATGAAGAAGCTACATGTTAAACCACTACTGTACTACCATGGAATATGCCTATGGAAATAAAGGGGAGAAGAAAAGCCACAATTTTATTAAAAAGTGCAAAGACAGCAGCCTCACCCTACTTTGAGCACTAGTGGTTCTGAAAAAACCCTCTTTAAATTCAGATTATTTCTCATTTGCATTTGCCATTACTGGGATTTTTTTCCTACAAGGTCCAATTAAGAAAAATATTTCTTTTCTACAAGGCAAATTTATCAAAAATTCAAATAAACTCTTTGATGCATTTTCTGCATAAACTAATCATGAATAAACATAATTCTGTTGCTCTAAGAACAGATGCCATCCTGTAACTCCCTGCCCCCAACAGCTCTGCTCTCCAATCATAAAGGAGAAGGAAATTGTTTGGCCAAGTTTACAGAATGAACCATAAATCATAGGCATCTTTGCCAAAGCAAACTCATGTTTCTTTTATGAAACAATTTCTCCTAAAAGAATTTATATTCATTTTTTATATATGCATTTTTTATAAAATACATAAGGAAAGTAGAACACACTGTTCTGTTTCTCCTTTAGAAATGCTTGGTATTTTTCAGTTCTGGTTGAGAAAGCAAACATTTGCATTTTCACGTGGCTTTCTGAAGCTAGTGGCATGGACCTAGCTGCAGTACTTTGATGGATATGGAGAATATTAAAATTGCTTTGGAATATTTGAGTCACCATTATTCACGAAAGTACAATTTTTAACTAGGAAACTTTAGGGACTTTTGTTGAAGCCAGATACTGGAAATATGATGGAAGACTTGTGCATCTTCATAATCGGGGGAAATTTCAAAGGCAGATCCTTTCTCAGAAGTTAAAAAAAACCCAAACAGTAAAAAATGCAGACTCTATGAAGAACATTAAGAGAGCCTAACCATTCCAGGTGTAGCAGTTCCATTCTGACAGGCTGGGGCATCTCCCTCTCTTCCCAGACAGCATTCCAGCTTTCAGAGAAAAATCTGACCTGAAAGGATCTGCATGAGCCAGAGTTGCTCCCAGAAGGGTGCAGGGAGCACAGCAGAGCACGGGAAGCTCTGCTGAGCATGGAGGGGCACAGAGAAGGCTCCACGCCTGTCTGCATGGCTCCATCTCGTCTCCCCCTTACCCAGAAGGGCACACTGCTGATCAGGCTGCTTTGAGCAGCGACTCTGGAGAAAACTCTGCACTGTCCTCAGGCTTTGAATAGAGGGAAGAGAATATATATATCTGAGGAGGCAGCATATCATCACTGCTATATGTGACAGTCAGTCACTTCAGTGAAGCTTTCCAGCCTTCTAGATGAGCACAAGAGCTCAGCAATGCTCTGGCTACATTATTCACATCTAGAACATACCATTCTGTCTGTTCCAGTTTATAGAAGGCTGACTGCCTAGTTATATCCATGGCTCTTGAGTGTGATTGGCCCTCAAGGGTCCACTAGAGGTACTTTTATAGGGTGCATTGAAAGGTCTAGGCCTGTGATAATGTTTAACTTCCTTTGGGGATGGCTTCTTTGACACAACACCTCTGCTTTGACCCTGAAAGGACTTCTGGTCATCCTATCTGATCTGTGGCTCTAGTTGCTGGGATGGACATCGAGATGTAGTAAGTGTGACAAAACCCTGCTCTATCATGTCCACCACCCTCATGTCAAAAGACAGGGCCTTTTGTAGAAGAATCATGGAATCTTAGAATCATGGAATCTTAGCCCCAAGAATCACACCCTGTGCCTGAGAGGGTTGTCCACATGCTCCTTTAACTCTGTCAGGCTTGATGCTGTGGCCACTTCCTTGTGGAGCCTGTTCCAGTGCCCTGTGAAAAACCTTTTCTCAGGGTTTCCCCTTCATGCCATTCCCTCAGGTCCTGTCACTGGACACCAGAGAGAAGAGATCAGTGCCTGCCTCTCCACATGCCCTCATGAGGAAGCTGTAACTACAACGAGGTCTCCCCTCCATCTCCTCTCTCGAGCAGAGTCAGAGATTCCATTCCCCACTTTCTTCCCCACACAGTTTTGAAGATGAAGGCTTTTCCACAACCACAAGAAGTTCAAAATTCTTCCTCACATCACATCTCTTTTCTGAGATTTGCTTTGTTTCCCTCATCTGCACCTCTGCTCTGTTCCTCTCTAATATGTTCCTTTATTTTCCTGCCTCATCATGATTGTCACTTGCTTTCTTCCTTTTCTATTCCTCTAATTTTTATGTAACCAATCCAAAATAGGAGCTCCAGTGTGCTGAATGATATGCTGATACCAGAAAAAACCCCGTGTCTGTTGTGAACAGTACAATGCTTTTTCCTTGGTTATCCTTACCCTTTATATCCTATCCTGCAACACAGTGTTACAGCTATTTGCCACCTCCCATTCAGTAGGACTAAAACCTCTATAGCAAGAACACATTTAGGTTTCAGCAGGTATTAGTTGTTGTAGGCTGTGTCCTTTCTGCAAAGCAACAAAATTCAAGACAATGACAGCACAAGAGCCTAACGACAGGGACTTGAGATATCTCTATTTTGTCTTGCATATGATGTTTAACACACCCCAAATGAGAGTCACTATTTATTACACATTTTTTTCTTAATTGATGTCTTCAGATGAGATAACAGCCATTGGAAATGACAACTTTTGACTGGAAAAAGTCATATTATTTTCTGATAAGACAGCACATAATGTGTGTCACTCAAAGGATGAACAATTTCTTCCAGAGTTTTCATCTGCTTGCTTGTTGTACAAAGCATATGCATTACCCGATTAAATAACTCATGGCCCCATAAATCGTTAACCATGTGTACAGTACATAATTCAGTGATCTGCAAACTGTGTTACAATACACTATTTCAAAGCTTTTCTCAAGTTTTAAAAAAAAAACCAAAACCACAAAACAACCAACCCACAAAAAACCTGCAAAGCTTTGTTCACCAAACATTGTGCCGGTGACCTTTCTCTCTAGTTTCCATTGCATGTTTGTTCAGTTAACTGCTGAAAACATTTTAATGCTGTGTTCAACCCCTGCAAAGTCAAACCGGCGCATGACAATCCATCAAAATCAGCCAGATAACAGAAAGCACATTCTGATTCCAGAATTATTGTTGTCTGATTCTAAATGACAGGGTATGAAACAAAAAGAGCACAGAGCTTGATTTTCCACAGCAAAATTAAGCCCAGAGAACGATAAGGAAAAAATCCTTTAGACTGAGATCCTAGAGAAATGATATGAAACTGAAGAGGATGAGAACACATGCAACAAGACAATTGCACTGTCACACATACAAACTTTGGTCAAATAAAAACGTTTCTAAATGTGTGTATAACTGAAAACTCACTAAAACAGAAATTATGAAACTATTTTCTGACAATTAAAGCAAGTATGTGTTTATACCATTAGGTCTAGATGTAAACTCTTTCCCCACGGTTCATCTCAAATCTAAGGTTTAAGTATGTAGTGATGAAATATTTTAATTATCTTCATTCATAACACATTAATTATTAAAAAGTGCCATTCAGAAGAAAAAAAAAATCACACTGTAAGATAGCTTGCTCTAGGTAAAAAGCTTTGTTACCATTCTTAGTCAGCAAAGGAATTACTAAAAATGTAACCTAAAACAGGTACTGATGAATTAAAAAAGAAGAAACCCTCCAGGTTCTTTGAAATTAGCGAAATAGAACTATTGCCATTTAGGAACATCAGTGTCATAGTGTTTTGCTAACTTGAGTAGGTAAGAACATTGACAAGACACTTGGTGACTCTCTCTGTGTTCCTTTCACCAACAAGGACCAGAGTGGCATTTTGCTGAGCCATCTCTTGGACGGGACAATGCCAGCCCAACCACATGTTCTGCAGTTCTCACCAGGCTCCTACAAAGCTTTTGCCTCCAAGAGTCAGGAGGCTCCCAGTCTGATTCCTATCTCCCTGAGACAGTGGAGAACAAAAGATCACACTCACCCAGGAAGCCATGGTCCCAAAGTAGCAAACACATGTCCACGGAAAGGTTTAAAAGTCTTGGCAGGGACTTTGAACCGTATTCTGTCTCTAACAATGTGTGAGTCAACAGTGAGTAACGCAGTAAGATGCATCCCAGCTGCTAATACACCTGAGACCCTTTAAATAAACCTGGTATCCTGGTCAGGAGGCTTCCTTCCTCAGACAAGCCCACAACAGCACAGCCCGCGGGCAAATGTGACCAAGTTTTTGACTCAGCAGGACTGGGCACAATCTCTTTGACAAGCACAGATTAAAAAAAAAATAGTTTCTCACACCGAGATCCTTTGAGTACCTGGACTCGGAAGGCATGAAATCAACTTTGAGAAGGAATGTTTTGGGGGAGTCAGGCGAAACAGTTCTCTTGTGATGCAAGGACAAGGTAGTATTCACAAAAAATCTGTTGAAAAAGCAATAGGACATGGAAGAAAACATTCTTTTAAAAAAAAGATGTAAGCACAGTGAGCATTTGTGATTTCAGCAGTTGTGTCTTGGGTGAATGTTTCAAGATTAAAGACTAAAGGTACTTGATTCTGAACAATTGTGCCACAATCCTCATGAGGACTTGACACATATGAAAATGTTATACAGTTTAAGTTAGGTTGGAAGTAGTACAGTACAAGGACCTATTCTCTGATTTCTTTTGTGACTAAGGCTGGGAAAGGAGTTTTCCAAAACCATTTCCCTGTAACTTTTGAAAATATATTAAAAAAAAATGGTTCCATCCACTCTCACTGATCAAAACACTGACTCAGCTGCTCACTTGTCACTTCAGACATGTCAACTCCCTGCCACCCAAACACATTCTTTCCTATTTGGCTTTTCCATTACCTGTATAGCAAAGTTCAAGGACCTCATCT
Source organism: Lophotriccus pileatus (assembly GCA_035583135.1). NCBI lineage: Eukaryota > Metazoa > Chordata > Aves > Passeriformes > Tyrannidae > Lophotriccus > Lophotriccus pileatus. The sequence goes on along the minus strand of JAWWES010000168.1, from coordinate 11,042,752 downwards.
TCAGCATCAAGGAAATTTTAAACACTTCTCCTGTTTGTCTGACCGCTGTCTTACAGCACTACCTGTGGCATTTTCTCTCTTCCAACAGTAGCAGTGTTAAAGTCCTTCTATTTTTTTCATCCCCTCCCTCTCCTTCTCCCCACTCTCTCCAGGACTTTTTTCTGCACAAGAGCTGTAAGGAGTTATCCAGGTATTGCCAGATAGATATGCTAGTGGATGGGGAATGGTGAGACTCATATCTAGGCAAAGATGTGAACTAAGGTGTTATTCTCAACACTCACTGGGTCAGAGGGCCTTATCCTGACAAACAGTGTGCACAGCAACAGAACAAATGCTGCTCATGCATAAACAGCTTCTAATGCACCAAAGTGAGCACGAGCAAGCAACCAAAGCATGTAAAAGGAACTCACGTTAACTTCAGCAGCAGCAGTTTTTTAGGCACAACACTGTCTAAGCACACAGGTAACATCACCCAGCGGTTATGAAATACAAGCAAATAATATAATTGACAAAGTCAACCAGAATTTGGAAGCAGCACTCCTCCATGAGGGTCTGTTCTAATGTTTAGATCCAAATGTACTCCTGCACTGCAGTAAATTTCCTAGGGGCAATGTTCTCTTGCCTGCTGAGATAGACATCAGCTTGCTCCTGAAAAGGGCTAAAGCAGCAGTCCTTCTGGCAGTGGAATTAACTAATGCCCAAGGCAGGCACGGGCACCCTCAGAGCTTTTATTCAGTATGGAAATGCTGCTGTGTTTTTACCCATAGGAAAATCTGTCCTGTGCAAAAACTTTAACTTATTTTGACTACAGAAGTCAGCATCTAAATCCAGAGCATATTCTGTAAAGGAAAACTGAAATGAAATGCCTGATTCTCACATTTGTTCCTAAGGCTAAACAATAAATTTTGTTTTCAAAAATCTCTACCCTCTCCTTACTTTACAGTTATCAGTCTCATCCAAAGTATTAAAGGAAATACACCACGATAAAAAATACACCACGATAAAAAGTCTGCAAACTGCTCCTACATACAGATCTTATTTCACTGCATATTTTTCAAGCCTTACACTTTTCGAAAATTATATAAACTAAAGGCTCTATTTTCAAATTAAATTAGAAACCAATTAACCAATATCATATATATACAAACACATATTTAAATCATCAAGGAAAATTATTGCAGTACCTGGACACATTTTACATAATGTACCTCTGATCTAAATCACCACAGAAACTGCTCCATGCCCCTCCTAAGCCATTGAAACAGCTATAGAAGGACCCTGAAAAGGGTAGCCAGGATACCGATTGCCAAGTGAAATTCCTGTGCCTGCCGTTAGTGGAAGCCTTGAACAAAGAGGTGCATTTAACGCTGCTTCCTAAACTTTGCCAGATTCAGGCTCAGACAGATTTCTGGCAGCAGCGAGATCCCGAGCCAGGAGCCTGTCGCTGAGAATGACCTGCCCCCTCGTTCCCACGAGCTCCTCCCTTGGGACAGATGCAAGGGACGTGAAAACCCAGTCATTAACGGGGAAACGGAGCGTGGGGCGAGAGCAACCCTCACACTCGGGGTGAACAACAACTGGACTCTTTGCACTGAACAACAAACTTCACGGACAATCCTACAGGATTTAAAGAGCGACACCACAAATTGGCCACACAATACAATCAGCTTCTATAAAATGATTTCCAAGATCTACGTAATTTAGTAAAGAAGGATGACCTTTCTCTAGGAATTTTTTACCCTGTCTCGTGCAGCTCTAACAGACATGCAGTTCTGGTTTGCATTTTTAGGAAGATTTCAAAACCTTATACAAAACTATTATTGTTTTTCTGGACTGTATGTGACTTTGCCAGGGAAATCAAGCTTAATTTTATGCAATCAATACACCAAAAAAAAAAAAAAAAAAGGCAAAAAGAAAGCCATTGACAAACAAATACTGACTGTTTCCAGAGAGAGTAAGGTGGTTGAACACCTTAAAGAAGGCGGCATTGGTGCAGTACCTGCTGGAACTCTGATGGGTCGTATGTGATATTTTACAACTGCAGCTTCAGCTTACAAGTGTCGAACCTTCAACACAAATTTAAAAAATAAACAACAACAACAAAACAAAAACAAAAACCAAAAACAAATAGAAAATGCATGCTTTCCATCTCTTCTTATCAACTTCTTAGTACCCTATTCCAGTGCTATTTCTAGCTCTGAGACTGCACGTCCTGCTCCACTTGTATAACCTTCTGTGCACTAGTTACATAGAAAAACAGGAAAATTGAGTTTTATCCTGATTTCTGAACAACACTTGAATTCCTGAAATTTCAGCCACAGATTCAAATAAAATCACCATAAAGCAAAAAGAAAACCTTGAACAGACTGAAAAAACGCAGTTGCTGCTTGATCCATAGGCAGCATGTATCCTGTAACAGATGACAGTATGAGGCAGAGCACATTGTACACAACTTGTGTGGAGCTATTTCATCTTTGCATGGACAGAAATTCATGATGCAATCCTAAATTATATTGAATGTGCATGGTTCAAATATTAGTCATACTGATATTCCAGAACTTGTAGCTAATGAAACTTCCACCGCCATTAAAACATCAGACAGTCTGGAGGACACTTCAGAATGATAAATGTTTTAAAAGATCTTTAAGAAAAACCCCAATACTTTAAAATTAAAATTTTAATTTTTGATAAATATGCAAAATGTTTAGATATAACTTTTTCAGTTCTAATTTCTGAATAAAATTGTAAAATATCAGTGTTATACCTTGGGACTTCAACATCAGTGATTATAACGTATGTAATTTCTGATAACATGTTTTGCAGTGAGGTTTCTTTTTCTCTTAAACAAAAAAAAAATCTGAATAGATAAGAAGGGGGGGGGGGGGGGGTTCACTGTAGTATTCTGTAAACTTCTTGAAATAGAAATGTCTCTTCTGTAAACTAAACCAGAACTGACATGTAATACAACAGATTTATATAGGAGGATACTCCTACCTGGCATTTTGACTCTATTTACAGAGGAACAAAACCAAGGAAATTTGAGTAAAATCTTCTGATCCACAGGATGACATGAATACTATGTGACGCAACTAAAATTTTACTAGAGGGTAAGTAATGATACTCTGGCATGTCTGTGATCATCCTAATAGGTGACTGCGATACATTATGAATGTGAAGTGTCTGTGCTGTGCTGTGACTGCAGATGGACTATTATCTGTTGTGATTCTGCTGTGACTGCAGCGGCACCGCAAAGCTCCCGGCCTTTGATGGGACTTTATTGCCGTAGCTGTGGCATTGCTGCGATGTCACACGCAGTCTCCTGCATTATTTTGACGTTTATATATCCATGCACAGTGGGAAGGCAGAGTTTCGGAGTTTAAGCAGTCCTGACGAATTCTAGACTGCTAAACCTATAAAACTATTATGCCCCTTTTACTTCTGTAAATATTTTGTGAAGCGTTTTCAAAGACAGTGTAAGAAATTAATATGGCTAAAAGGGGTGGGGTTTTCAGACTTTCATGGATATTTACATGTACAAAAATGTTAACACATGGGATTGTCTTTTGAAATGTATAGAAGTCTTCAATTTAGCAGCAGTACAAACTATAGTTATTAAAATACATGTAGTCTACAAATTAATGTTCTCTTAGAATGCAGATTATCACAGTCTCTCTTTCACGGACTAGGATTTCAAAAGTAGGTATGATGTAGGTTAAAACAATATTTTTAAAAATATAATATGTAACATTTGGAGGGAGGGATGAAGCTGAGCAAAACTTAAAGCACTTAAAAATGTTACTAAAAAAATTAGAAGCTCCCTAATTCTGCATAACTGTCATCTTTTGATATTAAAATTTATTCTTGTGATTTCTTCTATAAGATTTTCAAGTTCTGTAAGGTTTTCCATTTTTTTACTGGCAAAATCCCATGAAACTAGAGGTCAGAAGTGACGTTACTGAATATAAACATGTCTGGGATTAATCTTCAGGAAATAATTATTCACTTTCACAAAAATGGAAGACAGACTTTTTAGAAAAGAAAAAGCTTTTGCCAATGAAAAATCTCCAACTGGCATAGCAGAAAACGCGACAAGAGATAAGCTAAGCTAGCTGTTTTGCAACATCTAGATAAACAGAATTCTACAATAATTTATCTTGTAGGATCTATGATTCTCAGTTGTAGTGCAGCACAAGAAACATCCTGGTAATTGTCAACTTGAGAAGCTTCAGTACATTACATATAAACACTCTGAGGTCACATTTACAGATAATGTAAACTTGCACAAACGTAAAACCACAATATACTGAACTCAATGCCTACATAAAACATGAAATAAAATAAATCATGCCAATATACATTGCCTGAAATCTGTTCCTTGAACTTCACGTATATTCCATAAAATACTGATTACATCCAATTTTTTTTTTTAATTACATTGTACTTTAGACCTTAAAAAGCAATTCAGAGAAAACATTGACAGGCTTGGATCTCTTACAGCCTTCTGGACTCCATTCAAAGTAGGTCTGAAGGACACTGTCATCATGAAATGCCAAATCTGAGCTGGCTGCCATCAGCCCAGCTCTCAGCTCTGTGCATGTGCTTCATCCCAGACAACCCCTAACCAAATATGTCATTCTCTCTTTCAATACTGAAGTAATATGCTATTTTTAAAAAAATCTTGCATGCCTATTATAAATGCCATTCTACAAAAAAAAAAAAAAAGAACCAAAAACCAAAACAACCAAACTACAACAAATCTCCTTTCACAAGAATTAACTGTGAAAACTATTCTGCCTAATTTTGCAGCGAAATCCCAGTTCAAAGCATAGTAAACATCTCCATATGGAGCTGTGAAAACACTGCCTGGCTATACACAAAACCTCTGTTTAGAGCTGTTACAATGAGGTGTTTGGAAACCTGTGTCCTAAGTAGTAAGTCTGGTAAGTCTGGTAGCAGAATTGAGAAGTTAAGGAATATGCAGAACTTGTCAAACATAGCTCATGCACTACAAACATGTAGAAAGTTTCTTATTTACTGCAATGAGAGATAATATTTGTAGGATTTTAACAAGAAAACTCGGAGAGCTGTCTTTAAGGAGACCCACTGGTAATTCTTCATGGCCTTTTTCTGAAACTATCTATTTGTTAAAACCTAAGATGAAATATTTAAATCAAGCCCTTTGCCTGAAACAAAAGACTAGTCTTGATGCCCTCTCAGTTCCTCCTGTTGGCGTTATCCTACTGCACAGACACAATTAAACACCCACTGCAGAAGTGCCCAGGGTACCTCAGGTTCCCACACACGCACTGCACTGCCCAGAGGGTTACAGTCGCCCATCTCATGCACTCACTTTGTTGTTGCCATCTGAAACTAGAATTTGGCAGTGGGTGGCCTTGTCCAGGACAGCCAGCACAGCAGGCTGGTGGTGACAGGATTTGCCTTGAGGGTGGGATTCCAAGAGGTGAGGACCCTGCTCCAAACCAGCTCAGGGAGTGGTTTGGGAGGCCCGCAATAAGGGAGAGGGTTCCTCCCTTAAGGCACACTCCCAAGCCAGCACGTTTTGGCTGCACTAGCACAGGCATCTCCCCTGTACAGGCTGGAAACGTACATTGGGGGAGTTTGATTTTGTCACGAGGGAAAAGACCCGAGGTCCTGGAAATGGCAGGCTTGGAAATGGTTTCCCCCAGAAGCCACACAACTAAATTAAAAAACTGCAGCTCACTACACAGAAGGGAAAGGCAAGCTTGCATTGCCCTTTCTTTTGGTATTATTATCCCACATCAAAGAAAATATTTTGGCATATCCATTTTACATATTTACGTTCCTGAAATAAAACATCTGCTCAGCACACTATTCAAACTCTACTGGGGACAAATTCTACTTTCACAGATACCCACACAACTGTGGAGAACTTAGTGATTAGAAATGTTAGAAAAATTGGACACACTTCCCAGGCTTATTTTTCTGAGCTGGTTCTCTTCTGTTTTCTCCCTCTCTCAGATGCTTTCCTCTCTACCCTTCGCCTTCTATAACTCTGTGTCCCAATTTAAAATTCCATTTGCTGCTTTTATCAAGACAGTTGTTACTTTTGATAAGAGGTATCGCCTGGCTTTTCTTAGAGATTTAGTGGTCTTTACGAAAGCTGGTCACTTGCCTTTCTTTCTGAGATTGTCTGGATTTTGGATGCAGCATGCAGAAGTTTGGTTGGATTCACAGTAAGTGAATCTGCTCTACTCACAGTTCTGCTCCTATGACTTTGTATAATGGTACTTTACCTTACTTGGGACAACAACTCTACTAAATGTGTTTCATTTTTTATCAAACTTGGGCTTTTTTAATATGACATATAAAACATTGATATTCCTATTACATCCCACGAGGGAAAAGAAACACCATTTGCTATAATCAGGGGAAATGTTTTATTGCCTAAGACATGCATTTATCTCCCTCACAAACAGAAGTCATAAAAAGAACATACAACTGGTTAAATGTTACTTGATGTACCTTAGGTCCCAACTGGTTTGCTTTAGGTCCTGCAGTGTCTTGTGGAATTAAATCCAGGCATGAACACAGGTTAATGCTTTTTCTTTCCTTTTAGCAGAACTCTGTCAGTCTGGCCCACACCCCAAGAGCTTTCACTTCAGACTAACCTGCAAGCAGCACTGTGGGTCTCTCCTTTACTTCTCCTTCCCAATGCTCCACCGATTCACCACTGACTAATTAATTATAAACCTCTGCTCTTAAGGCTCTTATATAAATCTCTGTCCTTGTTGCCATCCTGCAGATCTATTCAGTGATCACACTCTTACTTAAATCGCATAAGAAAGACTGGTCTGTCCCTTTTATCTGAAAGGCTGTTAAGGAGGCCCAAATTCTAAAGCTTTTTGTAATGAACTGTTCTTCCTTGAAGACAGTTTACCATCAAGCATCCTTCCAGGTCTCATGAAGGGCTACACTGCACAAACTGAGATGACAGTTGTCAGAAGGGAAGGCCAGTCCCTTCCTGAATAGAAAGAAGAATAGATCTGTCTTTTCACTTCTGTCCTTTCTCCATTGTACTTTCAAGGCACAACTGGAGTTCCTACAGCAACAGGTATTTTTCTTTGCTAAGATTCATTGTTGGATGCTCACTGGTATTCCGAGTTCCTAATTCTAAACCCTCTTCTCTCTTTTATAAACCTGCACATTATTTGTATCCAAAGGGAATTCTTTGTAAAGGCTACAATTTTCAGAAACTTGATTCCACTCTCTTCCAAGGCCTTCTGTCTTCCTCTCCTCCTCCTCCTCTTTGCCACAATTTCTTTTCCTCCTCTTTGCTCTCTTAAAGAAATCTCTCATGTGTGCTGCTACTCAAAAATAAAATCAAGCATTTGATCTTTTCTGTGCAGACTTCCTTCTCATTCTCCGTTCCCCTGCATTCTGTCTCGTGTTGCACTGTTAGCTGAACAGCCACTGTTTAACAGCATATATTGAAAATACCAGAACAAACAAATGTATTCCACACTTTGTTTCATCGTGATATTTAACATAGAATCATAAGCAATCGGTGAAAGAGAATATTTTTAAGCTTTTGAAGTCCAAGTTGGAATTCCATGCTGAAAAAGATGGACTGCAATCTGAGCGACAAATTTTCTAAAAAGCTCTGAATCTAAAATAAATAAAAAGGTCTTTTACAGTAGCCATTTCATATCTGTCAGAAATTGTAGGTTTCCCTACAATAGGGCTCCTGATATTTTTGTCCTCTGTGCCACAGACTGCTTTTTGGAGATTTAGCCATAGGTAGTGATGCTTGCCCCTTTGAAGCTAAGGGTTCCTGTCCCCCTTAGCTAAAAAACATGCTAGCAGAGTTTTTCCTGATCAAGTCTATGAGTCAAACTCTACTACAGCTCATCTAATATCCAGGATTGAACCATATAAGCCATAGCTCAACAAGAGTTGTTACAGTAAGTATGATTGATCGACAACATAAGAATTTTCATCTTGGTCTTAAAATCCAAGAAAGCAAATTTGCATGTAAATATATATTTTCATATATTGTTTGGAATATATGATGGAATTAATTGATTTTGTCTTAGCTGACAAAAAAAATATGTATATCAATAGTTTTTAAATTATCTTCCAAAGACACGGTGCTTTAAGGGTTTTTGGGAGATTTTTTTTTTTACATGAGAACTTTGCCTGAAATTTTTGAATGTACCAGCTTCTGCTCAGATGCAGCTAAGTGTTCTGGATTTCCAAGTGCAAACCCATTCAACAAATTTATGAGTTCCTTACTGCACTTTCATCAGTACTATATCCTTAGGCCTGTGACATTTTGGATGAATGGGAATGTCAATTCTACAAAAATTCACCCAAAAAATAACAGTTGACATTTTCAGTGGTATGTGATCAGGTTTAACTATGACTTAAGGTTGAAATTCAGCAAGTCATCACACTTCATTACTTTCTTTCTTGATGTGAGGCTATTTATGGTGTGGTATTTGTGTTTTGTTGTTGGGGTTTTTTAAATTATAAATCTGTGTTTAAATTTTAACTGAAGAATATCAAGATACATCTTTGTGTATCTGGACCTAAGGTTATCCAACATCAGCTTTATAAGGGCTACAAAAATCTTGTGCACAGTACTTCTCCAGTTCTGGAGAGAATTCATGAAAGAAATCCTAATGTGGTAAAGAGACAAGTTAGCCAGTATAAAGAAAAAGTTTAGAAAAAGAAGTATTTTTTATCCTTTAATTTTTAAGGATCACTCATTCCTCTTTGACTGTGTAAGACGTTGGCCTGCAGAGATCTGCTGAATGATGTCCCCTACAAAGCACCTCTTGCCAGTCACTCTCTTAGGGCTTTTTAAAATCTATTCATCTACTATTTCACCAAGGTTTCTGTTTTGGGAGAGTACTGACAACAGTTAAGTCTCCTACCAGAATTCTCACACTTCAGCATTTAACACGTCATTTGAACAACACCAAAACGTATTTGTACAAACATACCGAGAGTTTAAGGCAGTAGAAAAGTTGAAATGATACCAAGTTATTTCCTATCTCTGCCTTTGAAAATTCTATTTCTGGGAAGGACACTTAGAAAAAATAGCTACAGCTTCTATCCCCTGCCCTCCCAATTAGGACTATGAGCAAGATTTCATGGCTCTATAGCATGCTGTCTGAGCTTTCTATTCACCAGATCCATTAGCTGTTTGCTGGGGGAAGTAAAATTAGAAATGTTTTATTATGATTTCCAAATTACTGTGTAACAAATGCTTCAATCCTTACAGCACAAAAAAAAAGAGTCTGTTTTGCCCAACAAGCAACTGACAGCTTTCTAATGCAGTTACATTAAAGCTCTTTCCGGAGTGTGCGAGGCACTTTTTAACTAGCTCCTCAGGGCATTGTTAGATATCATTGCTTACAGCCACTGCGAGCCACTGTGCCATAATAGTGCTTCCCACTTCCTCCTGATCAGTCAAATACAAGAGGTGACTTTCAACACAAGAAAAAGTCTCAGCCAGCCAAGACACCAGATGTAAGACTGTCTCTTTACGTACAGCAGCAGCCCAGAATGAAAGCACAGCCTTGTGGAGAAAGATGCCTCTCAGGATACTGGAAGGAAATAAAGAACAGCTTCTATGGGTGCCTTTTCTTAGGTTAGTAAATTGCAGGCACTTGGAGTAATTTTAAAATGGAAAAATAACAGTTCCTTATTTTATGCTTTAAGCATACAATAGTCTACTAAATGAGTAAACTTGAAGTAAATCTCAAAGTCATCTTCTCTAAAGAAGTGGATCCATTTAATCTAAACATGAAAAATTAGGAATTAGAGAGGCAACAGAATGCATATTTCTGAAGTAGAGATTACTGAAAATACTTGATTAGGTATTTAGTTAAGAAGATAACTGTCATGGATTTTACGCTTCTTCCAAGTCAGAATTTGTGGAGATCAGATTCAGAAGGTATTAAGTTACCTTCTGCAGTCAAAGGCACACAAACAGTTCTTGTTGAATTAATCCTTGATGGCTATCAAAAACTGCATCCAAACTTCAGATGCTTATTTGCAAGAAATCATCTCAGGACTGTCAGCTCTTATTGCCCAAGTATACTGGGAGACTGCTAATAAAGCAAACGTGAAATCTCGGCCTGTGTCAGACTGTCTCCAGGACAGATGGGAGGCACACAGCTTCCCAGACCCAGACAAAGCATAAAATCAAATACCCAAAACCATTCCAAAGATATGTGACTACCAATGCATCATTTCAGAAATGGACTGAGGGGGCAAGTCACCCTATTCCTCTTGAACAGTGCCTGAAGTTTCCCATCCTGTGTGTTCCCTGCTGCTGGGGAGGGAACAAGCCAAGAAACCCTGGACAGCCTCTCAGAAAGTGCTGTTCCATGCCTAAGTCTGAAGGCCACTTTCTACCACAGTGACACAAGGATTTCATGTTCTTGATCCTGGTTTTGCCCACTACATTTTTTTTTTGGTTTGGTTTGGTTTGGTTGTGGGTTTTTTGTTTGTTTGTTTTTTAATTCCTCAAGGTCACAAGAATTAATTTGCATTAAGGCAAAATTACAAATATGAATAGGAACTCTTCCCCAACACTCAAGCCTTACAAGAATACAGGACAAGAGAAGATACTGTAGATACCAACCAGAGCTAGAGGAGCATGTGGTAGCAGAAAAGCAAAATATCAGGCAGCTTTGGAGAATGAGACTGATATGGTTACAATGTGATTGAGTTCTCCACAATGGAGATAGATGGCCATTTACTTTCTTCATTTATCTGCTCACATCTGCACTTTACATTTCAAGAAGCTGAAACTCTTGCATCATCCTATTTATCTAAGGGACTCAAGGCAGCACACAATCCACATGAAAAAAAAATAAAGTGGCCCTGGGATATATGTTGAGCAGTTTTTCAGTAAATCTTATTTATTTCCTCAGAGTCCTCAATATCTAAAGCTTTTATGTATTCATTATCAGCAACATGTCGAGTAATGTGATAACTTGACAAGGTTCTATTGAAGCAGCTTAGTGGGACATACAGTACTTATGCTGCCTGATAAGAAAACATTCAGAAAGGTCATATCCTCTCTTGTATTACCTATCTCTCTGGGCAGCAGCAGTTTGGGTTTTTCTGAAAACTAAAGTTTGAAAATATTCCTGGTAAAAGTGAGCGAAAAGCTGTCTGGCTGCATGAGCACAATGACGAATCAGTTGCTATTAATATTCATATTACTTTTCAAATCTTGATCTTAAAATGAAAATCCTTGCCAAAATGTTAACCATACTGACTAGGCGTGACTATGACATGAGCAGCTGGTCAGCTCAGCATAACTGTTAGACCTGGGATATAATGGCAAAATCCCACTGACTGACTCTTGGAACAGCAGCACAGATCTGACCTTTCCTGCTCATCTTGCTCCTCCACATCAACTGCTAAGTGGTGTAGAAAGTCAAATCAGATTTAGAGTGCAACAGACCAAAACATGCACCATGACCGTGCCTGACTTGCTCTTTTTAAGTAGCAAGAAGTAACTCTATTTTGAGTCTTGTGATGTTGGAGACCTACAGAGCTTTTTGTGTGGCACTTATTGGCAGAAAAAGGACAGAAATCAGGAGAAGGATGTGGTCCAATTTTCCCAAGATCCAGAACGCATCCACTGCCTGAAGAGATCGTGCCTGGGGCCATCTCAGGACATAACAGATGAGCAGCAAAGTTCAAGCCTTTGATATGCCTCACAACTGGAGGTTTAAAAAAAGGGGCTGTGGAGACAGATTTGTCACACGTTCTCCTGAGCTTCTGTGACTCCAAAGCAAGCCTGGCCAGAACAAAGAAATTCTTGCTATTCAGGTAAATGAACACCAAATGACAGCCTAGCAACCTCTGTTATAATAATACCACTAGTTACAGTAAGCTGTTTCAGACCTATTACTCTATTTTGGGCACATACTGCCTATGTGATATAATGTCTGATATTATTTGGCACATAGGGACACATTCAGCTCGATGTGTAACAACATATATGTGCTTTGTCACAAAATCTTTATATATAGGCCCACTACAAGTATTAAAAAGAACTTTAAAAGGCAATTTCTCTAAGCAGTAGTTTATGGTAGTTAAAAGTCTTCTTTGTTTTCCACCATGTTATACTGCTTATTTCATGGAACAAATCCAGGTCATCTTGATCGCTACTTTTCTCTGTCACTTATTTTACCTTGTGCATGCAGTGGGATTTCAGGCAAGTTTTACATGCAGAAAAGTACAAATGTCATTATTGGACTTTGTTAGACACAATGCTACCTTTTGGTGAACTTTAGTAAAAAGAATGCCTGATTATAAATCTGGATCACAGCTGGATGTCACAAGTAAAAAAGTGAAATGAGTAATAGGAGGAAGGAAAAAAAGCCCAACACTATTAGACAAATTAAAGAATCATCATTTACATAAATATCTGCTTACCCTTAAATCCTCTGAAAGACAATAATTTTCAATCCTAGTAAACATTGCAGCTCAGTTTGTCAAGGGTCAAATACACTTGTTTTTTTTCCCTTCACTCAGAATGCTGTTGGGATCGGAATCCCCAGCTTAAAGAGTTGCTGTCAGCTGTTCTGCCCAAGGGAGGGTTTTCCTTATGATGAGATGAGGGGTTGCACTTGAAAACAGGAGAGGAGTGGAGGGATGAACAGTCATAACAATCATTTCTCTAATTCTGACTGAAAAATCAGCCTGACCACACTACACCAGTTCTTGGTGTAATTTTACTGTCTCACTTGATGACAGAAGCCTGAGTATTCTTCCTATTGTCAACTCCTGGAGGCAGTCAGCAAATGGCAGCAGATTCAAGATGGAAACTGAAACACTGCCCTTAATTTGTGATGTCAAGCCCTTTATGGCCAGAACTACGAGACAGTTAATCAGAGGTATCATCTCAGGTAATGCGGCAGCTTCTGCTTGCAATCAAAGCTGCTTTCACACCAAGGTACAACCCCACATGAGCTGTAACTGAAGACAGAGTGCCTCTGTGCACAGCAGGGGTAGGGGAGCTGGCAGGAGAATTGTCCCATATTTTATTGGCAAATAACGATTTTATCAGATCAGAGGACAAATTTTAGCTCAAGGTGAAGTTGATACCATGCTACTTTTGAAGATGAAAGGAAATTAATCTGATTTTGACTTTGTGCCTGGCCGTCTTCACAGCATCTCACCAGGATTCCTGGGACTGCAAGAATACGCAGTTCATCATTGATCTTCAGACTTAAACTATCTGACTTTTTAGTAACTTCATCTATGGTCTACTGCCTTTTTTTTTTTTACAAAGATTCATAATAGACAATCCAAATCCTTGTAACAAGGGTCTTGTAAACATAGACACAATTCTTATTCAATTAATAGTCTCTGTATGTTCCAGTGTTCACACCGGGGGGGAAAAAAAACCAACCAGAGCAAACTACCCTTTCATTGATAACACATAATTTTACTGTTTGCTGGATCTTTGCATGCAGTAAGAGACAAATCTTAACCCCTTGGGTCTGAGCAGATATTCTGCAAGGCACAGTTGTTCATCCTTTATTTCCTCTTGCTTAGCAAGATGTGGACTCCCTTGAAACCTTTCCTAAAATGAAAAGGAAGGGTCAGAGACCAATGTCCAAGTTTGTAATGGTCAGATGTTAATTTGGAATTGAAACTGTTAATAAACCATATCAACGGCAGTTTTAATCACATGAGGAAATCTAATTAAATTAAAAGGTTTTCACTGGGAGTGTCTTTGACCTCTTTGTTCAAATTTAAGAACTGGTGATTGAAGTCTTACTGTAGGGATTCCAGGATTTGAACGCTTTGGGATTCCCCCCTGGCCACCTTTGATTCTTTCTAGATTCCCTATCTCATGCAAAAACATCACTGAGGGAGTTCCCCAAACTCCAGAACTGAGCACAGCTTTACTGTGAAGCTGCTCTGCTGTGGTGCCCACTTAGGAAACACAACCCAGAGCAGAGGACCAGGGCACAGTGGCAGTCCTGTTCCTGACATGGACAAACCTCTAAGGACCAACTCCCAAGCACCAGCTCTTCCCTCCCAGGGCTCCTTTCTGGCTCCTACTTGTATTGGGCCGCACTTGCTGTGGACCAGAAAGCTCCCAGTCTTTTGCCTCCAAGCACAATAACTTATAGCAGCTTTTGCTTCATACACTGCACTGCCCCAGAGCATCTCCCATTCAGAGCAGTAATCCTTAACATCCCTCCCAGAGCACAGATCCTCCATAACGAGAGAATGGCAAGGAGAGGAGGGAGAGGCACGTGTCCTGAGCGCTACTTATCCACTACTGAGTGGATACACTTTTGAGATGCAACAGTAGGGCACTGAAAGCTAGTCTGGAATGGAGATTCCATGAAGGGAAAGGTAAATGACTGTAACATTAAATCTGCTGCACTTACTAATTTCTTGAAGCAGAAATATGTACTTGGCTCCATTTCCCAAAAAGGTTGTCAGAAAACCCAGTATTTGCTTATTCTATAAGTTTGTCTTCCCACTTACCCTCACTTCACGCCTCATAAGGTTTTAAACTTATGGCAGGCTTCAGCTACATAGAGGGATCTTTTTGAATTTGTACAGCTCAAGGAAAAGATAGGTTGATGGAAATGCATTTAGTTTCCCTTCAAAAAATTTACAGTGTAAATCACCTACAAGATCCTGAAGATTTTTGTTGCTTTAAACAACTAAATCTAAATTGGAGAGTCTCAAATCCTCAGCAGGTGTAAATCAGCCTGGCTTCACCAATCTCAGCAAAGGCACTGAAACTTGAAATTAAGGGACAGAAGCCCTAAAGCACAGCCAGCTATCTTCTTAGGAGTTACAGCTCCTTCTCTGGAGAGCAACTGTCATAACATGTTTGTAGGGCCGCTCACATGCCCAGGCTGTGACCCTGACTAGGATTCTTACACCATTAGAAATAAAAATTATGTTAGGAGCCTTTGGAAATAACACCCTTCTACTTAAGGTTAGGTATAATTTAACCTCCGAGAAATGAGTTCAGATATGCAATTTTTAAACAGCAGAGAAGGAAGAAGTCAGGTACAACACTCACATATGCACTGTAAAACGTGCTGTAGGTAAAACCTGTCTCCTGAGTTCCAGCAGGAGAAATACAAGAGTCTCAAGACAGAGCTAGGCTGGGAGCACAGTGCCTACACAAGAAAGTTGGAGTTGTAAAGCAAACCTCAATCAATCACATTCTCGGTGATAAGCTCATACAGATGGGGTGTAAGCAGGGGGCCTTTAATGTGCGTTTCTGTGTCTATCCGAGGTTTTGTGGGGTGTATCTCAAGGAATACAAAACATGAAGTTTTCTGAACACGTGAATTAAGAACCTCAGGGAGCAGAAGAAATATCGATTCGACACAGTATGCTGTTCAGTACAGAAAAGTACAGGAGATAATCATCAATGGCAGCTGCTTTCAAACCTGCATGAAAGCCCAGGGTAGGACTTTCAGCACCTACTGGCAAAGATTGTCATGCTCAGACAATTGTCTCATTCATTTTAAAATAACTTTACAATAATTAATTATGACAAATGTAGGAAGGATCAAACACCTTCATCTTGACCTAGTGCAAGACAGGTCCTGCAAGATGCTGTTTCATAGAATCAGGTTGATCCTCAGTACATAAAAACAGTAGAAGATCTACAAGATTTCTTGTTTGTTTTGAAAGGAGTGAGCGATGTTTGGTTTGTGGTTAGAAGGAAAGCTTTCTCCTACTATTTGTTTCTAATGTAATAACTAAATTACAAAGAAAAATCTTTATACGAGCCCAGCTCCACCTTATCTGATCTATGTTATTAATCACTTTGTCCTTTATCTCCAAAAACTCTGAGGAGATGATTTCTGAGGATTAGGCTCAAGTTTGACAGCTTTTTAACAGCATATATGACCGTCAGGCCATTTCACATTTTTGTATTTCCACGGATGTTTCGTGGAGAGGAAAAGAGAAACAAGGGTATGATGGAAACCTGAAGAAAAGGAGGAGAGTTTGAGGATGGGCTGAACAGAGGAAGTAAAGCAAACTACACAATTTTTATCTTTAAACTTATTTTCAACATATCAAAGTGATATTTTTTAGTTTTTTCATTTTTAGGAAATAAGCAGACATGAAAACTAGTTGGGAATCATATATAAAAAGCTTCATTTTAAAATGGTTCATAAGAAATTACAAGTATGTGAAAACAGAAGCTTGGCAGACTAGCATAGAAAGCCTCAACTACTGTGATCATTTACCAGAAAAGCTAAAATAACAAACTTAATTCCACGCAATTCATATAAACCACACAAAAATCTGGATCTCTTTGAAAGAATAATCATCATAAACATGAAAGCTTAAAAAAAAAAAAAAAGGTTCACCCTCTTCTCAGTAATTACTCTAAAAGTTGGTGTAAAATTAGAATTTCTCTAAATTCATTTTAAGAGCTTCAGAGAAAGAAAACACGAGGGCAAAACAGCAACATAGTCACAGGACTCTTCAAGATCCACACCAACAGGAAATCATTGCCAAATTTCAAGAAGAATCCTATAAGGATTTCTAACAATTACTAAACAAGCTCTGAGGGCCCAATCTACTTTTAAAGTTTGAATTAGATAGGCCAAAAGCTGTGAGAAAAATTTCAGGCCTCCATATCTCCTCACTTATGGATCAATAGAGCATTCATGAATCCAACCCTGTGCAACGGCAAGGACCTGAGCATTCAACATTATTACTGTATTGCAGTTCATTTAATGCTGCAACTATAGTTCATTTAATGCTGTGCTGGCTTCTCTTGCATTTTCCTCATATAAAAGTTAAGTATCCACTACAAAAATGAATCATCTAAACTCCAGGTAAAAGCTATCACAGTATGAAAGTAGAGATCATGCTGAGAAAATGATATCAAATGTTATATAAAAAGAGCTATCCTATTGAAAGTGTTTGTGGTTTGTAGTTTACCTCCTGTTAGCAGCTCTCTCTGTATTGATTTCAAAAACCTGTTCAGAAAGCTAAATTCAGAATTTTTACAGAAGTATTTGAAGAGTCCAGACTGTTAACATCTTTTCATAAGTGAAGAGACAATATCTATTAAACACAGGTACATACAGGTACTACATTAGAAGAACATTAGGGCTGCAAAGCAAAGCACTCAGAAGTTTTCAGATGCCATAATTGAGATCTTCTGTGCAATCTTAATTTGGCCCCCACCCCACATATGCCCATGGTGACACTGTCTGACTGCACAACAACCTCTTCCCCAGATGAACCCGACACCATCCAACCCAACCCAACACTGAATTTGCCCTCATCAATGAAGGACACTGCCTGCATACACCACCTTCAGTTGCCCATGGCAGAGACCAGGAGACCAGAGAGAAACAGGGCAAGGGACTAAGCCAGGGAATGGATGGTTTCATGGTTAACCCTCTGCAGTTCTGCCCTTGCAGGTTACAGCTGGTCTTCACCGCTGAAGACACGCTCACCTTCTCACAGCACTCATGATTTGTAGTATCTTCATTTTCTGTGTCCTGACAGAGAGGTCCATATCGCAGAAGACTGCACCCACCAGCTGCCAACTGGAGTCAGTGGGCAGCCTGGTTAGAACACAGAGCATGATCTACACTGTGGAGAGCCAGGAAAACATCAGGCCCCTGCTATGTCAGACTCAACCACCCTGCATCCCATTTTTCCACATGTGGGAGAGTCTTACCACTCATCTCAGAGCAGGTGTTATTTCAAAAATAAATGTTATTGTTTGCAAAACAGATAGCAATGAAAAATGCACAAGAAAATCAGTAATTCTGTGTTGGTCTTGAGCAGTAGGCAGTAAGGCAAGCCGGGACTACCCGTGCAACAGAGAGAATAAAACAACTTAAAGCTGCACTCATTCAGCAATCACCTTCTACTTAGAGCACAGAACGATGCAGGGGTCCATGGGAAAAGCAGTGTGTGACCATGTAATTAGAGACAGTATCAAAATGTATACACACAAGGGGGCCCAATTAAGGCTTCATGGACATCATTATTCTTTTTCCTTTTTCTTTTTTTTTTTTTTTAGTGCTTGGTTTTATTGCAACGTTCATGGTTTTGTACCCTTTTATCTATAATTTCATAGGTTGTTAAAAAAAAAATACAGAAAGGGAGAGAAAAGAAAGCCTGAAAAAATCTATTGTATGGAATGGCAGTGATACTGAAACACAGGGCTGGCACTTCTTGGTCCACAGCAGAGGCTTGGCCACGTGAGTGGTAATAGAAATGGTAGCCTGCACAAGGAGCAGGCTGAAGGGAGGGCTGGGAGGCACACAGGTTTCCCAGGGACACAGTGCAGCACAGGGCCAAAGGCACCACGTATCTTGGCTTTGCCTCTCAGGTCTGCCTTTGGTGGCCTTCTACTACTTTCCATGGCAAACGCTTTCCTCTCATGTTCTTCCCCTTTCCCAGTCCCCAACCTGCGCCAATATTTTTGCAAAGGCAACCCCTAAACTCCTCCAAGTCCTAGTTTCCCATTCTAATCTTCTATTTAGTACTGTACTCCATGGCTTGTTCAGACTCACTGTAGTAGTATTTATTCCTCTTCTTACTCCTATTCATTAGTCACGGCCTCTCATTACCCTCGGGTTCCCAGTCTTACATCTTTTCTTTCTGCCTCATGCCACAACCCATATCCACGCTCCTCCAGTTTTTCTGTCATCTCTGAAGTCAGTGGCAGCATTTCCCACCCCTACCTCCACATGAGTTCTTTCTTGCTCCTTTTTAGGTCCCAGTCCTAGCCAAGCCCTTTTACACAGCCCCTCAGCTCCGCAGCTAAGGAGATTTCCCTCCTCCTTGGTCTGAGACACTATAAAAAGAGAACCTGAAAAGCCCAAGGGCACATTCTCACTTTCAGTCTTGCTGGCCTGCACTGTGCTTGGGGCAGGGATCTGACTTCCTCACCTCAGCATCCCCAGCAGCACACGCAGCACTGCTCTGGGTAGGCATATGCTTGAACTTCCAGCACTCGATGCCACAGTAGCCTAAAAAATTGTGAAAACTAACCCCAGACAACACCTACAGTATCGTACGTGGCATGTGCTGTCCAGACAGTGATTTCAGGGAATTCAGATGCTGCCAAATTTCTACTGATCAAGTGAAAACACAGATTTTTCAGTGTTTTCCCTAATGGATTTTCACTGGAACAGCAAAAGATAATGATTCCACAAAACTTTTAGATGCAAGCTGAAGAACACTGTGATGGCGCTTATCAAATATATACAAGAACACACACAATTTACTTTGCCTTCTGTTTTTCTGAAAAGAATACGATTTTTTCCCCATTTCAATCAGACAGAAGTGGGCTGATGCAGGTATCCAAAACAGAAAATATCAGAACAGATAGTGCTGAAGTAAGTAACTCTAAGTAATGTTTTAAAATAGGTCATTTATGACAACATTAACTGTTATGCCATTAGCTTCTTTTATTGTACATATAAAGGGGGAGACAAGAGCTTGTATATGCATTATAGACTTTTATAAGAAGAAAAAAAAAAAGTGAGTGCCTAAGCAGGAACTTATATTTGACATGATTTAGACCTGGCCTGAGATCCATGTAGTTCATCACACCAGTACAATATGCAGGTGAGTGCTCAGTATACCAACTTAAAGGAAGCTGAAGCATCACCTTTGGCTTGCAGTGTGAAAAACGTTATTGGAATTCTTAGTAAAGATCACTGGATATGGATACTTGGGAACTCATTACAAATATGAGTGAATTGCAGTTACTAAAAATGGAGTGAACCAAGAAAGCAGATTGCTTCTGTAGATACTAAGACCCAGAAGGTGCAAGTGCTTATTCTACAGCCAAATGAGTAGTGTATTTGGGCAATATAAATGCTCAAAATACCCACTAGAGAGACCTTGCATTGCCCCACTTCTGAGTACAAAAGTTACAGCCACTGCAGTGGCAGACACATATATATAGCAAGTATAAACTATTTAGTCTCTGAGCAAGGCCACAGTGGCAGCATCTTCCTGGGCCAAGAGAAGCTGTGGGACATCAGCTGCTCAGAGAGGTGCCAGAGTAGCTGCAGATTTTGGGGCACTGCCAAGTGGAGGAAAGAGGAAAACCTGCAGAAAACCAGATGCCAATTCCCAAGAGTATTCAGGCCACTCTCATGATGAAAGAGCTGTGCTAAATCAAGATGCCATTTGCACATCTGCTGGAGTATGTTCTAGTGATAGGACAGCAAAATTAACAATGCTCATTCAGATGAGGAGCTAAACCAAATGAAGCAGTGGAGCTTCCATGGGGAAACAGACCTTGTGCATTTAGAAAAGCAGCTAAGCCCACTTGATGTGGTCTTCACCAAATAAGAAAGACAAAAAAGCTGCAGCTAAATACGGGGCATTTTCTATATGTCAAATTCATTCACCTCTTTGCTCCACTGTCTACCTACAGGAATGGCTTGGGCCTTTTCCCAGTGTACCAAGTTTTCTACTTCTCTCCTACCCAGCAAGGTCCCACAGCTAGTCAGAAATCTACTATCAGTGAGCCCTCTGCTCCTCTGAGACACTATGATCCAAACAGCATCCAGCATGGTTACAAATTGGACCTGGGAGTCACTACTCCCACTTACCTCGCTGCTTCAGCACACTACAAGAAAAACAAGTGCTTAAATACAAAGGAGAAACTGATTAGTTTTCATTACAGTAACTTAAAGAGCCTACCTAGTGCCCAAATATTTTATATACTACATAGCCATATTAATATATTCTGGATGCTCTCTGTGTTAGACAGCAAGATAAATATTCAGCTAACTTAGAGCACTGACAGAATATACACACAAATGCCAAATGTACATCTACAATACTTACTTCATTCTCCAAAACAACCACTTTTTAAGGAAAGCTATTAGGAGTTTGCCTGGTTGGAGAAATTAGACACCCTTGAAAGGCCAGTATTTATTCATGTTCACATATATGCACCTGACAATCACTTCACTGCTCCTTCCACATGATGGAAACACCAAAATTCCTCTGCTGCTTCAATTAGTTCTACTTTATTTCAGGCTTTTATATGAAGATGAACAAATTGGCATCTCACCTTACTAAAGCCAGATTTCTCTGCTCCTCTGAAGAATTTGTCCCCCTCTCATTCCCCAGTAAATGCAGTATACAGGGAGACAAATTTATCCCCAGAAGCCAGAAATCAAATGAAGCACAATGAGGATTCAAACAGCAGGAAGCCCGCAGAGGAGGCCAGACTGAATCCAAGCAGAAAGAGTGTTGTCCACGAAGGTGGAAAGGCTCCATGCTGAGCTACTATGATTCAGAGCTCCATATGACCAACGAATTTCCAACGAAAACTAGAACTACACAAGAACTTGATAGAGAAACATTCACAGACACAAGGTTTGCTATGAGGATAGCTCAGTTGAGAATCAGCAGGGATTTTTTTCCCACTCTGCAATTAGTGCACTTGTCAGTCTTTGACACCACTGCAGTATTCCACAGCCCGTGTACCTGCAGCAGACAGCAGGGTGGAGGGAAGGAGAATGTGACCAGGTAACACAGACACTGAGGGAAACGTGTTATCCTGTTAGCCACTAAGTGGAGCTACTAAGTAAGAAAGGTAAAGGAAACTTCTGTTTTGATTCTTAAAGTACCTTTTATGTTATTGGAAATGCTGTTTAAATCCCCTCTCAAAAAGAAAAGTACTTGAAGTGTCAGAGTAATAGCTCTGGTTGTCCTGGTCACACATTTCTATACTAGATTACTCACAGTTTCTTGGTGTAGTTAATAAATTGTTGAACTATTTTTGTCTAACAAGGAATCATTTTATTCCAGTTTCCCAATTCTGTGTCCAGTAATTTTGTTGCTCCCCACTGCACGTCCGTACAAGTGCTATCACTGTTGTGGGACCTTTACTACAGCTGAAGCTCTTGAAAAGAAGTCTCTGGAAAGCAGTTGACGTTGCTGACTGGAAGGTCATGAGATGAAGTGTTCATTCAAACTGTGGAGTCATTGCTCAGCCACTGAGCTCTTCAAAATACCACAGTGCTTTCTGAACAGAACTTTGCTACATCTAGAGGATGGGCTGAGTTTTCCCTGGCTATCACCGTGAAAAAACTGAATGAAGCTTCCAAGGAATTAATTTTGTTCATCCGTCTTTAGTAAGAGGAGAACCAATATCAGTGTATTACATATGGTGATACCACACAGCCTTCTCTCTCATCCCAGTGTCAAAAGCATTGCTTTGCAAGCCCAGTGTCAAGGAGAGAGCTCTACCATGGCTAAACCTAAATCCACGTGCTGTGAGAGTAGGCTCTCTAGCAGCAGCATGGAGATTACTTCACCTTGCTTCCTACACAGCCAGTGGACTGCAGTCATTTACATCATGCACAGTGCTCATCATACATTCAACAGAGATGTTTTTGCAATGTCATCTACATGGGGCTACATTTTAGGGTTATCTTGAAAACTCCACTTTTGCTGAAAAATATTATCTATCAAGTGCCATTTCTCAACATATCATGCTTCAGTAATCTATGATCTACTGTAGTGGTTCCAGACATCCACAAGATGCTTGATGCTTTTGCCTATACATCAAGGAACTGCAGAACTTGGAGCTGTTGTCTCCATTGCCTACAGCCATCACTGATGTCATGAGACTCAAAACTTTCTTATCACAACCATGAAGTGTGTGGGCAGTGCATTCTTGATAAGTAACTCTCAGTGTCATAGTAGACCTTATCTCTTGTCTAGAATAGGCAAAGACCACTGATCCTAATGGAAAGCTCCATCTCTTGTACAGAGGAAAAACTGTGTCTTCACGGAAATTGTATTTTTCGTGTGTGTGGGATGTAGTACTTGAAGAGAGGATGAAATTCATGTATTATGAGGACAATTAGAAACACCTCATTCAGATACACTGAAGCAGAGTCACACATGGACCTGGTTCAAAACGCAATGATATCAGTTAGTATTCCAAAATCATTGCACAGTTAAGAC
>JAWWES010000168.1:10941628-10999870 GCA_035583135.1 Lophotriccus pileatus | reverse complement strand
CTATTTTTCCATGAAAATTTAACTCTTTCTTGTCCTGTAGTTTGCTACTAATAAGAAGAGACTGCCTAGTGCTAATGGACTGAAGAGGAAAGGGATGCTGCTGAGAAGAGGAAAATTTGTGTTTATGAAGAAAAGAAAAGCAATTCACTCACCTGAGGGCCTTAGATTATAAACTCCTGCATGAGGACACTATTTTTGCTTGTTATTATAACTATATTTGAGTGTAAATTATTCTCCTTTGAACAAGGTGATGTCAAAAATACTCAGGCAACACACAGCTGAGGGCTAACCTTTCTCCTTCACTGACATACACACACACAATTTTTGATAATAAAGTATTTTTAGTTCATTTTAGATCAAAAGTCAGTCATTGCTGAATGTCTGTGCTAAAATACATATTGCAAAAACCCTGTAGGAAATGGGTAGATTTACAGTGCCATTGCTGCCAAAATGAATGAGTAATTGAATGCGGTCTGAGGTTCCACGGAGTTTCTGTAGTGAAAAGAAATAGGACCAAGAAGATTGTGGAACATTTTTTTGTAAAGAACTTGTCCCTTTGTCCTGTGTAGCTCTGTGTACTCACAGAATCCACTAGAAACAGGAAAAAACAGTAATTGAAGAGATAAGTAATTTGACTTGAAGCCAGGTCTTCCCTATTGCAAATTACGTTGAAATACAGAGAACACATTAGATAGATAACAACAGCTGAAAGGACCATAAGTCCATCCTGCTCACAAAATTCTGCATGATACTATTTGTCTTCTCCCAAGAAAGAAGTAAGGTCAAGTCATCATGAAAAGCAAGTCATCTATTTTGATAATTTTTTCCGCAAACTGACATAAAAAAGGTCCGTTCTAAATGTGCAGAATTGGTTTGTTAAGGGCTAAGGCCCATTTTGGAAAAGCCGTTGCAAAAATTACAACAGGGGCATAATATTCTTGCTGTTCCCGCAGAATTTGACATCAGTAGGGGGAATTATATTGTTGGAAAAGTATGAAAATCAGCACCAACAGCACATCAATGAAGTAAAATCTCCAGAATAATTTTTCATCCTCTTGAACATCAGAAATCTCAATAGTTGTTTCTTCACTTGTTAAGCTGTTTGGCAAGAATCATGTAAGACCTGACCGCTCTTCTGAAATATCAGTACAATCACATTATGGGCAGTACTTAAATAGAACTGCAACAACTAGCCATTTAGTAAGAACTTCCTTTTAAAAAAAATCCCAGTCTATTATGCAACGCACACTAGAAGAATTGCCACATACTTGGGCAGACAAAGTACTTTGATAAGATGGACATATCCACTGATTGACAATTTGTCGACTATTATATGTGTTCAAGTAGTGAAAGAGACTCCAGCTGTGCTTAGTACCTCCTGGGTGATATAAAATAGTAAGTATTCATTATGACCTTTAGTCAGCTGCTTAATGGTAATACTAATGGAACTGCAATAAAATTTAGCTGACATACTGCTTAAGAATATTCTTAGGCTATTTTGTGGCATTAAGTTGGCATAAGTAACTACACTTAAACTCTAGATTAAATAACAAATTTCCAATTATGAATAAATCTTACAGTTAAAGGCATTTTGGTAGGTTTTGATGTGACAAAAATACCTGGTCACAAGGAACCCTTTCTAGCTGAATGCTAGCATTTAAATGCTAGCAAGCATTTGCAGACACTGAAGCTTAATGTGAATATTACTGTTCATGTAAATGGCAGCCCACAAAAAACCCCTTGGTTTACAGTCACAGTCTGGTATAAAAAACAAGGTGAATACACTAAACATCCTTACAGGGGCAGGGTGGTCAGGCTGCTGCGATCACTCTTACCAGATAACCCTCCAGAAAAACCAAACCTTTAGTAATGGAGAGATGTCTTTATTGCAACTGCCCATAGCTAAGCTGCAAATCAGCAGAGACTTTGCTATCCACAGACCTGGAAGTCTTGTCCTGATCCATTCATCTCTGCACTGCAATTCTACCAGTCGAGTGACTGGGGGTCTTCCCCAAATACCTCGTTTGTACTTCATAGACTGATAGAAAAACTCACTAAAACTTTGCCTAAACTGCAAAAAAAGTATTATAGGCCTGGCCTCCACTAATTGCTACCCTTTAATATGTCAATATGATTTTCAAAAATTTTAGATTTTTTTCATTATTTATGCCCATCTCTTGCTCTCTCTTTCAAATATGTTCTTATGTTACATATTCTTGGGTTTGGATCACCTCCAACTTTGTCTCCCTACTTAACCACACAGTTAAATAAAATCAAATCTCACAGAAACAATCTTTTAAAGATGTTTAATTCTCTGACCAGCCTCTGGGTAGTGTATGAAAGAGCTGCCCTTCTGTTATGTCAAACTTCAGCATCTTCCCATTCCAAGATGGATATTTCTGTAAAATGACAGGAGGGGACTGATCTGGTACAAACTCACTACCCACATAAAGACCAGAGTTAGAGAGATTTTCTTACAGCTTGAGAATAGCTTTCAGCAGAGAAACTGAATAAATTACAGAAATTGTAGTCTCCATATAACCATAGACATGCAAGCAATAACAACAACTTACTTTTAGAAGGTTGAGTGGAAAAAAACCCCACATTTTCTTCCAAATCCCTATTTTACTGTAGGTTTTTAAGTATATTGATATCGTACAAAACCCTATTAATTCTTTCCAGATTTTCACACAGACCCTTCATGCAATATTTTATCAACATAACAGTATTTAAAGGACACAAGTCTCTTTCAGGGTAACACTGTGTGTCTGTTATCCTAGCAGCATCATCCATTCTCCCTTTTAATACCCCACAGCTTACATCCAGCCTTATATTAAATCTAAACAAACACAAGACCCCAGCAAATGTTATTTTGCTTCATTTTTAAACTACATAATACAGATATATATATTTTTTTCCCCTCAAAAAAATATAAATTAAGAAGTGCTTGGAAAGACCTGAAGAAGCTAATTTGTGTACTAATTTGTTTTTACACTCCTGCATTAGCGCTTCTCAGCATTCAGCAGAACACCTGCCTTCTGTGGTTCTGGTTTCCCTTCTGCATCGATAGATGTAAATACAATAAAATGTAATTTTTAAAGGGCTTATATTCACATAACTCTGATAAAGACACTGGCACAGGTTTTATCCTTTTAATTTCTAATCATACTGTTTGTCCATGTACAAGACAAATGTAACTGGGGGCATGAATCCATTTTATTTGCACATATTCAGATGCTAAAGCAGAACTTATCAGAGATGGTTTTAAGAAAAGGGGAGTCACAGAAATGTTGATTTTGGGTCTGCAGAGAACAGTGATGGAAGTCAATCTTTTTGCTACAGCTTTGTCTACAAAGGAGAAGTAAATATGTACAACTGATGAAAATAATAAAATATTTTACAGGAAGGTTTTTGAAGTGCCAAAGCCAGGCCCAACTTTGTTTCCACACAAGTGTTGCTGTAGGTGTTAATAGCAGTAAAACTAGTACTTTAAAATTCTATCTTGTGTATCTCCTCTTTAGCCACAAAACCCAAAGCAGAATCTATGGGGTTTTGAGGCAGTACCACAACTACTGGGATATGCAGTTGAATATTATTTACCTGGGAGACTGACAGATATTGTAGAAGTAGGCAACTTACAGGTGAACTCCAGGTGAGCCAGGAGACAAATTGAACAGAACTACAATACCAAATCTCCTCCTTTCTTCCCTATGTGCCATCTTTCTTTCCCTGGGACAAAAGAGACCAAAACAGTCCCATAAAAGTCACCCACTTAATCATAGAGAATTAGGCTCTTACTACAAATAATTTTCCTCTGTGTGAAGACAAGGCATGCTACACATGCAGCAACAGTTGAGAAATAATAACCTTATCCCGTTCACTACTACAACAATCTATTTTTTACCATGTGACAGGCACATTGTTAATACCAACACTGTAGTTCCAAAATCCCAGATTACAATATAAAGACTGTATTTATTCTGTAACTCTCAGAAACTGAAAAAAATTTCAAAATACAGAAATACCCAAGACAGCTGTAGAAGAAGTAAGCTCACCTCAGCAGCATGAAAATCAACCAGCTTTGGTGAGATATGGCTGCACTCCGTGCCTATCTGAACAGCAGAAAATCTGTGTGGAGCGTATATGTGTCTGTTTCTGTTAACACAGTTCCATCTTATCCAAGATACACACAATAGTAGTCATGCTAGGAAGAGACACAAGCAAAAATCATTGATTCTAAAAAAACTGCAGCTACACATAGTGTCCCACAGGCTGTATCTCATGGGCACCACAATATCTGAGATTACACCTACACTGCTGTTCAGTAATCAGCTACAGATTGTCATTCTTTATTTCTTCCCCAAATAACGTATTTCAGAATGCACACTGTTTTTGCAGGTGACTGGTTCTGCAGAACACTGCA
Source organism: Lophotriccus pileatus (assembly GCA_035583135.1). Taxonomy (NCBI): domain Eukaryota; kingdom Metazoa; phylum Chordata; class Aves; order Passeriformes; family Tyrannidae; genus Lophotriccus; species Lophotriccus pileatus. The sequence goes on along the minus strand of JAWWES010000168.1, from coordinate 10,995,447 downwards.
AAAAGGCCAAAGCACAAACCTTACTGTAATCTTGCTCCTCTGTGCAACCCTCTCAACTCAAGCCAGATGGGCCTCGCCTTCCTAAGTGGTATGCAAAGCTGGGAAGCAAACCATAAACATCTATGTCTCTGATAAGCACCTGGAATAATACAGATGCATTCCAGTGAAAACAAGGCTACATGCAGGGTCTCTGTCAAACACAACAGTGCCTACTGTCTCTGCTAAGAGCAAATCACTCAGATCACACACTTCCCACCACAGTCCCTTTTGAGAAACACCCACGTACAGTATTGCTTTGAATTGTTTTCTCCTTTTCCAGATCAGCAGCTAGAAACTCACCCATTTTCCATGCTTTCAAAGTTTTCTTCATCTGCAAAGAGAAGGCATTACCACCTATTCTTTAAACTAATTAACTATCCCTTTTAGCTATAATTTCTCTTCATATAAAACATTTGTAAAAGGTCTGTTTTTCCCCATGCCCTCTTTTCTCTCTTCTGGCTCTTCATTATGACCATGCCTAATTGTGATGAGCTGTCCACCATTTACTCCACAGGATTGTATAGAGCTTTGTAATGTGTCTGCCACTGATGTATTTACAATTGGAAGCAGTTAACTCTTTAGTCCTGCTTCCTTGTTCAAAACAATGACCCGCATGACGAACTAGTGCTTAGCCCCAATTAAAGATTTTTAAAAGTCTCCATTTTAAGCCTGAGTACTCCAAATTGAGCATTTGTCAAAGGCCCAGTCACAGCTTCAAATGGAGAGAGGAAAATCCTACTGAGGAGAAGAATAGGACTGTCCCATCAGTTAGGGTGAAAGTTCTTCTCAATCTGCATCTTAAACGTGTAATCAGTATGGGATATATTAGGTCTGCTTTGTCCATACAAAACTGCTGATCTCTAGCAGTGTTGCTATCAAACAAGGAATTTGCTGATATTCATAATTTCAACATATATTTCCTCAAAAGAATCCATCTAACTCTTGACTGTTGAAATGGAAGGGGAGGATTTCTTTTCTTGTTGGGGAGCAAGGATAGGAATATGAAAGCAGCTCTTCTTCCTGCATTAAGAATTCCAGCATTTTTTGCATCATAAAAGTTTCACAGAGCTACCTTTGACATAAACCTATTAAAATACATTAAAATATCAGTAGAAATCTCTTTCTCTCTTCTATTTCCTTTTTTAGCAAAGAAGCCACACTCAAGAGCCATTTGTAGTTTCTGCAGTTCCAAGATTGTTTTCCTCAGCATGTAGTAACTCTAAACCAGCTCCTTCACATTGCTATTTCAGGGTAAAATCCCTCAAAATTACATAATGGTGGTTCTAAAGACTCTTGGGTTCAACTACTTGAATATTTGTATTATTTTCATACCAACAACAGGCATCTTCAGAATTGACATCTACAGACAGATATAAATTAATGGTTATGCCTCTTGATCAGCTTTGCACTGGACAGTGATTGTAACAATGAATGATTGTTTTTCCAGTAGAAAACAGAGCATAGCAGTTGACAAATGTGCGTGGACAGCTACCTTTCTGGGCAAAAATATTCATATTTTGGGATCTTGATACTGACAATCTGTTTAAAATGGATGTACTTCAAACTTCAGTGCAGCACTGATAGAACTTTATATGTCTTTTTGGCTTGCACGTTTTCTTTGTGCTAAGGGATCTCTGTACATGTTGAAAGAGCTTAGTTTCAGAATACACTTACAAAATGGACAACAAATATCTACAATAAAAAAGCCAGAAGGAAGAAAAAGACAGTTTACATCCGTAAAGAAAAGAGATTGTAATGGGATCTGATGCATAGAACTGCCGAAAAACTGGAACTTTACTTCTCGTCTGGGTCATAACAGCTAAGCTGACACAGCAGGGCCACACATCTCTGCCACAAATCATATTTCCTCAAAAAAAAAAAAGTTAAGTATGAAATGTTTGCCCTATATAGTTTTTAAAAGTGAAATATTAAAAACCCCACACATTTATAAGAGTACTTATTGTTAAAAGTAGATTACATATGTTTTTATGCAAAAAAAACCAAGCCTGCTTTCTTTCAGCTGGGTTCTTGGACTCTGGGCTTCATGAGATTTTGGGTTGGGTTTTTTTTTTAGTCTAAATCAATGCAATGTGATCAAACTGGTGATACTAAGTACTCTTGGTCTGCTGCATGTCCAAGACCAGGCTTGCAAGTGGGCAAGAGCAACGGCCAGAAAAACAGAAGCAGCACATAAAATGAACCTCAAAGTACACTATTCCCACTCTCCCGATGGATCCAGGAGAGAATAATAACACAGTGTTACCAGAAGTGTAAGTGCTTTTCAAAGTTACAAAGGGATTGTTTTAAAAGAAGATACTGTGTGGGGCTCTTTTCTCTCCCCATCTTCCATTCGCATTTTGTCGCTCACCTATTTGTTTATTCTGTCCTTACCACTGGCAGAAATATTAGGATCTAAGGCGACAGAATTACTCCTGCTTGTCAGCTTAACCTGCTCTCCTGGGAAATAAAAGAAAACCAAAAAGCAACAATTAAAAGAAAAAGCTCTTCTGTCAGTACCACATTTTGTTACTGTAGCTGTTCTCACAAATGGCTGGGAGACCACAGCGGGCAGAATGACTTCCTAGTGGAATGACTCAGTTAAACATGTTCATTGCACTCAGACCTCTGTTTATTCATGTGGGGCAAGTCCATGCAAACTGAAAGCTTGTCTACAACCACAGGCTGCAGTGGCTTCTCTTTAGCAATGCCTTTCCTCTGCAGTGGATAAAGCATGCAATAAGTTTAATATCAAACACAAGCAGAATATTTGTTCAAGTTTCAAAACTAATCATAAAGGCTTTATCTCAGAATAATTCTCTGCAAAGATATATCTTTCTTTCCTCTTAAATTTATTTCTGCAGCTCTGAACACCAGTCTACCACTTTCTTGCTGAGCATACTTACCCCTCAATTATCACAGCTTACATTTTCATCTGTCCTTTTACCAGTGTTCAGTTGACGTATTCAAGCCCATCTCCCCACCAGCAGTGAGCAGAGTCCCATGGCTACATAATTTGGTCTTGGATACTACAGTTTTCATTAGCATTTAACATATGACTAATCATTGTATGTGATTTGCAACAAATCTTCCGAAAAACAACCCATTGCTTTCTTAAAAGGTATATAAACATGTCAAAAGTTATCAGCTTCCTCTGTATCAGAGAGACAGCCGCACAAGTTACCATCCCTTCCTAAAAAAAATTTAAAAAATTCAATACATATCTTCACAGAAGATTTCCAATATACAGCAGATGTAGCATACAATTGTTCACCCTACCCTGATTGCACACTTGTCCAAGGCCAGCAAACCTCTTGCAACAGACAGCAAATGTCTCCTTTCCTTCCTACCTGGTTACCTCAAATACAGCCCAAAAGAAAATCAGCTTTTCATCCAGTACACAGGCAGAATGTGCCCCTTGTGCTCAATTACAAACAAGCTTGGTAAGGTCTCTCAGCAGCAATAACAAGAGTAGCACATCAGCTGTTTTCCATTTTCCAAGGGAAAGAGAGCTGTATACATTCTATATTCTTTTCTTGACTGGTAGGAGAGCACCATTTCCTAATTTGTATCCTCCAAGCTTCTGCATCCTCCCTTTCCTTAGCAATTTCTATCTCTTCCTTATTCCACCTAAGAGAAAGAGTTCCTGGAAACTGTTTTAGCCCGAACTGTGTCCTGGAAGAAACCATACAACCCAGCCATGCTACTTATACCCTTTTACAAGCAAGAAACCAAACCCATAATTTTCAGCCAGTGAAACAGATTTTCTTCTAGTCTACAAGAAAGGAACACGTTTTCAGTTGTTAGGTTTTCGAGACAGTCTGCCGCACTGAACAAAAGTAGGGGATTTGATTTTGTTTTGAAAATAGCCATTGTTCTTCATTTGTGTAAAAGTATCCACTTCTTGAGCTTCAGGAGCGTTCTGAGGTATAGGAAACAGTGCAATACTCCCTGGCAAAGCAGCACTCACAGAAAAAACCAGAATGCACTCTGATAGGAAATCTCCTGCATCAAATCCATTTCACAATAAAGTTGATTATTAATACCTTTATAACCCTCAGTTTCCAATATTCTCCACAGCTGTGACAGCCCAAGAAGATTGAACTTTCCTACACAATTCTCACTAATATGGCCCACTACTTGGTCTTATTGTTATTAGAATAATTTGCTCCCAAGTTCTGAAATGAACTCTGTGCCCAAGTAATTAAAGCTCTTAAAGTTTCTAGTCCTTTGTTTAAAGAATTCGTCCTTGTGCTCTCTATGCCCCATCAGCTACCTAATTAGCAGAGCCTTTGCGTGATTAAAAATTCTCACAGAGATTCTGCTGGATATTTGCCTCTCTTAATGAGTGTTTGTGGACAGCTGGGAGCGGGAGCTGGTTCCCTCCTCCCAGGACCTCCAACGAATTCTGCAGACCTCTGTCAGGGCCCAGGAGTGAAAGCTGTCATTTTAGTAATGTGGATGAAAATTGGTCAAAAGCACTGTGGTCCTTGAGGAATGAAAGGCCTTGAAATATAAATGAAGATGAATATTCATATTTGGTTCAATAAGTGCCAACTATTAATATACATGTCTGTCAGTAAGAAAAGTCAGAACTTATTCAATTGTGCCTGGCATAATTTGGCTCCTAATTTACAATTATCCTCCTATTCTTTGCATTACACTCTTCAGTTAATTTTTTTAAGTTAAAAACTTGCTAAAAACTGAAAGCATTTTTATTGCCACAAAAAATGGCAATACCTATCCTTCCACTAATTTACTGCCTATTAAGAATCACCTGTGGCTTTTACACGCAGGATTCTAACTATCTTGCTCTGACTTTCCATATCTCATTCTCTCTGTCAATGTCAGCTTTTAAAACAGCCCATTGTATGTCTCTGGAAGTATACTCAATTTCTTTATGGAAATTCTCATTTGATTCCCTACCCTCCTCAGTGTGACCCTCCACTTGATTTCCAACCAAACTCTGATTTGATATCAGGTGTGATTGTTAAAGGATCTTTCCATTTTTAAGACCATAGCACTAGGTTGAAATATTGCATAGGGTGGTTTTCTGGGGAATTTGGGATTTTTGGGGGTTTCAGGGGGCAAGAGGGAAGGGCAAGAGTTTGTCTGATTTTGTTTGTTTGTTAAGTACTGCACATGTTTGGATTTGAGAAGGAAGTCTGAAGACACTGAAGAAACTCTACCCTGCGCTGTTATTAGCAATGACTAATAATTTCTGAAATAGAAGTCTGGGATTACAGAAGAATCTTAAAAGTATTCAAACTAGACAATCCTGCCTTATATGAGAGTGATCTCTTATTCAGTGACATTTGAGAAATTAGAGCTAAGTGAGTTTCCTAATCAATATATTCCCATTTATCATTTTGTTCCAAACACCTGTGCACTGGGACCAATATGCATACTAGACACAGTTCTTAGCAGAATAAAATGCATTGGAGAAAACAGTGCAAAGGGGGATTAATACCTGATTTACAAAGTTAAGATGATCAGAGAAAAACACTGTGTTGTTGAGGAGCTAATAGACCATATGCAAAAGAACTAAAATGTCTTCTGGATTTCTGGACTAGAATTCAGGGAGAACCAGGGAGAAAAGGATTTGTTTGCTTCCTTTAACTACAATATTACAGATCATATTAGAAACAAAAGCTAGAGATATAATTCCTCCAAAACCTGCTGCGTCACCAGAAGGTTACACAGAGGCCACACAGCGATTTAATTCACCTTTACTGAGGAAATCTAACAAGACCCGACCCTGCAGAAATATGCCTTGCTAAAAGACAGAGAAACATTTATTGTTTCAAATTCTACTTGGTCAGGTGCCTGCTCACTGATAATATGAGCTTGTCCAAGTAAGACACAGGTAGGAATCAGAGAGGCTCTGGCTTAATGGGATAGCGTGTGAGAGAAGGATGTGAAGTACTAGAATCATTGTGGAATGAAACCAACACCCAAGGAAAAGAGGTCCTGGGTATTTTGACACAAGAGACCAGATTCTTCTCTCATTTATATTGGTCCCGGTCCATTAGCTTCAAGGTGGTACATCTGTGAAGCCTGTGAGTTAAACAGCTTTCTGGTCAAAGCTTTTAGATTAAAACATTTATTTTTTTTCCAAACTACTTCTATCTACATTCATATGGCATCTTCTTTTGTGTGTGTGAGTAGGTTATTGTTTTTCACTCTGCCCACTAGATGTAGATTTGTTTCAGTAGAGAATGGCAATCAGCTGCTTTTGCTGGCAGTTTGAAAAATGGAAGAAGTAAGTTGGGACAGGTGTGGGTGCACATTAGTGAGGCAATTAGGTTTGCAAATATCAATTTATCACTTTTAATAAGGTCATGGATTATAGATCTATATCCATGATGCACCTATTATCTCAGAGGTTCCAGTTCAAAGGATCCAAAACAAACTGGGGGGAAGGGATATCTTTTTTTTTATTATTATTTTGAAATATTGTTTTGGTTTACATGTTTTCAGACCACCTGCCAAAAGGTAATTCCTCTTGGACTTTGAAATTGAAGAACAATGACTCCACCTTTACTGCATATTAAGCCAAACAGGAGCCACAGGACAGACAGTAGTCAAAAAATCAAAAAGAGCGGACTGAAATACTGTGAGCATTTTAGGCTTATGATTAAAACCTACCACAATTCCTCAAAAGTCTATATTTATGTGTGCTTGCTTGCTTATACTTGCACAGTGCTCATAAGTCACAAAGTCCCATGCAACAACATGTCATTTTACAGAGCTCCCATGGGTTCACTGGGCTCCTGGGGGTTTAATATCCATCCGGTCTCTGTTAAGAGAAAGTGCCATTTGCATCAGTATTATTGGCCAATTTCCTCCTCCAAAATGTAATAAACATTTTAAAAAGAAGACAAGTCAGTTTAGAAACTACAGAATAAAAACATTTGCAAGGGTTTTTTCCCCCTGCCTCATTTTCTGTGATTTCGTGTAGCACATTACCAGAAAGTACCTTGAACACAATAATTGCCATACCAGAGCAGACCAAAGGTCACCTAATTCTGTCTGATTTGCAGAGATTAGCAGCACACAGGTGCTTTAGAAGACTGTTCAATAGTCATATGTGCAACTACCACACAGTACATTCCTTTATTTTCACAACTTATTGTTGCACCTATGTCCACAAAAAGGGAGCAGCCAGTATTATTTTTTAAAAACAAAGTTTAAAAAAGAAATCCATCTGTGATAATATGGAAGTCAACAGAGTAGGGAGAGAAGAAATTAATCAACTAAGCAAAAAATAAGAAAGGAAAGCAATATTTTAATTTAATATTTGGCAAAGACTGAGCTGAAAAGGTAGAGCTGGCACCACTCTGCATAATAATAAACCCTGGCTTTAAAAAGCTGAACAGAAGAAACTCCCAGATTGGGAACTTCCCACAAGGGACAGATTTCCCCTTGCTCCTCATAATGTAGACACTGGCTGCAAAAGCACCCCAGCCAGCTCTGTTCTCAGCCCACACACAGGAGAGGAAAGGCCAAGAAGGCTGCAAGAGTCAGCAAAGTGCAAAGGTTTATGGAGGCATTCACTTTCACAGGAGTTCTACATGCACTTGAATGTGGAGGGCACTACAACCTTTTAACAGAGATGCTCATATTTAAATTCTTCCTGAACTAATTAACATTTATTCCACATACTTAGAAGTCGATCTGTTCATTTACCTTGCTTTTAAAATTCTCTTTTTTGTTGCAGAAGCATGGTGGAAAAAGACAAGCAAAAGGAAAAAAAAAAAAAAAGAGTGTTTATTTTTTTTTTTTTGTAAAGATTTTTTCAAAACTGTTCTGAGTACAGAAGTATTAGGTTCAGAAATTGTGTCATCAACGGCACATGCTACAATAGATGAAAGTCCTGTCTCAAATCAGTATGGATATCTTGGGGGAATCATTATAGGAAATCTGCACAAAAGTCATCTCTTAAGGAGGGATTTGAATTGAGAAAGGAAGATCGTTTGACATACAAAGCACTGGGGGAACTTGGGAGACTGTGAGGATGAGAGCAAGGGAAGGATAAACAGTAGGTAGGCTTCTTTCACATAATAAAACCATCACACGTAGGAAAGAGACTATCTGTGACTAGATATTGTCACCAAAATGCAGTGAAATTGGCCATAACTGCAAAGTCAATAAAATGCCCTTAATCTTTCAATAAACAATTTATTTTTAAAAGTTATTTTGGAGCTATCGAAGCTCCTGGGGTGGGGAAGTAAATGCATTTTAAATGTGCTGTATGGTATGCAGTATCACAGGTTTAAGTTTCATTTTATCAGATATATGGTTTAGTCATCTGAACTCTGGATTAGAAGCCAAAATTCCTCCACTCTAACACTGACTGCTTGTCTGGCTTTCAGAAAATCACTTAAGGTCAGACTCAAATAGCTCTCCTCGTGAAGCAGGGCAGGTACTATTGCAGTACAAGACAGGAAAGCAAAATTTGCCCTTCAAATCAGTCAGCTTCTGTGAAACTAGTGCAAAATATTCACCCATTTTCTTACAAGGTCATTGCCAAAATGAATTACTGCAGTTAGTGTTTGGAAAGAATGAAGAATACTGAATAGAGCTGGACAAAGGGTTTGGTTAAGAAAAAAAATAAAATTTGGAAACCAAATTCTGCAAACATCTTACTTCTGTAATTTATCCTATTGTTTTCTTCATTTTCTCCATTCAGAAAAAAACACACTGATCAATGAACTAAGAGGATAAGAATAAAGGCAAAGCTATGAGTATTTATAGGTGAAAAAGCCTCCTAAACAGTCATGGCATTCAATTTTCCATTAGTCATTTGCTTTCAAAACTATTGCAAAAGCTTGAAACAGTTGCTCTGAATGAAAATCATCCAGAGAGGACAGCAATACATTTTCCCATTTGCTAGCTTGATCCCATCTCTGTCACTTTAATGTCTCAGTAACTGCTGAGAAGGTGTGGGGAGGTCATTCGAGCAATTGACTGTTTCATCAATTATTACTTACCCATTTAAAAGTTGCTAGGACACGTGCACATATTTTCATTACACAATAGGCCTAAAACAAATCTCACTGTGCAACTTTAAGGTAGCAGGTAGAAATCTATTCTCAAGATTCAAGATCAGTCTCTTGGCTTTGGAGGTGACTTCAGCCTAATCTAATACAGGCTACATGTCTCTTTAAGAAATTTTACTTCCTCATCATTGCATTCTGTAGTAACTCCTTTCACAGGCTTAGCACAGGACTTTTTAAGGTACACATAACCAAAAATACGTTTATCTCAGCAAGTGTTAATAAGAAATACATTACCAGGATTGCTACTTCCATGAGAGAAGTCACAGAATTACAGAATATGCTGAGTTGAAAGAAACCCATAAGGATCATCAAGTCCAGCTCCTGGCTCGGCACAGGACCATCCCCAAGAGTCACACCATGTGCCTGAGAGTATCATCCAAATACTTCTTGAACTCTGTCAGGCTGTTGACCAATTCCCTGGGGAGCCTGTTCCAGTGCCCAACCACCCTCTGGGGCAAGAACCTCTTTCTAATATCCAATCGAAACCTCCCCACACAAAACTTCAGGCCATTCCCTCGGGTCCTGTCACTGGTCCCCACAGAGCAGAGATCAGAGCCTGCCCCTGCTCTTCCCTTCACGAGGAAGCTGTAACTGCAGTGAGGTCTCCCCTCAGTCTCCTCCTCTCCAGCTGAACACACCAAGTGCCCTCAGCTGCTCCTCACGCGGCTTCCCCTCAGGGCCCTTCACCATCCTCACTGCCCTCCTTTGGACATTCTCCAGTAGTTTAACATCTTTCTTATATTGTGGTGCCAAAAACTATCACAATATTCAAGGTGAGGCCACACCAGTGCAGAGCAGAGCGGGACAATGCCCTCCCTCGACCGGCTGGTGATGCCGTGCCACTAATCTAGATTTGTATTCACTTGCAATAGCCGCTCCTACTGATACATGTTCTGCAACTATTTGACTGAAAGCTGTGAAGATATCTGAGATCTGAGGAAGTGCCAAGAAACACCAAGCTGTTAGGAAGTCTCTTCCCCGGGTGAAAGAAGGATCATCGTCGTACAGAGAAAAAAAAAAAAAAAAAAAAAAAAAAAGACAGAAAAAAACCCCCAAAATAGTTTTGCAGTTTATGAGGTCAATGGAACATATTAGAGAGCTTATCCTCCACTGCACATTTAAACAGACTTCTTGTTAGCTCACAAGAGACTAAACCTGTCATCTATACCCCAAAATTAGGAATTTATTCCATTTATGCAATTATTAAAACTAAAGGCTGAATCATAAATGTGATCAGAAAGCACCATCCAAGCTCAGTTGCCACAACTTATTGACTTGTGTGTGCAAACCATAGTAATGGTGTAGCAATGCTGAAAGTACCAGGAGGTCCCTGGATAACTTCATAACTTGCAGAAACAAACTCAGATACTGAGGGAATATTGTAAAAGGTAACCTTGAAAACATTAGGGAAGATTAATACTCCAAAAATCATCGTCATTACCAGGGGGTTCTTCGAGTACTTCTTTCTGCCTTGAATCACAGCTTCTGCCTTTAACCATGCAAAAAGGAAACAAGTGGTGACCTAATCACTATGAATTCTTCCAGAGTGGCTCTGCTAGCATCCCAAACCTTGGAAAGAGATTTTGTTTCTTATCTTACCCCTTCACTTTCTGCACTTGATGCTCTCTGAAGTGTTAATTTCTGAAAATTGCTATAATTTATTTTGTGGTGGGTAATTGACATTATTCTAGGGTTTAACAGATGCCATTTGAAGTCGTCGATTTATAGACGACAAAAGTTCCACTGAAGACTCTCTTTCCTTCTTCATGGTCCCACAGAAACTGAGCTACCTTTGCAGCCTATGCTGGTCTAGAATCCTGTATGTATATACACTTATATCTGCACCAAAGAGCATTTCCCAGTACAACTCTGATTTTCTCAGCAGATATTCAGAAACCTTACAGAAGGAGTAGGACTCCAACTTCATGGTGATCTATTCTACCTCTATTTCCTTAACATTAGCAACTTTTTGTTATGTAGATAGGGGATTGGAACACGCTACACCATTTTTCTGTATTTCTTGTGTATCTTGGGCAACACCTCATTGCTTCATTTTTCATTTGACTTGTCTCTGAACAGTCTCAATACTTTGCCTTATTTCTTTGGATGCAGTAGTAAGAGAAACAGTTCACCGACATTTAGGCCAACATTTAAGTACAGAACTAATGCCAACAGTGTGTTTGATTCTTGGGAAAAGAATATACACAAATCCTTCCCCCATTCCTGCAGGCCTGGGATGGAGCTAAAACTCCACAAATTGTTTCCTTACACTCTTCTCCGTGGAATGCCAAGATGAGACAATCCTTGTCAGATAATGACTGTGCCTTTAAAACTCTATAAATAACCTCTTCCTTAGCAGAAGATCAATGCACTACTACATATCCTAGATATATAAATGGTTTCTCTGTCAGACACTGATTTTGGGTTTCCACACAAAGTTCTAATCGAAAGAAGTTCATCTCAAATCCGAGATTTGTAGCGTGACCAAACATTTTAGTGAGTGTGGAAAGATGAAGTAAAGAGAAGCAGCTAGGGAAAGCATAAAAAATTGTCACATTTGTGTCCCTTACACACCAAAAGCTCCTATTTTTCCAGCTTCCATAAACAGGCAAGCAGCTCCCCAAAACTACTTTTCCAGTGTCAGACACTAAAATGATTTGTGTTTAAATATATAAAACCTATTTCTGTGCATCTTTCTATAAATATTTTTACAATGAAAATCAGAAAAAAACATCCTGTCCTCCTTAAAAACATGCTGTGAAACAAGAAGTGTAAAGGGTTAGAAGAAAACTGGCTCCTGGTATTTTTTTTTAATTTTTTTTTTTTAAGAACAAGGTCACATCTCAGCAACTGAAAAGTAGCAGAGCTCCTTTCATCAAGTTTTTAACTAGAAAAATAGTATGCCCATTTCTTTGTAATACACCTCTGGGCTTTTTTATTATGACTTCATTTCCCCTTGTAATATTGGAACGTCTCTATAATTGTAAAAGTGTAATAGAATCTAATAGAATTTCATTTGGAACTCTGAATGGTCTATGCCATCTCTGCTCATTTTGAGTAAAATAATGATTTTTAATGTCCACACATGGCTTCCCATGACCTTATTCAATCTTTGGGTTGATCAGGAAATATATTGATTCAATTACATACTGATGACAAATGAACTAAAAGAAAGAGGAAAAAAAGGTCAGCATATATTTGAAAATGTAAATCTTAGCAATGTCTTTTGGGTTTGCCCAAAAAAAAAAAAAAAAGTCATTTCAAAATGCCATTTGTGGCTAATAGTGTGGAGTTCCAGTTCCTATCTATGAGCAGCAAAGAAATCATTAAAGTGTAAGAAGCGTACTCTCCCCCCCTCCTTTTATCGTTCCAAAATCCTCTTTCCTTTAGAGGTTTGCATGGAATGACCTCTCCTTTGGCTAAAAGATCCTTTTCCCCCTCACTTTACATGTAGAAGGCTGTGGTTCATAAATACACCCCTGGATACAGTCATTTTTCTTCTCTTCCTCCCCTTTTCATTTTGTTTTCCTCATGAAACAATTACCAGTACAAACATTTCATCACCACCACTTCCCTTTCATTATTATCACACCTTTATCCCCTCATCTTCAATCTCAGCCATATAAAGTGCCAGATGGGATGGTGTGCATCAGTGGAGTTGTTTCCTGCTTAATAACCTGTAAGTGTCCATTTGTACTGGTGCAGTACCTGGTAGCACCTCGCAGTAAAAGCCTTCTTAATCTAGGCTGAAACTTCATCTCTGCTCTGAGAAGCTGGGCTCTGAGCCTTAAAAACAAAACATTTAATTGCTAAGAAGCAGTAAGACATGGACAGAGATACAGAGCAGTCCATAGCTAAAGCAGTCACTGTGTCATTAGATTACTTGGTAATGTGGATTTCACGAGGCACTGACACATCCCTGGGTTTGGATTAACTGTTTGGCCAGTTTCATTACCTTGCTTGATCTTTTAAGAATGAACCATGGGTCTGTGAAAAAGCATCCAGCTGACAGCTACCCAGTCCAGCTGCTGGACATGCACCTCAGCTGGCACACCTGACAGGCCTGTTTTTCCCCAAACAGGGGGATGCAATGAAGCCCACGAGCCAAGTCTATGAGTCCCCCCCACATCTTGACAATACTTTGCAGGGATTTGAGAGTTTTGCTATGAAAAAAGGTATTCGTATGGAATGGAAATGGACCATCCACTATCTTTGTGCATTTTGCTGAAGAGCTTTTTGGGGAGAACTTTACAAACTTTCAAATTATCGTTAGACCAGCACAAGGCTTTCCCCCTCATGTCTTTTGTGAGTCTCAAGCCTTTAATGAAGGGAATGGCAGAATGGGGAATGGACCTGTCATCTCAGCCATGGAGGCATTTGCCACAACTGCCTCTTTCTGCAGACAGGTCTTGGTTTTTTAAAATATTTGGGCCTATCATCAGGGCACACCTGAATTCTTTCAGACACAAAAGCACGTAACTGGACATCTGATAAACAGGATACTCCACTAAAATCATGATGGCAGATATAAGTTTTTGTCCAAAGCACTATATTTTGTTAATGCAAATTTTGTAGAAAACTGCGTGTACTGGAAAAGATCCACCAGGTATTGACCTTGCAGAACTAAACACATACATGGGGAAAGTGGTTGATTTCTAGAGATACATGAGGCAAAATAAAATCAAATGTATTGTAACAAGATTTCTCAGCAATTTTTTTTCAGACTTAGTCCAAGATAAAAACATATACAGCTTTCAGAATCTAATCAGCTTGAGAACTGATCAGCATCACATAATATAAATTTCACTTTAGAAGTTTAAACCAGAAATAATAATTTTTTTTCCCAACAGCTTTTGTTTGCATACTCAAAGGGAGAAAGGTTAAAACAAAAAATTACTTGTTTCCTAATCTTTGCTCATTTAGGGCAAAATTACCATGGGAAACGTTTAGATGGGTAGGCTGTTTTGCTGTTACTATTCAGTGGAAAATACGGTTCATTCACAATAATCTCTTGAAAACACAGGCATGCAATAACACCTCCAATCTGCAGCATTTTTTGACTGAAAGAAACATTGTTGGAGGATTAGTTTGTCTGCAGTGGAGTGCTGCTTTACGTTACTAGCTTTTGGAGTGCTGACTTCGGAGTATTAAAGTCCCTACAGGCTTTTAGGACAAAATTGTCAATCTCCTGGGAAATGAACATTAATTATGTATCTTATTTTCTGCAAGCAACAAGGATGGCTCAATAAAAAAAAAAAAAAATTCTCTTTGTTCCAGTGTCACATAGTGACACAATGGAGAGTTCCATGAAAGCACTGAAGAAGTATAGTTAAGGATCTATCCCCAGATCTCTAAGTTGAGTGAAATTCAGAATAAGCCCATCCTTCTGAGCTAGGTATGGCAATAAAATACAGTGAAATTCCTTCAGCCACTCCGTGAAACTATGAGAAGCAAATGCAGTATGGTTATTTATGCTTTTCTTTCTGTCTACAAATTCTTCTGGTTTCCAAAACAATTTAAATACTACTACTAATCTAACCATTTTATTGCAAAATATTTAGGCATTCAACTCATCACAAAGAAAAGCCAGATTTAAACCTTTTGTACGTAGCTATAGCATTTAACATGAGGTAGCAAATACTCTTTTAAACTGATGTGTGTTAGATTAATGCAGATTCTTAGTAGACTAACCAGGCTTCTTCACAAGTCAGCCACCATAAAGAATTGTGCCCTGTCCTACTTTTCAGCAAACATTTAATGGCAAAGCGTGGTAGTGAGGTCTCATATTACCACAACCTCTTTAATTTAACAATACATACTGCAGAACATTTGCTAGCATACTCTGAAGTATTATTCTACATTATTTAAGCTAAACTACACTTGTCAAACAAATGAGTAAATTACATTTTGTGATGCACAATCCTAGATTTTTCACTCTGGTACTGTTTCTCAGCTTCCTAATTGCCCAAACTAAAAATTAGCCTGGACCTTTTCTTTTGTACCTATCACAGTGAGAGCAGTACAATCCTGAACTGATGTGTGGCAGCTTTATATATACATACAATCTCCAGGTGAAGATTGCACTAAAACATGGTTTGTTCAGCCTAACTAATGCCTGCCCAGTCAGACCACAGAGCAGTTCAGCTTTCCACAGGTGAGGAGGCCATATGAGCTCTCAGTAGCAAGCTGTGGGGTCAGCACCGAGAGAACAAGGAGCTCCTTGTCCTACAGTACCAATGCAGTTAATAGAAACATTAATATTTACAGGACATATCTTGGTTTCCTCAGTGAACCTCCAGAGCTGTGCCTCATCAGCTCTTCACGATCTTCCTGCGGTGACACTGAAGGAAAGGCTGTGCTGCCCCATCTTTACAAGGTGATGGAGGCCTGCAGTAAAAGCTGTTTCACCACAGCACCCCCATGGAGGGAAAAGCCTGCTCCACAACATTTTGTTACTGGAGTTCTAAAACGTAACCACAACTGCCAAGCAAGGTAACTGGAGTTGCCAGTGTCCTAGTTTCTTAACAGACCACCACAGCCAAAGAGTTTACCACTGCCACATGCTTAACCTGCTGTATTAAATCATAACAAAAATATTTACAGAAAGCTTCACTGGTCTTGAACTAGCTTTAATAATTTGATCATTCAGTTGAGGCACAAAGGAACCCACACCTACACTATAAATATATCTTCATAATGAAAGGGGAACGCAAGAACTTGTTTGCTATGTCACTCGGGGTGCAGATTGAAAATGTCTTAAATTACCATCATTTAGAAGAATTGGGGCTATAGGTTATTAAATATCAGCTTTGTGCCAGCAAAATTAAATACACTAATTTATTTTATAACACTTTGAAGTATTATATGGCACTTTATTTCTTGATAACCTTTCAGTGTCTAACCCCATTTAATTTACATACATAGTTAGCAGCTCATTAACAGCTCATTAGAAACACCAGGAAAAACATGCGACAATAACAAATTCAGTGCAGCAGAGGGGACCAAAATTCTATTTGGGAAATTATACAGAAATTTCTCCTTCCAAATGACAAATCTATGGTATTTTGCCAGCATCAGGCCTGCAGGGCTTACAGTTATTACATGAAAATAGTAAAAATAACTCAATTTCTATAGCTGACTTGTCTTGTATTTATTTAGGCAATACTAGAGGGCAATGTGCTGAGAGAAGATCACATGGCACAAGGCAGGGAAGATGCAACATAATGTAAATATTGCCACAGGTAAGGGCTGCAGTAAACACTGCGACCTAGCAGTGTATTGAGGATGATACACAGTTCTGTGAAATTATGCTTTCCTGAAATTTTATTCTTTTAATTTTTAAATCTAAGAAAATGTGCGTAATCTGAAGCCACAGATGCCACAGAAACAGATGCTCCAGGCCAGTTCACAGCCTGCCCAGCCCAGCAAGCTGCAAAGAGTTAAGAGGAGCAGACTTTTAAGGGAGTGTTGGTAGTAGCATGGACATCTTTCCTTGGGTGTACCTTCTGGCAAACACCAAGTCAGAAGTTTCCCAGGCAGGATCACTGTACATGCAGGCAGTCACGCTCAATAGTGACTAAATGGACCTGTCTTTCATGTCTGCCTTTAATCCTTGGCACAGAGTCTCTGTTTATGCACTGAGAATAAGGATGCTGACGGCTATCATAAAGCACCATCGGATCCATGGAGGGAAGCTTATGAAATATTGTCATCACCTGCTCACAAGGCTTTGAAGCGATCACAGAAACGAGTTCTGCCAAAGAACACAGTGCACACTGGAACTGGAATATGGTGGCACAGCACAAATCTCACCAATAAATCTCAGATACAATATCAAACAGTGACACCCAAAGAGTCGATCTAAGGGAAACCAAAGGTAGATGGGTCACAGAGCCCAAAGTGACCTCATTAGAAAATAAAACACACATTTTCAACAAAGAACTCAATCTCCAAATGCCAACTTCTGTCAGGTTCTCTGAACTCTCATCAATTCACTTTCTAATGTACTGATAAGGATGCAATATACTTTAAATTTGAGGGTGGCCCTTACCAATTCTTTCTGCTCCTCTTCCAGTTCTTCTGAAAGAGTTCTTAGTTGTCTCTTTGCCCTTTAGCATTCTTAGCATAATCTAACTCTTTTCCATATAATCTTGCTTTCTATTATACCAAACTTTTTACCATTCCATAAAGGTTTTTTTTCCTTCCTCCCAGCCCTCTTCATCCCACTACTCCAGAATTTGGAATGAAAAATAGTTTTTTCTCACCTATTTTGTCATTCCTAAATCTTGACTGTTCAAATCTAAAATAACGCAGAACTAATTTCCTCAAATCTATGTTGTCTGAAACACTGATGATAAAGTGCTTGAATATAGTTTCACTCACACACCTTTCCCAGCATCATTCCTCCATTTTCCACTTAAATATAATCAAAGTTAAAAAACCTTCTTGCTCTCACTGCCTTCTCTGGGGGGCAGCTAACCATAGTGACCGCTTCACACTTGGCCAAATAAATACATCTCTTTTTTTTTTCCGCTCCTTCCTGATACCTCTATATCCTTTCTACCCTACCAGTTTGGCACATTCCTCTATTTTCAAGCATATTTTCCAGTTAAATCAAACTTTTTCTAAAAACCAAATCCAACAGACCCATTTATAGAAAAATGAATGCATATCTACTCTACAGAAAAGCCGTGGCACCAGGACATTTAGATAACTAAGGTGAGGTACCACAATCATAGGCGAGTGTAAAGGTGTACTGTAAACACCTTTATCTGTAACTTATGGGCAACTTCCATCCTCCCACGCTCCGGTCAATTTGCCATCTCCCTCAGAGATGGCTCTTACGCAGTTTTCCTCTTTCAATCGCTGCTAGAGCAGCAGCACCTTTAGCTGTCAGCAGCACCTTAACAAAACTGACTTGGACGTTTCTAAGCTGCCCAGACATCGGTACGTTTCCTTCGCCTTCCCTTCCTGCACCACGGACTTCCCACACGGCCAAGAACCACTCCAACCACCCCTTAGCGACGTCATTTTCTCGCGAAGAAACTTTTAGCCGAGCTGAAACGTGACGTCGGGGCCCGTGGGGGTGTTTGCAGCGGTGCGGGGTCCGGACCCGCGGGGCAGCTGCGGGGCCGTTGCGGGGCATCCCGGTGCGGCTCCGCATCCCCGGTGCGGTGCTGCCACCTGGTGCCGCGCCGCCGCCCGTCCCGCACCGTCCCAGCCCCCGGCGGGGGCAGCTCCGCAGCAGTTTCGGGTGCGGGGTCCGGTACCCCGAGGCTGCCCCTCCCGGCTCGCAGCTCGCAGGGAACACCGCACCGCGGCCCGCGCTCGCTGCAGTAAATCCAAGCTCCGAGCTGCAGCAGCCGCCGTAGAATAATGGTGGGAATAAAAGAGTTACTAAATCTTCGGTGAGCTCGCTTGCCAACGGGAAAGTGTCGGCTTAAAAGCGCTGGAAGTAAGTTTCAAAGGAAAATACACTTAAACTTACTGGATATAGGGTTTGTAACTCCATAAGCTATGGATTAATTCTTCTTCCAGAGTGTCCATTAGGCTTCCCTGGACAGTAAAATCACACATATTAAGTGCAGCTGTTCATCCGCTGACGACTCCTAATTTCAAATTAATCTAAAAGTCTACACATGCATTTAAAGCTATTGTAGTTCCAAGCTTAAATCTGCAATGAAACTTCGCCAGAAAGCAGGAGGGGTTTTTAATTTTAGGTCACTTGCTTTTAAGCAATAGACAAGGGATTAAAGTAGAGGATAACCACCTCTCTGTGGATTCTCCTGCTACATCAGCAATTAAGGAGATGTTTCTTACAAATTTGTGTAATTAAGCAGCATCTTAACCAAGCTATAAATGCTAAAATTAAAGTTTCAATAGAAACTATGCTTTGTTATTTAACCAACTGCTATACTACTGCTCAGTGTGTACCACTCTAAATCCTCCTCTTCTACATGTTAAGATGCTTCTCATCCTAAAAGCCTAATAGTATCTAAGTATAACTGCTTTTTAATGAGCTCCCAGTGGATCATACACAAGGCCCCTATGACATCTCTTCTCCTCTTTTGCTCTAGTCTGTCAAAATGATGAAGTAATTTTTTTAAAATCTGATAAACAATTTTAAGTTTCCTGCTTCGATCTTACGTTAATGGGATTTCTGTTTTACAGCAGAAAAAAAAAAAGTGGCTTCCATGGACAACATACGACAGAGGAATTTCAGGTTCTAGAAAACAGAATAAATCCATGCTGTAGCAGAGGAAGACAACTGGTTGTGATAAAAGGAAACTGAATCAACTGAACTTCAAGTACATGCTATAATATAATGAAGCAGATCATTTATTACAGTCATCTTGCCATTCCTGCACAGTAAAAATCGTGTGTGGAAGGTTCCAAGATACCTTTGTGCCACACTTCACTGTGGTCTGCTCGCTCACAGCACTTTTTTCATGCCCATGAACAAACAAACAATACAGCTTGGCAAAAATGTAACTCTTGGAATGCAGTCTTCTCCATGCTTTTGCTTAGCTAACCTCATCTATTCACTTAAATATACTTGTATCCATGAAAGCCCCTAGGTGTCACAATTTCAGCCAAGAATACAGAGGCTTTTATCCATTTATTCCACCACCTTATGTTTTCCTTCAATTTCAGCACCTATGATTGGAGTGTTTAAATCAGGTATTTCAGTGAAGCATCCTCTCAGCTAGCAAGAAAGACACTTCTGACTCCTTGAAATATGACATCAGGGAGAAGCCTAAGCTAGCCACAGCTCTTTCCCTGGGTCAGAATGGCCCCAAACTATTACTGTGGAGCTTTTCTAGACTTGCACTGACTTAAATCACACCTGAACTCAAAACAGACTGGAAGAAAAGCTAGTGACATTGAGTTACATCTCCAAAATTATGACATACCCACCAGGGTCAGAATGTGACTGCTCTCCAAGTAAATTTAGGATCACTTCTACAGCGTGTCACCTTAAAGTACAATGAAGGGGTGGGGGAGAAGCACAACCATGATTTCAGACACAATACAGAGGGAAATCATTTAAATTAGGCTGGG
The DNA here is from genome assembly GCA_035583135.1 of Lophotriccus pileatus. Taxonomy (NCBI): domain Eukaryota; kingdom Metazoa; phylum Chordata; class Aves; order Passeriformes; family Tyrannidae; genus Lophotriccus; species Lophotriccus pileatus. The sequence goes on along the minus strand of JAWWES010000168.1, from coordinate 10,975,288 downwards.
CATAGATTCACACTCACTATGTGCCCGTCAGAAGTGACTGCATTCCTGTTACAAAATATACTCAGTGACCATTGCTCACTGGCATGCAGCAAAATGTGGCTAAAAACGTGCCATACCGCTGGAGAAAAATACAGCACAGAAGTGTCTAGGATAAGACGTCAAGAATCCTGAAGAATAGAGAGATTTAGCACAACAGAGATAAGAAGGGACCAAACTAATCATCTAGGCATATGAGGTCATCATAATTTTAATCTTCTTCACAAAAGCACTTGAAAAAATGAAGTATGCAGATGTCAGTGCTCGGAAAATAAGAGCCTCCCTTTAAAACTATCGATCTGAAGAGCACACAGAAATAAGATATACAACGGGGATCAGATGCATACCGAATTTGGTCCTTGTTCCCTGTTGCATATTTGTTCAGAGATTTCTTTTTTATTACTTTTAATTCATTATTGTAAGTGTAATCTCAGTCAAGTCAAATCACTTCATTAATTAAAAGGGATTGAAAAGGTCCTTAGCTACCGGATTCCACAAAGGCCCAAAAGCTCAGGCCCGTTTACAGGAGGTCGTATTTCATTTGCTGCCTGTGTCAAACCAGTACCCGTCGGGCCTCTGCTGGGCCCCAGAGACGAGCCAATCAATGTCTGCTCACTAAAGCCCCTCGTACGAATCCATTTAAGCGATGGGGATGCTTCCTGTCGAAAAAAGAAATGGTCTCTTGGTATCTCTGATAGAAATTAGCCATGAATTAAGAGAAGCACAGTTGTTTTGGAAGAAAGCCAGAACCAGAATTAATAGGCCATCTGAGCCTCTTGAGTGTTGAATCCCATTTGTTAGCAATTCTTTATGAAAGGTTTCCCCTCCCTACACCAGTTCTGACCAAACCCTGCATGCTGTCTCCTGAAACTAGTTAAATTTTAACCAGCTGGGAAAATATGAAAGGCTACTGTCCTTTGTCAAACATAATTTTAGAAATTTGCTTCATGTTTGTACTACAATAACCCATTTGCCCTCTGTTTCCTTGAAAATACACTTTTCCTCATGACTCATCATCTCTCTGTGCTCAGGATCACTGACACAGATGGAGTTGCACTAGTCACGAGTTTGGCTCAATGTAATTTCAGTAATTTTGGCAGAATCTTGTAAAGGCTTTCACTGTACATTTAATTACTATTATACTGTGTGAATGGAATAATCCATCTTGCTGCCAATCCTCCCAGCCTCAAAAGCTTTGCATATAAGTTTAGTGGCAATGAAATTAAAGAGCTTTTAGAAATCTCATTTTAAAATGCTCTAGACTTCCATTTTTACAATAGACAATTCAGTTCGTGTCTGGTTTTCCAAAGTTAGTTGAATTTTCCCCAATTTTTGGTGTCCAGCCACAAGAATTCCAGGTGGGGGACAGTGCGGAGGAAAATGGAGGGAGGGTTCATTTGTTTGTTTTCTTTCCAAAACATAACACAAGTTCTGGTCTAATTACTAAAACCTCTAGGATTTACAGAAAACTGTCTGTTTTGCTCAGAAAAGCTTGTGAGGACTTCTTTAGTGGGACATCCCAAAAATTCACTACTGACAGCTGTGCTGCCCAGTCCCTAAGCGAAGCTGTGTGACCTGGAAGCAGGCAATGATGTACCAGGTGAACCTCAGTCTCACTATCCAATTACACAGAAAAACAAAAAACAGCAAAAAAAACCCAGACCAAATGCAACAACACATCTATGTTCTCTTCAGCCTCCTTGTTTCTTTCAGAGTTTCGCTGCAATTCCCTGGGGTATCATGTTTCTCTTTTTACACTGTAATATTTACTGTGGCCTGACTTTTTCATTCTACTCTACCATCCCTGGAACGATAAGATCAGGTTGATGCTTTGAATGCTCAGGCTATGCAAATCAATAATTTGATAATAATATTTATAAGCATGCAATTGGGAATGTGTTAGTTTTAGAATCACCAGCTAGCTCAAAGGATCTCACTCGGTGTAGTGAATACTTAGAGCAGTAAATGGGCTTTTTAATCATTTGTTCAGAACATGTTGATTTTGATTATAGGGAAGGTTAAACCTGACCTTTATTGACTTCTCTCTGCAGACAAGCAGGCAGTTTTAAAGTTATTTCTCTCCTTCAGGAGCATACACTCTGTGAACTTGCAGGACAGAGGACATAATTTGTGTAATTTAATTTTTAATTTTGACTGGGAAAAATTTTCTGGTTTCCGTAAACTGAAGCAGCCAAATGATTATTTGGTACTTCCTGACTTCTCATTTATTCTCATTATTTTCAAAGGCCTTTTTTTAACTGATTATGTTTTGAAGAAGAAATACCAGAATTTTAACAAATGTCTCTGCCAGTCTTAATTCTAATTGCAGTATCATTTCATCATTTAGTAAATCTTGGCAAAAATACCCCACACATTAGAGCACACAGAAGAATCTTGTAAACAACTAGCCTGCCAGGCATCAGCTATAATCCATTTTCACTTGATTTGCATTGTCTGGTTTCATTATCAATCAGAAGATACCCATTTCTAAAACAGTCCAGCATATTGATGTTCTTTTTCTCTGAAGGAGACCTTAGTATTTAATCATCTACGATCTGTTCGTACATTTGGCACTAAAAGTGTACAACAATTTACTAACCACTTAAGGAGAAATAAATAAATAAATAAATATATATATACATATATATATATTCTGTCATTATTGGGGTTTTTTTAAGCTATTTCAAGATTAAGTGTGACTGTAGAACAAGGCAATGGACAAAATCACATTGAAAGCTTTGAGTATAAATCATCATGAAGTGCCACGAAGACAAATGTCCCACACCCCTTTGGTTAATGAAACAGACCAACGTGTCCTCATGACATGGCCCAAGTGGCAAACATTTAAAAAGTCCTAAATTTTGATATAACTGCCTGATCTTGTTTTATACTACATGAGCTGTAAGCAAATTGCAACCTTCCTAAAAATCTCTTCTTTAGATCACTGAAACCTCTTCAAAGATGCACTGTCTACTCTGGCTTTGAGGATGGGTCTGAGATTTTTTTAATCAGGTTGACAGATGATAAGGCAACAAATGTGTAGAAGCAGGAGAAGGATCATGTGCAGCAGCAGGACTTCCACCAGGTATTGCACCAGCTCAGTCAAATGCCTGTTCTGATCCTCACTCAGCAGAAAGAGGAGAGGAAAAATACACTCTCTTCAGCTGCACCAGTATTGGCAGACAGGTACAAGAAGGAGTTCTTAGAGATAAATTGAGACAGAGGCTTACAGTAGGATAAAAGTGGTTTAATCACAGTTATTTCCCAGAGCCCACCTAAAGACAAATAAAAGAACCTATAGAAGAACAAAGTGAACCATGAAGGTTTCACAGCTGTTATTGCAATTTAAGGCCAAGGAACTAAAAAAGCAGAAACAGTTTTCAGGATTCCAAATGCTGTTCTCCTGCATGTTTGACTCATTGCTATGCCAGGCGGTCCCTCTCAGCTTTGCAGCTCAGTGAAACAATGGTTCACAGACTATACACATGCACAATCTCCACAAAACACCTTGTTCTGGCAACTGCTTTGATTTGCTTCTATGAACCCTGTGCCAGGTCACAAGAAACCATCTATTCTGCCTGCTAAATGTACACTCACAATCCCAGTCTCTGCCCCATAAGCACCATGCTCCAGCCCGACAGCTCTCTAGAGGCTGCAAAATCCTCTGTGTTTGCACTTGCCCAGTACAGTTTGTCAGGTTTCTCCTTTATCTTGTGGTCTCAAGCCAATTCTTTTCAAAGGGCTATTTCTGAGTTTGCTGTTCTTCCCCTCTTTCTTGCCTCCCTCAAGAGAATTTTAAGGGATTAATTCATTTGAAAAGGTGTTGATGCCATTAATGTGGCTGCTATTTTTAGTGTGGCTCTGACGACAGCACAGATAATTGTTGCAGAGATAAATATGAGCCCAGTAACATTGTTTTAAAGACATCAAAATTGCCAAAACGGCTTAGAAGCCCCACTCCCAGTCCTGTCTTCAGAATTGTTTACAGAATACTTACTACATGCTTCTACATTAAAGGTAAAGCAGGAGGCATGCCAGAAAAAAAATGTCACTTGTCAGTAATCGAAAGTATTACACAAATTAAAGACATTTCATGACACAACACAGCAGAAACACCAGCCTGCCTTCATATGGCTGTAAGCCTTTGGAAGGTAAGTAACACACACCACGCACACAGCAAGTTACTGAGGCGCAGTATTTAAAGTATTTTGATTTTAAGCCACTTTTTTTTTTTTCTTTTTTTAGCCAAATACAAAGCAAGTCTGAAAGCGAATGAGAGGCTAAGCCAGTAAATGGACTGAAGAATACTCCTGAAGCCTACAGGGACTCCCTAGATTTCAGTTTTGTGTCTTTTACAGATACAAAGGGTAGAAATATTTTATCTTTTTCAGAAGTAGAATTCAGGTAGATACAGAGCAGTCTCCACTTCCTTAGCCATATCAAAGGCATCCCCAGAAAAGGTTTTTTAGCTTTTTGTACTTTCCCTTTCAACAAAGCTGAATCATTAGAGCCTTCAGTCGGATCCCATCTTTCCTGATAATTTATGCTGTGCTGAGGACAAAGCAGAAGAGCCCCTTGAGCAACTGAATTTTTCCATACATGCTTTGGAGACTGTAAATCTTGCTATTAGTCAGATCCTTCTTATACCATCAATGCAGACAGAAGTTTTGAACTTGTATTACCACCACTGAAGGCCACAGTGTGATAGCAAACATCATAACTGTAGCTCTGAAGGGCTTTTATAACACGGGGAAGACAGAAAATTAGTTTATTCTACCTGCAGTAAGCAGCACAAAACTTTCACTCTCTGCAGACAAGCAGTTGTGGAAACAGGAGGTCAAATAAAGCTCCTAAATGTTTGTATCCTGCACACTTAGCACGTCACATACCAAATAAATTTCTCCTATGGCTCATCAGGACTCTTCACTATGTGACAAGGATTGCATAGCAAACCACTCTGGGTGTATGGTAGGGCACTAGCAATGCTTATTTGCATGAAATATCTAACAACTTAATATTTTGAGACCAATGTGCTTCTAACTATTTAATTCAAAATATTTTGGTGGAAGATGAGGTGCAAGAGAATAAATGCCTAGAAAAAAAAAACATGTCTACACAGAGAAAAATAAAATCACAGGGGTTGCTTCTCTAGGAAAAAGAGTGGCTGCCATCCATGTCCTCCTAAGTGACTTTCTGAACTTCTGGCTTTACATCTTCAAAAGGTGTGACACACACCTTGGCATCTTTCTGATGTTTGGAGTTCAACACATTGACTTCAACGGAATTGTTCAGTCAGCCCCACCAAAACAACTGAGAGCATTTTGAGCTGCAAATGAGAGGGGAGATCTTCAGAGGAAGAGTTGCTATCTGCTATTCTAAGTGACACAGTGAAAGCAATTATCAGATGAAGGTAGACCCAAGCAGGAGTCTTCTCAAATTTCCTTTGAATGTCTCTCTCAAGTAACTGCACTGTATGTTGTCCTATGCTAAAAAAAACACCAAAACCCAAACATCAAACTATACAAACAGAATTACATATTGTTTGATTGTCATAGAAGAAGAAAGTCTTGTGTCCTGTGTCATTTACAGCCACTTCAAGGTCCCTCTTTGCTTCCAGGGTAATTAAACAGACATTTGTGTACATACAAAATATGAGTCCTTCACTAATAAGGGACTGTGGTCTGTGACATTTCAAGTCAAAGACACACAATTTTTTGGGGATACCTTTACCACTGGAGCCAGACTAAGGTCCCAATTGAGCAAGGCATCGGGAAAGTACAGAAACTCCATGCTATCGCTGTTCAGCAAAACACTTGGACTAGCTCTTTCCAGAGTGACCAAACTGCAAATGTGTCCTGCTCAGGTGCCAAAAATGCTAGCTTCCCCCATTATCACCTAAGATGCTGTTCAGGTTCACTGGGAAATCAAAATAGTTCCAATGAACAGCTAAAAAGCAATTTTTCTTCTCATTAGCTTCCTTTCCCCCCCTTCTCCTTATGTTTCTTTGTTTCTTTCTCCTTCATGCTATAGCAAACTTTGGCAGCACTGCAGAATGCTGATGAGACACATGCTTACTGTGTGAAATCCCAACAGCTATTTTTGGCCAATACCTGGCATGAACTGCCTCCTCTTTGAGGACTAAGGGAGTTTGCTTATCAGGCTCTCTTGAGGAGTTTAATGCTTCATTATGACTCGTCAAAAGGTTTGCAAGTTTTACAAAACTAACATCGAACTGGTAACAAACTCCAGCAACCCTTTAAGCATTCCTAGCAGTAAGGTGACTTTTCCCTTGAGAATACAAAAATTGTTACAAAAAGCATTTTTATTCCATTTCTAAAACAAAGATCAACACTGTATATGTAGAATGCTTGTTCACTTGCTCTGACACTGTTTTCTTCTTGGGAAAGTGTTGGTCAAGAGTAGTGTTACCATGAAAGACAATTACATAGCCTTCACAAAGTATTTCTAAGATCCTGACTTGTCACAGTCCTGAGACTGCCCCAAGAAAGGCCTGTCACTGACAGCCTCCAGTACCCTGTGAGAAGATATCCATCACCACCCAAACTCAGGACCTGAAATATGTTTCAGAGCATCATCTAAATGGGAAAGGACCCTTAAGATGATCAAGTCCAACCATGCTGATCTTATTGCAGAGAACTAATTCCATGACATTTGAGGCCTCCTTATATCTGAATATTTACAAACCAGTATTTCAAACCCACTCCTGCTACTTCTGAACACCAAGGACCAAATAAGAGATTTTTTTTTTTTTGTCATTCCATAATATACCTAAATAGATGATGCAGGAAGTATTTGACTTGAGCTGAGCAGTGATTGCATTTTTATGTTTCCAAATCTCCAGTTCATATTTGAAAGAGGAAAAATTTGGAACTACTGGTAAATAAGGTATGTTAAAGATACCACTTACCACAGAAAGTTGCAGGTTGGAGCATGGGAACACTGGCAACTCCTATGTAACCTTTTCTGATCACTAACCTACCCATTCTAAATACAACTTCAGAAAGAGAAAGAACTGAGAAACAATTTGAAGGTGATTTCTAGCGACAGAGGAAGAAGTCAGACCCCATTCACTCATCTAAAAAGAGCCTTCTAACCCTTTCCTCCTGGCCTTGGAAGCTTCTTGATAACCCATTTACTTCTTTGACATCTGAACCACATCCCCCAGGCTATTCCTACCATGGGAAGGGGTTCCACTGCTGTAAGCTGGGATCACGAAGGTTTCTCTGTTTTGCTTTGTATGTGATGAAACATAGAGGGTTTAACAGAGGGAACTGTCAGCAGGGGAATGTGCTTCATCCTCCAGTCACCTCATTTCATGAAGTTTAGTCAGCAGCTGTATCAGAGCCATTTTAATTAAATAGGTCACTAAAGGATCTTCTTTTTACCTTGAAAAAGATGTGGTCAGGACTTTACCTGAGCTGAAAGGTTTGAATTTCATTAGGACTTTAAAGTGGGTTGGGTTTTTTTTCACCATCTAAATACAATGAGCACCCATTTTTCAACACATCAATACAGCTATTTGCATGAAGTATTGATTAGAAGCCATTATAATCACAAAATGTTAATTACGCCAATTAATTCCCAATCTGTTTGTACCTTAAGCTTGTTCGTGTTCAGCACAGAAGGTTAAAGCAATAGTGAATCAGTCTTGGCTTTCTCTCTGGGGACAACTTTTATACATTGGAGACTCCTGTCCAGTAAATTCTAAATTTTCTATATGAACAGGCTTTTCCCCCAGTGTTGTTTCATAATTTTCCATGTTATTTCAAACCCTTGGACTACTCACCACCAAACAGGTTCCTTACAGTCATAATTAATCTGTGGGTTTGTGAAAAATAGAGAACAGGAAAGCATTCTAATGTGCCCCAACTACCAGATGGAGGACATGACTTCTGTGGGACTGATGCAAACTCAGGGTGCCGAGCAGCTCTTAAAAGCCAGATCCTGCAGTGTTACTGATCCAGCTCCATTCTCCACTTTCCATTCCACAGAACATTTTATGTAATCTATTTGTGGACACACCTTGATTCCTGCAACATCCCAGCTTCTGCTCCCAAGGATGGCTGGATCACGTTCACTCTAAATACTTCAACCAAATCCCATCATGTCATTTTTTGAGGATGCAAGCAGCCCTTTTCCTTCTGTTTTCCAAGAAAAGCAAAATTACTGTCATGTCCATATTTTCACCTGTGCTTTCTCATCTTCCTCTGATTGTCCAAGCAGTTCTCTCTTAACCATTTAAAAACCTCTAAGAACAAACAAAGCAAGGAGAAAAAAACATTTGTCTCTACTCACTGGTATAAATGCTTCATTAAAACTGCCTTTGGCTTGAGAACTCTGAAGGGAAAGACAGTCTAGGTTGTCTGTATACAACCTAGCCATGGCTTGCAGTTGACTATACTGACAAGGACAACTGGGAAGAGGGAATTTTGCATTTTCTTTGCACTGTTAGGTACAAAGAATTTAGTGTTAATTTCATACTGTCATATCCACAAAGAAGATGCAATGAAGGAAATTTATATATAAAAACCTATTCAACCCCTAGAAAAAAAAAATTACTTTGCACTATACAGACATATCCAGCAGCAGAGTGCAAAGAATGTGCATTCACTGAAGGCAGATATTAAGTTACAAAAGCATTTCTTATGACAGGAAAGTTGGTGTCATATAGGCACAGACAATGAGACCACTTTCCCATCCCTTTTCTTAAACCAATGGTAAAGAATTATCGTATTTTTAAAAACTATTTCTTGCATTGAAATACTTGATGTGCAGTATTTAAAGAAGTATGATAAAGCTCCGTTATTGCCTCAAATTAAAACAATAGACTGATTGCTGAGTCATTCAGTCCTGATTGCTGCAGTGCATGGTTTGAGAGACTGATACATTCAGGTGTTTAAAGACTTTGCCACTACCTGAACCATCACTTTAACATAATGTGACAGCACTGTAAGTCCTGTTATGAAATATACCCAGAGACCAGCTTAGGGAGAGTAGTTTTCCTACATCAAGACTGCAGAATTCAGAATACAAAACTTTATATATTCACTGAACACGCTATTTCTCCACCAAAAACTAAGATACTATTTGTGAGCTCCATGCAGCATATCCACTGTTTTAGCAAGATTCAGATACTGACCCTCAAGCCTTTTTCACATTTAGCACAGACATTAGATGTCTCTACAGATAAGTCTCCTCTTTTGGCCAGCATAAGAAACTGCAAAATTCAGAGAAAATCACTGAAATGAAAGGCAGCTACTGAAGATTTCCAAGCTACACAGACAACTTATCTAAACTCAGACTGAGTACCTCTGATTTCCCACATATTGGTGAAATCAAGAAAGTGTCAATGTGAGAAACAGTTCTGGAGCTTAATATACCCTTCTGAGACTATCAGAACATTGTAATATTAACTCTTCTGAGGAATACTTTGGACACTGTGCTTGCATGACCCAAAGAGGTCATAGATAAAACACCTGACAAAGTTGTGTAGTAATAGAACACGTGTAAAAGTTCATGCAACAAAGAAAGATTACAAATGAAATAGCTAAGACATCAGCAGAACATTCTCCTGTCAATGTGGCTGAAACTAAAGGAAAAATCCCTTTCTATGGGTTTCAAGTTTAAAGAGCCTTCGGGGTTTGTTTTTAAACCCAGAAACAGATTAGCAATGTCTTTGGTCTGAAATCACAGGGTCCTGTCCTGAACTTTGGAAAGCTGGCTCCACTAAGCTAACCAGCATTTCCAAGTAAAATTATCTACTGTAAGCTTTGCATGGGAAAGGCCAGTAAAAAACAGGGCATGGAAACTGTACAATACTGAACTCAGAACTTCCTGACAGTTTTAGCTTTTGTAGAACTCTACTGAATTTTAACAGCGAGAAAGGTAGAGGTATAATTTTAGGGGTTTGCCTTTTTAATTTGAAAGGTAAAAATAAATCTCTTTGGAGATAATTGTATTTTAATAGAAATAAAATAAATATAAAACCATAATCTTTGTTATTAAAAGATATTTTAAAAACCCACCACACCCATCTTTCCCTCCCTCCCTTCAAAAGGAATTTTGTGGCTCACAGAAACCATCTGGCTAAAAGTAATTGAGTGCATAATCCTTTACACTTGCATCCCTGCCCTTCCAGCACCATTTCTTTAAAGATGAAAGTCTGGGGATCTGGCTCTAGGCCCAGTCAAAAGGGAAAAGCAATTGAATAGAGCTGACAACCACAGCCTAAGCCCAAGGCTGCATTAACTGCCCTGTATCTTCTTTTACATGGTCTTGAAGGCCAATGGCAACAGCTGATGAGAACCTCAGAGTCACAACTCCGATGGCATGGAGATGAACAGAAAGAACTCAGGCTTGCAAGATGCATCTCCGGCCTCCCCCACACCCCCAGAGGCTGAAAGATTTGGGCAGGAATCAAACAAATTCACTGAAAAGTTTTGTCTTGTTGCACTCCCTTGTTTCTGTGGGAAGAGATTATCTGCATGAGAAGTATCCAAAACACCAGACTATAAATATCTTCTCATCACTGGAAGTCATGACCATCCATCAGAGGATTATCAAAGACTGGTTTATGAATGAGTCAGTCTACAGACCTAATATCACTTATGAGTTAGGGCAGACATGGATATTTCATGCAGGTCAGACAAAAAGAGCATACGATTTTCTGTCATGATCATTTATGAGGTCTTGACCTAAATGTAACCTCTCTTCACAGTGCCTAAGACTTGTTTTCTTTCATAATTCCTGTGAATTAGCTTTTTTGCTTAGCTGTCTAAACTAATTTTTATCACATGTAAAAGCCTTTTCATGAAGCAACAGAACAGCTTTGCTTCTTACCTTTAAAAATCTCTCCTTTTTTTCCTGTATATTGATACAATTTCATAGTGAGGACAATTTTACATAAACTATTTTCCACTCCGCTGAGTGTTATGTCGCTCTACATGAATATATTTCTTGGTGGATGCCAAGGCAAAATATTGCTGTAAATGCTATATTTTCATAAATGCTACTCTTTGACTTTTTAATAGATTCATTCCATGCATACTATCAATACCAAGTCTTACTGATGGATCTGTATTAAGCTGCCAGCATAATTTCCTCTGTTGTCCCCAGAGCCTTCACCTATGAATCAAAGGGAAAAAAGATCACTGGCTCTTCTGTATTTCAAGGCAGCGAAGTGATCAAGATGGAGGAGAAGCTCTAGTGATTTGAAAAACTCCAGTCAGTAATACAGAAACAGAGAAAGGGAATTTAAAACTTAAAAGTGGTAAGTGGGAAACAGGATTTTTTTTTTCTTTTCATCCATTAAAAAAAAAAAAAAAACCAAAAAAAAAACAACAGCCATTGAAATAACAAGACAGAATGGCCAAATTCAGAGCCAGCTGTTGACATGGGTAAGCTAAATAGCAATAAGTTAATGCCAGGTCCAGCTGTAAGTTTCCAATAGCATATGAGAAAACCCTATAATAGTAATGCTAATAATGCAGGAGATGAAAGACAGCATGACTTTACCAAATGTGACTACTTTTAAGTATCATTTGGCTCAAATTGGACACATATTTTGTCCTCTTCTACATTAGTTTAAATTTAAATTTTGAGTAATTGACTCCAGGGTTATGTTCCTCTAAAGGAGACTAAAGATCAGTGCTGCCTAGACTTGTTTCTGGAATAGGCCCAAGAGTACTAGCAATAGCTACATATTTTATTCTAGCTTTCCAGTATGCTGGGAGCAATTAAACATAGTGTATTAAATCCAAATGCAGTGACTTTGATTCTATATTAACATATATCTAAACCAAAGTTTTCCTTGGCCCATTAGAATATGTGGCTATCAACATGCTCTCATTTGAATTTGTCCATTTTTTAACTGCCTAGTTATACTCATTTTGAATGTACCCTTTATGCCTTATCGGTCTCCCTGGCCTTTTCAGGTTTTCTGAAACATCATAAAAAGTTCTCCCTATTTTTAAAAAGGTATCCATTATTACAGAGACTGAACCTCTGAGATGCAAGTTTTGTCACTTCCTGGAAATAACAAACCCATAAAACTGTATTTTCAAACTATGCTGTGTTTCTTCTGAGCCACTGCCAAATATGAAATAGCAAATAACACATACTGCCTTTAATCCTCTACCTTGTGTGATGATTACACAACAGCACAAACTGAGGATAGATTCTGAGACAGTTCTGTCCAACTTTCTACTTACTCATGAAAATTGTCACATTTTTAAAAGCGGTACCAAAATGGTTCTGCTAATACAGCCTCATATCAGGAATAAAGGCTTTGGAACAAGATTTTGGCCAATTCCTGTTCTATCTTATACCTCTTAACATAATCCAGGACAAGAAGGGTGTAGGATCTTCCTGCTTGCAGGAGAGTTCTGCAACAAGACTTTATATCCAGAGACTACAGAGGCAGTACATTCCCTTTTTTTTTTTTTTTTTAGTTGCTATAAGGGCAAATCTCACAAAAGTCATGAGCTAAATATCAAGGAGTGCAGATCTCCAGCTGCTTTTAGTCCATGCTGCTCAATGGTTTATACAGCCCAGTGAACTGGGGCTTTTTGTGGGGCTATAAGCCTATCCTGGACAGACAGGGAGGACACAAGATGAAGTTGCTACAAAGCAGTCCAAATGCATTTGATCACACCTCTAATCTGCAGTCTTCTGTAGTTTATTTGTGCAGTTCATCACCGCAGAAAACGCATGACCTTTCGAGAAAATCTTTAGCCCCATCTTCAAAGACATTTAATAAAACAAGTAACAACATCAGTAAGAATGGGAGACATATCCTAAGAACCAATAAGTATCTTATTAAAGACTCACATGCATATGAAGTTTGGAACGCAGTTATTTATCACCCTGACTTGGTTTTTCAAGCTGAGGCCCCACCTCACAAAAAAAAACAAGGAAGGGAAAAAGCAACGGCTTTAGCCTTGGAAGATCAACCAGAAAATCATTAGGAGTGCGTGCAGCTCATGTCAACTGGCATAACATTACCTATAATGTTGTGTTATTTTATTTCTTAAGCAGCCTTTGGTTCCTTCATTTGTGAAAGAAATGGCAGCTCAGGGGTGTTTGCTGATGGGATGTTTGAAAGTTCTCTCACGGTGCTGTGAGGCGCCAGCTGAAATGGAGAAGGGGAGTCATTAGCAGTAGCTGGGCGTACTAATTAGGTAGTCACTGGCACAGAAGCAAATGTATCATCACTTTGACTTGGTGCACAGGAAATTTCAGCTTTCACAGTTTAAGGTCTCCGTCATTTCACTTTATATTATCCAGTGATGAAATCTTTATCCCTAATTAATGCTGCAGCTGCAGGGAAATCTGAGCAACCTGCTGTCCAGTGAGCGTATTTTTATGTCCCTGTTAAAGCTATTAATCTGGGAACAATGTGTGCATGTGTGGGCTGTTGAGCACAAGTTGTGACTAGAGCTTTAGAGATATTGTCATATTCAGCCAAGTATGGATCCTAAACAATTCTGCAGTCAAAGGGCTAATCTAGTCCTAAAATGCTTGAAAAGAACAAACAAGATGGAATGAATAAGTTTATTTCCCTTAGTTTGGCACTGACGTAATTAGTATTGGAATACAGACTTTAGTCTTAGTATCCACAGTCCAGAAATGCTATTAATAAATTAGAGATTAATCTTATTCAAGAACTAATTTTCATGTTAATAATATTGCTAATAACCAGATACCGGACCTGGCAGGCATCTTTGTTTCTTTTTCATTAGCCATTTTTAAACATCTCTCCTAATAATTTTCCTGTACAGTAGGATTCTAGATTAGTTCCAAGCCGTACCTTACATACAAACATATCTGAATCTTTCTCTTGTCCTATTCACGTAAAGCCTGCTGGGATCCATTTGCCTTAGTTTTACTGCACCCATAGAGCAGTTTGATTTTTTTGTTTTGGTTTGTTTTTTTTTTTCCTAAAAGTGATCTTACATCCTTCTCTAGACCAAACTGCTGAAAAACTGCTCTACCACAGGCCCTCATCTTTTGGATTATCGTTCCTAAACATTTTGCTCTGGGTTGTTTTTAACACATTTGACATGTCTACACAGCTAAACATGTTTACTTTGAATTCTATTTTGCATTGAGTAGTCCCTTACTGAGAGGTGACCAAGCCCAACATTTTCCTTTCTGCCTCACATCACTATTTTATAGCTTTTCAACACTGGTACTTTCAGCAAAACTGAGATGCTTTGTCAAAATAATTGTTCATGCACTTTAACTGGCTACTATACTATTATATATCACAAATAGAAAATTACTTCAGAATAAGACAGGGTTAGGTTTTCAAATATTGGTTTTCATTTTTTTTTTGCACATGCAATTATCTTCTGGCACAATTTATATAAATAGCTGACTGCACCTCACTATAATTTACAGTGGCCCTTTAGAGGCTAGGCTGAAATTGTAGTCCTAAAGGTCTAACCTGAACTTCAAAAAAACCCAAGATATTTAGAATTAATACACTTATTTGGGCATATTACGCCTAAGGATCATGACAAACAATATGCAATATTATCAGAATTCATCATTCTCAAGCCCACAAAAGATGAATTACTGATACATCAGTCTTTACAGTAGAGCCTTCTTTGTCAAGATTTCCTCATTTTCCCTATTTGATGCTTTTGACAATTAAAAAGCCTTATAAACAAAGAGTATTCAGTTAATCAGAGAAGATCAGGATATATATTCATATATCACAATATGCTTATATTCACAAGTTTGCTCCTTCACACACCCCCTACTCCCAACTTCAGTGATGCAGAGAAACACTATTTTTTGTTGTCTTTTTCTCCAGTTTGCTTCCTGGTAATTTTATTTGATTCCTCTTAATTTTTGCACTGGGAGAGACAGATGGGGAAGACTTATAAAGAAGGTCTTTATAATCCAATCATGGTTATTAGCTTCTCTCACTCTCTCCCCTTACAATTATTATCAAAAAGAACAGGGTCAAACTATAACATCTTGTAATTAAGTAAGCACAATATACCTCCAACATTCCCCAGGTATAAGAAAGACTGTCTTTAGGAGCAAAAGGGTGCTCTCCTATGGCCCAGGTTTGTTTCTTGGCATTTCTAGACTCAAAAAATACAACTTAAATATTATGGGCACATGCAAATAACTAACCTTGTCACATCTGCCCTAAGCAGTATTATCTACAGTATTTATCTGCTTTATAAAGATGTCTGCAATGTAAGTAATCATAAAGCAAGTTGGAAACACGACCTCCATCAATCTACAGTACATGCAAATGCTTAATTTAATTTTTCCATCAATTTCCAAATGAATGAGGTTCATTGTATTGAAAAATAAAAACAGCTTGGCCTTTGACTTCATTTGAGATTACTTTCCCACATTATTGTCCTCAGTGGTAGAGCTGCAGGCTTTGGAAGAATTAGATGAAAAATGTTCAGAAGATACTTGTTTCATCTTTACACTTTTCCACCCACACTTAAGGTCAACAATGGAGAGATGTATTTAGAGTAAGTACCTATTCAAACATCAGCACAGCATGCCTCAAGGAGATCTGAAGGCATCGGTGGTAAAAACTGACACGTATTGTCAAACAAAAAGGAGAACATACACAAGGATCAGAACCTCACTTCCAGTGTGCACAGCCTACGTAACACATTGGTGGCCTCATCTGCTAACAAGTTTTTCATATTTAGTGTTCCCGAAGAGAACCATTTAATTAAGCACAGAGATTGAGAGAGGCTGTTCACTGTGATTTGAATTTCATTTTGTTTTGCATCCATTGTCAATGAACATAAATTGTAGAGCTATTAAAGATAGAACTCAGTCAAAGTTTCACACTGCTTAAGTAAAGCAAAAGGGAATTTAACTACACACATATTGACATTGCAATCAGCCAGGATATATGACTGCAGTGTACAGTCATATGTGCTAGGCTTAATCAAGCTAATTTAATCAACAGAAGGGAAGACACAGTAGAACAGGCTTAATGCAAGCTTAGGGTAAGCAGTAAGCCTATAGAGCCTATGCTGCTCTCATCCATGCCTCCCATGTGTACTGGTTGTCAGAGAGATGGTTACAACTCCTCAGTGCTTGGGGAGGTTCTGTGTCCTACACAGAGAGCAGGGAGGGGTTAGGCAGGCAGGAAGGGGGTTAATTGATATCATCTGGCAAGATGCACTTGCTGGTCAGCTTGGGAAGACCATGTCCCGTGCTCACCTGCCAACATATGCCTTCCATCACAGCAAACAGGAGGTGATGCAAGAGTCACCTCTTGTGCTCAGTGCTAGAGCTTCTCACACTGGGAATTTCCACCTAGCCAGGTGACAGATTTAATTCCTTTGTGTTCATCAGATTGTGCAAAGTATGCCATGACATTCATTTTTTCATTCTGTGCAAAGTCCACCACATTTACTCGAGAGACACAGGAGAAAAAAGCCCTCATGTTAAAGGACTGATAAATTAAATAGACGAATCTCTGAAAGCTCCAGCATCTGGAGGCATTATTATTTTAATATTTACTTTGTCTGAAGTGTTTTATTTAAAAAATGTTTTTCTTTCTCACTTCTATAAAAAAAAGAAACATAATGTAGTAAAGCATTTTTACAGCTTCACTGTTAATCATGTATTTCAGAATAGTAAATGACATTCAGAAATGAGCCTGGCCCCAGTGGTGGTCAACAGCAGATGGGAAGGTAACAGACTCTACTCACAATGTCACATCAGAAAATGGGAAAGTGAATACATGTGAAAAACTTGATGGTAGCTGTGATGGCAGTGAGGGAATGCTCTGGATGCCACGTTGTGAAAGAAATATTACGGGCTACAAATCTCTTAAAATTTTAGTTCCAATTTTAAACAAAGTTCAAATTCCAAGAGTTTAGAGAGCCTAATTTAAATCTTTCCTCTCATGGGAAGTGAACCAGCATAAGGAACCAAAATAAAGTCAGCTTTACCAAATGAACACATCTTTCTCAGCCTAAGGAATTTGGCAGGCAAAGCTTCATGTACAGTCAATTTATGACACTCTGGCTTTTGACTCATTAGCAGACTATTATTCTCCTTCATTACGTCTATGGGAATTGTCTTTCCAGGGCATATTAGGCAGCTGTGTGGCAAGTTGTGACCACGGAGAATAAACATAAAGGGTAATCCACAAAGCCTCTCAATCAAAATGATTTCTTTAAAGGCATCGGCAGAGGTAGGAACTGCCTCAGATTTCATAAAGCAACACAGTTATTTTCAAATATTTTTAAGGAACAACAACAACAAAAAAAGTGAATACTTTAATTTCCTTTTTTTTTAACAAACCATGACTTTATTTGCCTGCCTTGCTCCAAGCAAAACCATCCCACTCTATATATTCTTGAGTTTGTATAAGGCTTCATACTTTCACCCATTTTTGCTACTCAG
This sequence comes from Lophotriccus pileatus, assembly GCA_035583135.1. Taxonomy (NCBI): domain Eukaryota; kingdom Metazoa; phylum Chordata; class Aves; order Passeriformes; family Tyrannidae; genus Lophotriccus; species Lophotriccus pileatus. The sequence continues at coordinate 10,957,825 of JAWWES010000168.1, read as the reverse complement.
ACTCTTTTCTTCACTAATTCCCCACTGTTCCCAGTAACATTTCATCTTCTGATGGGTTGTACAACTCTACCCAGCATCAGTGCAGGAATAGCATCTTTTTCACCAGTGACACATTTATACTAGGAAATATCTTATTTGAAACTCAAACAGTACCAGGAAAAAGTCAAAACTCCTTCCAATAACTCATTTGAATCAATTTAGGCCCTTCAAATAAAAAGCTTAAGAAGCCTTTTTAGCAAACCCTCTGCCTTTCTGGTCTCTAGCTGTTCTGTATTCACACTAGTTTAGAAAGATGCCCAAGTGAGCCTTCTTTAACTTGCTGGCTATGAACTGGCTGTTTAGCTCTAATCATGGTTAGCCTGTTTGTCTCTCAGTGCTGCTCTCACTGCTTCCACCAAAATGTTTTCAGATCTGGAAAGTTCACCAGACCTTCCCAGTCTCCCACTCTCATTGTTTCCTTTTCCCTCCACAAAGGAAGAGCACATTTCAGGAAAAGGGTACCCCATGACCGAGAATTTGGAAAACATCCTGCACAAAGTTCAGTGTCAAAAATTATACAGAGAAAACAGAAACAGCTGCCACTTCCACCAGCATGGAAGTTATTCGTGATCTTCAGAGCAACCTCAACATCAGAACAGAGAGCAGCTTTTGTTAGAAAAGGGGATTTTTTTTTATTATTATATACTGGATCATCATATACTGTCAAAGGACCTCAGATCCGAGCAATTCATTGCAGGAGAATACTAACAAGAGTTTAACACACTTCGAACACTACTATACAAAAATCAAAAACAGGCTAAGGGGGCCATTTTAAATGCTTGAGGTAGGCACTATCCTGCATCAATTCAGATACTTAGGTTAAAGACTGATGCCATATTTGTAATATAGTTATGATTCAAGTACATTGTGGGTAGTAGAGATTGAGTAACTGTTTCCAAAAGAGGTGGTTTGCTTCTTTTTTTTTCTTTTCTTCTGCAGATAAGAGAAGGCAAATATGATGCCATTTCTCTTTGCACTAGCAACAGGTATTACTAGGTATGACAAGGACAGAATTAAAGAGTACAGCATGCCTTTTGGTGCAGAAGTCTTCCCAATGACCTCATACCTCAGTGTTTTAGAATTCAGCACTGGAGAGAAGTGTCAACAGCGAATACAAATGAACAGAAAGGACACTGAGATATAATATCTGTTATTAAAATCATGGGATAACAACTAATGTCAGGATGACCAGCAAGAAACCTGACAGGCCTTGCAATGTGAAGGGGATTGATCTCTAATTTTCACTATAGTGCTCCACTGGCAGTGACACAACACCAAATACATGATAGTAACAAGGGAAGTGTAATTTAGTTACAGCTTCTTTACCAAAAATATTATTCCATCTTTACTTAATGTAGCCTCTTATTACATTAAGATATCACCTACCCTTATAATAGCAAACACTGCATATTGTCTCAAGAACTTGTTTTTCAAGTTACACCTGAATTTATGTGTGTAGATTGATAAAACTACTTCATCATCCAGGCTCTTGTCTCTCCTCCAGGCATTAAAAATCCCTAAAACATATTTCTGTTCCCAAGACACAGGGAATATCCTGCAACTTCTTCTCTCTCTTTTTTCAAAGCACCTCTCAAACAACTTCTAAGTACATTCTCTTTTCTGAACTGGCAGTAATCAGTCCTCTCATGTTAGACAGTTTTAGAACAATAAAGTTCATTTAAAAAAATTCAGCAGAAAGAGCTCCAAAGGTGTTTTCCACCATTTTGCTAAAAATAGCAACCGTTTTATTATTCACTGTAAAATTCTTCACTTAGAAATGTAAATCAGAATCATTAGAATCAAGGTTGGAAGAGACCTTTAGTATTATCCAATCTAACCATCAACCCAGCACTGCCACTGTAACCCCTGAACTACTAAACTACATCACCCAGCACTGGATCCAGACACTTCTTAAACACTTCCAGTCACAGCAACTCCACCACCTCAGTGGACAACTTATTCCAGTGCCTGACTACCCAAACAATGAAAAAATTCTCACTATTATCCAACCTGAATCTCCTTTGTTTCAGCTTAAGGCCACTTCCAAAAGGTACAGAGCCCTGAATCAAATCAAACAAGTTTCAAATATTCTTTTTTCTAATATTTAATAAGACAAAATTCTTCACATCAGTTTACAAAATGCAATTCATTTTTCAGTTAGGCAAACTGAAAACTCCTAGTTTGAAAGCATGCAGTAGTGTACCCCACTAATCTCAGCACTCTTGGCTTTTATTTAGTGTCCTTTCTCCATACTTTTGTTTCATCTAGGTAAACTCCAGAGACTTTATACTGGGTTTTTTCCCTCGCTTTTTCACTCCCACTAAAGTAAAAGATGACAGGTAATAATATAATGTGTGGTAGAAGGAGAAATGCTGACAGACACTGTGTTACTTTGCTTCAATTAGGCTCTAATTACTTCTTCTCTTCAATTAGAAAAATCACATGAACCAATTATGCCAGATAATATGTGCTTATCCTATTCAAACCGCACAATGGGTAAGGTCTATTCACATTGATTATCTTCAATTTATGCTTTTAGCCTTTTTTTCCCTTCTGTCTGCATGGCCCATTACAGTTTTAAAGTGGAAGCTCTTAAGCAGTTCACAGTATTATGATATCATTCATAACAATTGTTGTGTTTTGATGGAAGAAAAATTTTGATGCCTTGAATGCAGAGTGGAAAATCTCTTTGGATTGAATGTATTCCAATTTTGCTATTTTGGTTAACAATATTCCCATGGTTTTTTAAATAAATATGATACAATGCAGTCTACTGTTAATGGACAGAGCTGAGTGAAACAGTTGGTTCTGTGGGAACAAAGGCAGATTTCAAAAACCAAACACAGGATATTGAACACAAGAACTGCTCATTCATTGTCTGCACAGAGGTATCAGTCCTAAAAGCCCTATCAGGCCTCATTTGTGAATGATCTGCAGAGTGGAAGGCAATCAGCAAAAGCAAAGTGACAAGCTTAAAACGTAGAAGTGAAGCCATAACAGTGTTTCCCTGGGAAATAAATGGAGGAGAAACATGATGTGAACCCTCACCAATCATCAAACAGGTCTAGGTCAGCAGAAAATGGTAAGAAACAACACTGAATACTGGAGGAAACTTATAGTCTTTCACCTCTTCTTTTATAAGACTGTAAAGGATTATGCTGATACATGGTTTTATCTACCCTTGTGCTTAACTGAGGAATAAACTTCTTTTATTTCTCCAAGGATTAAATAAAAACACATCCCTTGCTGTCCAACAATCTCCAGAGATGGCCAAATACCAGGTAAGCTTTAGCTGATTCCACATGACACCTATCTCAATCAATGGGAATCTTTCCTGCTTAGAACACACCAACTCCACTCACACAGGTTTGCTTGATTAGAATTTATATGCAAAGAGGAGAACTCTTCCCGTGGAAAAAAAGTAGATGCAAAATAACAACAGCAACAATAAAACCCAACCAGCCAACCAACAACAATAAAAACCCCACACACCAAACAAAGAACACAGAGGTTCTCAAAGTTGATATTCTCCTTTCTTTCACTGGGGTGGGGTAATGACCACTGGATGCTCAGTCATCCCAGAAAAGACTTCCAAACATCACTAAAAGCATGATGAGTCCTCCACTATTCAAGGCAAACAGATCCTTCTCCTGAAGGAAGAAAATAATTTCAGAGAGTACTGTTTTAAGTATGAAATGAATAATTTTCCCCTATGTACCTCATCTACTGTGCATTGTGTGCCATTTCATTGTCCAGTCACTCAGTCTTACAAGGTCTTACTGCAATTCCTGATAGTTAACCCTTGTCCATACTCCTCTGAACAGCGTGGTTCATTCTTGGTTCATACATTCCTTTTCCTAATGTTTGGAGGATGTATCAGCTTAAGGGCTCTTTTAGTTTACCTCACTGCATTTTGAAATTCACACTAATTTATAATGTCTTCTATTCTCTTAATTTGGACTCAATCTCAATTTTTTAAAAAACTATGCTTTTCCTACTACCAACATTTCTTGCCCTAACATTTAGCTACACCAAGCACTTTTTCCTCCTTCCTCAAGTTTTTCCATGAAGATACTGTGTATCAGCCCTGTGCTTCCCATAACACATTGTTATCAAGTGTCATCCAAGTCACATGCAGGGATTTAATTCTTTTGGATGTCCCTTCTAGCTTCTTTTAGAAGAGACTAGTTCAGGTGGAAGGGCCTACAACAAATATCTAGTCCTACTGCCTAACCAGTTCAGGGCTGATCAAAAGTTAAATCCTGTTATTAGGGGCATTGTTCAAATGCCTCTTAATTACTGACGGGCCTTGGGCACAGACCATCTCTCTAGGAAATCTGTTCCAGGGTTTGACCATGCTCTCAATAAAGAAATGCTGTCTAATGTACAGCCTAAGCCTCCCCTGGTGCAGCTTTGAACCACTGCCACATGTCACACCACTGGATACAGGGAGGAGATGAGCGCTTCCCTCTCCATTTCAAGTCCTCAGGAAGCCGTAGTGAGCAATGAAGTTGCCCCTCAGCCTCTTTTTTCCTCATTGGGCAAACCAAAGGCCTCAGCTGCTCCTCACAGGACAGTCCTCCCAGCCTTCCACCAGCTTTATTGCCCTCCTCTGGACATCCAAGGACCTTCATATCTGTCTTAAACTGTGGGGCCCAGAATCACCTATTCCATTCTATTCTATTGGTCCTTTTCGTTCAGTGAGGACTGGGGAACAATCAGTAGGATAAGGTTTCTGAGGTACGTGGGACAAATCCTGGAGCTTATATTGATATTCGCAGTGAGAGCCAGCAGAGTGGCTTAGCCTAAGCACTTAACTTCTTAAATGGAATTAAAGACCAAAGACTTAAATAAACAGACTTGGGATGACCCAGCCATTTTAGATTTTATTCTAACTTCCAGTCAAGTATACTAGCAATGAAGGTTGTGATCATAGAATCATTTCGGTTGGAAAAGACCTTTAAGATTATCATGTTGAATCATTAATCCTGCCACTACAGTCCTATAAAATCTTATAATTGGACCTAAACCAGAATTATTATATGTACAATTGTATCTATTCATAATGTTCCTGAATATTTTAAGAGAAGCAGAAGGACTGATCTGTGTATAACACAAATACAAACACCTAAGGTAAGAAACTGATCTCTTTTTTACATGTGGCATGCACACACCCATTCCCCATAAAGAGAGCTGCCCAGGAATGATGAAATTATACTGCTGTGAAATAAAACCAAGGCAAAAATCTAAGAGTTAAACAAAGGTAAGTTATTTTGTATAACATTATAAACATGAAATGTGTATTTGTCAAAATGTAATTACAGAGAACTCTTCATATTACATGATATAATGAATGTCATAATGGAAGTTCAAACATCACAGGGAAATTAGTTACCTATGACAGGTTGAATCATTTTTCATTAAATCATAACTAAAACATGTAAAATTTGAAATGTTTATGAGACTCTACTACTCTAAAAACTTACTACAGAATTATATATATTTTAGGTAAAGCAAGTCTGTATTAAAAAAAAGTTTGGCTAACAATATTCTCAGCAAATCAAAATGCTCTAGAAAGCTCAGCTTTGAAATAACCTCCCTCTCCATCCTATATTTTTCAAGTCCAAATCTAGGTCCCACTACAGTAAAGGTCTCACAATAACCTGCTTTCTCTGACAGCAGAAGGGAAAGCAGCCAAGTGAGATAGAGTTTTCTCACAAAATTTTTACAGTGGCAGAAATTAAAAAAAAATAAAATAAAAAAAATCAGATGCCAAGAGACTTCCAGTCCATCTGCCAGATCAGAAACTGGAGCAAGTTTAAATGACGACCAAAACTTTTGGAAGCTGACATGAGCAGAAGTATTCATCTTCAGAATCTTCCTTCTACCACTCAAAATTCAATAAAATTCACAGAGTTTTGCTGAAGTTCAAGAACCTTTGTCTGGCATTTTGGAGTTATAAAAGTGGCAAAGAAACAGAAGTTAAATTTTTTAAGATGCTTTTTGCACTCAAAAATTTAAACAGATTTGTTTCGAAGATGAGGCTTCATTTCTCAATGGCTCACACTTCCTTTGATGGACATCAAACATGTCAACTTGATTGGAGTGACTACAAAGCCTTTAGAACTGTTTGCAGAGAATCAGACAATCAATTGTCCCATCTCCTTTTAACGACAAGAGTCAATTTCTGTGAATTATCTTAAAAAGAGTCAGCTGGACAAGCCAATTGCTTTTGTCTGAGCTTGGACATTTTAGCCAGGAGAAATGTAAGAAAGGTCATTATTTGTTTTAAATATGAAGGCTGTTATATCACACAGAGAACTGATAAAGTTATTTCTCTCACTTGCTTAAAGTAAACCACCAAAAAAGTAATAAGTTACACTTTCTGTCACTATACTGGCTTCTATCCAGAAGCAGAAATAGCAGAACCAACAGTTCTGCGAGTAGGTTACTTTATTGCTGAGGAAAAAGAAATCCTTCTCTCTAATCCAAAGGGCTGCATTAGTGGAGAGGTCATACAAAGAGGGCTTCTATCAAGTCCAGACATGCTCCTAACCTTAATAGAACTGAAAGTTCTGTGTATGTCTCTTCAGCAGTATTATGTGCTCTCCAACTAGTAAGAATGAGGAAGAATAAGGAAGAATAAAATTAGACCTTGTCCATAGTTGCAATTGTTTTGGGGCAGGTACACTACAGCAATAATACAAGACCAGAGACATGAGGCAACAATTCAGCAAGGAAAATGTTACCATGCACCCAAAAAAAAAAAAAAAAAGTAAAGAACATGCAGGTTTTAAAATGCATGTATGCAAAGTCATGGTCTCTTGGGTATTCATAACAGTGTAAAGTGAAATGCAGTTTATGAGCACGAAGTATTCTCGTGGTTGCTTTAAACCTATTGTAAATTGCACTGCATTTACCCCTTATAAATACTACTTAAAAACAATTATGACCCATAAGTAAATGCTTTTACTTGAAATGTTGCTTATTATGGAAGGCACTATACCTTTATCATTCACCTTTAAGTTTCAGAAATAGACTACAAGAAAGGCAGAACTGAAATATTTTGCCCATGAAAAGAATTCAAGTATGTTAAATCTTTTCCTGGATATTACATATATGACATCAGAAGAATTTTTGCATGGAAAGGGAAACAAATACTCACATGGAAGTCAAAGGGGATCAAGCAGCATGGCAGAGAAGCAGACCCAGAAGAAGCATAAGACAAGATCCAAGAATTTTATAACATGTTCATTTCATAGTTTTAGGTATGTAAAATATTTGAAAGATTTGGGCTTTGAATTTTCATCTTAAAACTTAGTTATGCTAAAACGTCAGCTCTGAAACAGATTACTTGAAACTAGTTTTAGCACTAAAAGGAAAACAGGTTGATGAAATTCAGTGGAGAAAAATAGGATTTTTTTCTATGTAGACAAACTCTGCAGTGATCAGTCAATCTAATAAAGTAGCAAATCTGGTATGGAGGACTTATGCTTAACAGTTATAATTATGGAACAGTATCAGTGATGAATAGTCTGTGTTGTGAATACAATAGTATTGTATTTTTAGACCACTGGATAATTTCTGGGCACACTTTGATGATTTTGCTGGCTACTCACCTATTTTATAAATCAGCAGGAGACTTGAGAAGATGAGAAAAAAGTTTCCTCCTCCCTAGACTTATATATGTTCAGTTATATTCATTGTTATGCTGTTCTGAACAACTTACTCATTGATTTATGATATGTGCTCTGTAAAACCTTTTTAATGTTTTTGTGCCCTGCGTGTACCTCTTACTTTAAAAAAACCCAGTAAAATTTCAAGAACAGTATCAGAAATTAGATTCAGCACAAAAAAAGTTATATAAATTGTCTCTTTTTTACAAATTTATACAAATCTATTTAATAGTTTTTCTTCATTCTCTGGGAAGTAAAGGAAACACCAATGGCTTACATCATGTGTCAACACAAAAACAAGCAAAAAGAGTTTTAAAAGGGCAAGAAGTGACTCATGCCTTCAGCAGAACAAAAATTTTCAATGTGTCCCATAGTTCTGCAGGTTTCCTCTCATTCTCTCTCCCTGAAGACATCTCAGGTCGTCCATAATGTCTGCTCTCACAGGGAGAAATGACAAAAAAGGAGGTGCACCCATCACTTCCAACCGGCTTACGGTACTAAGCCAAACTGAATTTATATTCATACGTTCTAAAACTGTTTGGATGTCTGCCCTCCATTGCCAGAAAGGTTAAGGGCTTCCCCCTCTTCCAGCACCTTTCTCAGAGAAGGGCACACTGGAAATGAGCCAGTATAATCCTCCCTCTCTCGCAGGGTTAGGTCAGAATTTTCTCTCTTCCCCAACAGCGAGACAGAGGGAACGGATTCTAAGGACCCTATGGATGGTATCTTCTTTTTTTCCATGCCCTCCTGAGCAACAGATGGGCTGTTCAGCTGGTTTACTGCCCTTTGTCTCTCAGTTATTTTCCTTTCTTACCCCTGAAAAGCAGCTGAAAATTAAGTATAGGGAAGAAGAAATGCACTGTTGGTAAATTTGAAAGGAAATAACGCTCACAAATTCTTTCATAATTGTACCCACTCTAATGACTTAAAGCAGGTGCCACTGCAATACCCCACTCATTACCCTGTAAGGCTTCCATCTAAAGTATTATCAGTACTTTTTAAAAAAAGACCCACACATTTAATTCCTTAAATAACTTTTTCTATTTCTGGGCATTTAGCCCAACCAGTCCTTAGTGCTATTGTAATGCAAGTAATAAATAATCATTCCCTCTCCACTGACTAAGAAAATAATTGTTCCTATTTCACAGTTGAAAAAAAAAAAATTACTTCCCAGATTCCCCAGAAAGTCTTCTTGAGCCTGTCAAATGCCACACCACAAGACTCCTTTGCTTCTTTTTAAGATATCAAGCGACTTCCCCAATTCCATCAGAAATATAAGGCATTCTACAGAATGAAGCCACAGAAAAAAACAGAGAAGTGTTTGGAAGAGTCTGTTCCTAGGTGCTCCCTGGCTAGAGTAGCAATAATGGGGAGCACTTGCAGGTTTGCACATCTGATACTTGGCGCAGAGATGCCTCATAGCAGGAATTCCAAATCTGCTCCATGACTGGGAATTTGAAAGGTGTTGGAGTAGGAGCACTGAAGAACACTCCGTAACACACAAGTAACACTACATACCCAAGGTTGTTCCCTTTAATACAAAGGCATGTTTGGGGCAACCCAAAACCTCCTTCCTTGTAAAACTTCAGTCTAAGTCAGCAGCTAACTCAAATTCAGAGTGCTTTAGGCATCGTAGCAGCTGGGAGCCAGCATGAGGGAGAAGGAAAACCACAGCCAGAAGATAATGCTGAGAAGCAGCTGTTAGTATGGACGAGGGTTAAAATAGCCCTAAATAACACCTTTCAAAGGCACTTAGTATATAGAAACTCAAAGCAAGGTTGAAAAAAAATTTAAATGGATCAGATCTAGCACATAATGAAGTGCATTTTCGGTTCACCTCATCAGTGGAAAACAAGAGACCAGCAATACTGCCAATGTGACATATCCCACAGAGACAGAACAGAACATGCTGGGAACAGCTTGTCTCAGCATATCATGTACATTAGACAAGGTAATGTCGTACATCCCAACCACAGCTTTGGCCACGTCCCCAGGAAGCAGCACATTCCACAGGCTCTGTACGTCTCCATTCGGCATTCACCGTCCCTCACACATTTCAACCTGATGGCTGCAATGCAAGCAAGCAACACACTGTCTCAGTGAAATTCCTCTGCCAGGCTTGTGATGGCAGAAAGCAACAGCACCCTCCCAACCTGCTCCCACCCACCTGTGCCCACTGCATTTTGTCCCAATGTTTTACTATTCCCAGCGCGATCAGAAAAATTTGGCAACCGGAGCACGCTCCTACCACAACCCTCGTCCACATGCCCACCTCCCTCACAAGCCAGAGCTGAGGAATACAAAATTGTAGACACAGAGTGTTTTGAGAAACAGCTTAATGGAAGTTACCAAGGGATGTGAATCTGACTTTATAACAAAGAGACATGTACCAATTTGAGTTTGAGTCCAATTCCCAAAATGATATTATCTGTGTAGTGTTAATTCTTTATTATTCAAAAGATTGCTAACTGTTCATATCTGCACAAATGTGTTCATGCTTCATTCATTCCAAGTCAATAATAATGGATTCTTACTATTGATTATACATGAGCCTTTTTGTCCCATCATAATGAAATTTTAATGTTGATGGTCCCAAAACTATTATTTCAACCTAATAACAGCAAGACTTGACAATTACCTCGCTCTGTGAATTGCAGATAGAACTAATAAGGTCATTCTTAATAACTTTTTGTTTACCTGACATTTGGTAATTTTATAGTTATTATGTATTATTTTAAAGTCAGAGGAGTGTTTTGCAAAGAAATGTTGTCTCCCCACGGAATAAAATACAATTCTGCCAGGGGAAAGCCTTTCTCCTGCCTGCTCCCTGACCTGAAGTGGGGCACTTGCTGCCATTTACCTGAGCCCCTCAGCCCAGGGGAGAGGAACACAGCTCCACAGCTACACTTCAAAAACACAATTAAAAAAAGCAGGGGAGAAGGGGGAGAAGGGTCAGGGGGAAGGGCAGGGAGGAGGAGGCAAGAATCTTAAAATCTTAGAAAAATCTGTAAGGAAAGACTTAATTTGAGAATCAGCAGGAATAGGCCAACCAGCTACACAGTATTAGCCAGATTTAGAGAACTGGGGGGCACCTCCAGCTCACTGCGCCTGCAGCACTGGTGTGGGATTGTCATCAGGAGGTTTCTCCCATTTCCCAGGATAACCAAGTGCCTCCAACAGCACCAGAGAGCAGGGAATTTTATTCCCAAACGTTCTCTGGCACTGCTCACTGCCTGGCCCGTCACCTTGCTGCATTCCTGCCATGTGAGCAGGCCACCCTGCTGCTGTCACCCACGGCCAGTAGACCCCACTCCTACAGCAGCACAAGGATCCCTGCTTCATCAAAGAACACACTTCATCAAAGAACACACTTTTCCCTCCAGTACTGGACTGTTTCCAACACTTTTAACCCTTTGAAGCACTGCTAGCCCTGTGCTGTACCCAAGCTGCCCTCCCCAAGCCACTGACAGGCTGTGCCTCTCCGCAGAATCTTGCAGGGAAAGGCAGACTGCCCACAGGCAGCCAAGGAAACAGTTGCCCAGCCCCAAAACCAGGGCTTTCAACCCAAAATGCAAACACTGACCTTAGGGATACATGTGGTGAGGGAAACTGGGAGAAACTAGCAAAAAGGAGACCACTGGAAGGTTTCAGCAGAAACTCCACATTGGGCAAATGTCCACCAGCCTCTGGGGGAAAGAGCAGAAAGAGAAACAGCAGCTGCAGAAGGACTCCAAGTCCAGCCAGGCATGGAAGCACAGAGCAAGCAAACAAATGGGATTTGATGGATGGTACTGGAGGAAGTATGTGTGTAAATGCTCTCAGTGTTACCAGGTTAACAACATGTATAAGCACAGTAACAATCTGAGCTGATGTCCTGTCCCAGGACCAGGATTCCACACATGTCCCTCTGCTCAGGCACGCCCACAATGATTTTTCTATGGAAAACCCACAGTTATGGATACAGACCTGCCTGTGAGACAAAGCCCTTAAGGATCTTTCAATTTAGGAAAGATTGTATTACATAGAACAAACATTCCTGCTTGTTCTGGTCTCTGTGCTGATGGTAGGTTGTTTAAATTGAGGAATGTGGCTATAAAATCATTTTGAGAATGATGAAGCATTCTGGTGAGAAAGCTGGCAAGCCTTGCATGGTACTTGTATAGGATTCCCTAATTCCATGCATTTTTCCAGGAAATAGCCACACTTTCTTGAAGGAAACAGCTGTGCCTGCTGTCTTCACCACGGCACTGCCACTTGCCTGGCTTCACCCTAGCACTCAAGACCAACAGGGCAGGAGGAGCATTAACAAACACTTTTAATAAGTACCATTTCTGAAGCAGGAGACAGAAGAATAAGCACTGGTAATCATCAGAAAAGAAATCCCAAGGCTAAGACCCCTTTTTGTCGTCCAGTCTCATGCACACCATCACTTGGCTAACCAACTTTTTTAGTACTGTGGAGATCCCAAATACGACAGGGATACAAATGTTGGAAGTAGCTATTTGAAATTGTTACAATCTGCTTCCAATTACTTCGTTCCCCAGACATACTGAAATAGTCAGGGTTTGATTTAACATAATATTCAGTCCAAGGCAGGTAATTTTACATGGTTAAGGAATGAATTTCAGAAGGCAAAAAAAATGCATTGAGCCTGCACTTGGGCTTACAGAGCAGTAGCATACACAGCCACTACTTCAATATATAACAGTGGTTATGAAAATTACAAAGCAGGGTTTACTTTTCCCTAAATTCTGGGGTTTTTCATTGCTTTATTTTCTAACACCTCTTGCACACTTCTTTCGTTATACTGTTTGAAACCTAGACTGTAATTGCTGTGATGAAACTATATTCTGAAATTCCTACCTAAGAGTTTTTGGGTTCCTCAGCTAAAATTTTGCAGAAAGTACTTTAAACAGAGAAAGAACATCTACTTATATTAATATGTCTAGTGAAAACCTACTTCTGCTAATTAAAATGTTCCTGTCCTTGGGAAAAAAAGAAAAATCTTTCCCATTCTCCTGAGAACAAAAAAAGGCCTTCAGCTTTCCACAAAAGAACTACACAAACAAAGAGAACCTCCACACCACACAGCAGAAATGTTAAATTTGTTATGAGGCATCAAGTCAATGTTTGCCATACAGGAAATACTTCAGTTTCCATGAAAAAAATTCTTTTGCATGTATAACATGGTGAATGTTGGATTGAAAGACTGGAACCAGGAGATCCAAGTAGAGAACTTCCCAGTTAGAAACCTGCAGTTTATTTTGCAGACTCTTTCAATTTCCTCAAGAAAAGTAAGTTATGTTGAGCTCAAAAGAGGAAAAGTATCTGGATGGAGGTTTTTTCAAAGTCTTCCTAAAATTAAAACTGAAGCTGATTTACAACATAGAGACTAAAACTGAAACAAAAAATCAGTTAAAAAGTCAACAAGCAATTTTTTTTGCATATTTTCCCTTATCTCAAAAATATAAACAAAATTAGCAAAACAAAATGAGCTTGCTATCCTCTACTGTCACTACTCTCACTGCAATCTGCGGAAGTTGTAAGTACACAAATCATAGACAGCACTCTACACATTTGCAGTATCACACATAAAATCCCTATGGTTTTGTATTGGCATCCAGATTTCTGAATCCTTTTAGAACATCTGTGCTGAACAATTCTTTTGGTTTTTTTTTTTTTAAAACTACTCGGAATAAATTTTAGAGCTACCAGGAGCATCATTTCATGCAAAACTAGGTATATGGAGACTCCATTTATGACACTTGTGAGATCAATATATAAATAAAGATGGTTAATTATTACCATCAACATAGCAAGCGGAAAGGAAGAAGAAACACCACCATTCAAACAATACCAATTGCCATGTAAGAGAGAAAATCACTTCCAACCGCAACCATTAAACCTCCAGTGGACAAAACACACATCTAATACACCACTTAAAGAAACAGCATCCACCACACCAAATCTGCTCCAACAGAAGCTGTCCAATCAATAGCTCTGCTTTTCTACCAGCACACACTCTGCTGAAGCAGACTTGTTAGTAATAAATAGATGCTTAATGCATTGCATTAAGGGTAAATATCATCATCTTAATAGACACACTTCTTGCCTCTTTAAAGACAAAATGCAAACACACACATCAAACTCTAGACAAGTTTCCTCTGCAGCAGTTACATGAGGGGAAGTCTTCTGCTGCTCTTACTAGAGAGTCCCTAATTAAAGGCTCACACATTCCTATGTCAAGTTAGGAAGGTAGATTTTGCTTCTACTAAAAGCTGCCCAAAGTTTTAGCTATGTGAAAAAAATTTGCTCTGCTGATTACATAGGCTTAACAAAAGTTAGAAAATGATCTTAGACTCCTAAGTCCAATTTGCCAGAGATGTACAACACCCACTGCCTGCCCTGTGTCTGCTCATGCTGGATCCTCTCACAGCTTTGCAACTCTGCCATAATGAGCTTCAAACACTGGGAGAACATCATTTGCATTTACATATACACATCCCCAGCTCCTGTAAAGAAACAAAATTAATGTCTCTTCCTGCTTTTTTGGGGAAGTGTACACGTTCCTGTTCCTCTTATGAACCAAATTAGTTGGAGCTAGTTTTTAAATTCCCCTACAACATCTGGAGGACACAGTACTGCTGCATAATGGTAAGCTTGAAAGAAGGATTTGGGTCCCTCAGAATTTCTGGGCATTTCTTTGCACTGCTCCCCTCTCAGGACACCTCTCTCTCCATTTGTACATCAGTCTAACAATTCTTCAGCACCCTTCCCAGTCTCTCTGTGCTGTGCTGTCACAGCCTCCTCTCATGTCTCATCAACAGCTCTAGCATTGTTGGGACCCCTCTGGAAGAACAGCCTCACAGCCACTATAAAATACATCAGTATTATGGTGTATAACAAATGGTGAGTTCCACAGAAGCACTACTTGTGCATAACAACTCACTTTCCAACTGCACCTGGAAACACATCTCCTTGACCTTGAAATCTGAAGCACAACCAGTTCCACCTCACACTGTTCCTGCAGGGATGTTTCCTGGGCCAACACTTGCCTCACAGAGCAGAACAAACTTTTTGATCTCCCCTGGCATGTTCCCATGGTATGCTAGCAGCTATAGCAAAATAATTATTTTTTCCTGTAATTTGTTCTATTCTCTGCATTTTCAATATTTAGCTAGATGGAAATAAAATAATATTCTGCATTTGTCCAATAGATGGTGTTGGGTTTTTTTTAAATCCAAAACCAAAGGAAAACTGCTGTTTTGGTTAATTGCTTTGTAAGGGATTATATGAAATTCAAAGAGCTAAGCTCTCTCTCCCCAATCCTTAACCATCTGAGCTCAAATTTGTGCTGCAATTGCATGTCATATTTCTTGATGCACCAAAGATCATTCAGAACCCACCTCATATCATTTCATCCTTTCTGGTTACTCTTGCTCTGAAAAAAGTAGCTCCAACCACCCTGCACTGCCTTCTGAAGCATGACAGAAATGCAAAAAACTGTCATTAATTAAAATTCTTACTTCACCTGCTGCCTCCAGGAACATAGCAGCACCTGTAGGACCCCTATCCAAAGCTGCCTCCATGGCAGGCTTAGAGACAGACACTTTCAGCCCTTGGCAAGAGCTAAGCCAAGGAATTCCCAGCAATTGCCTGTCAACAGTAAGACACACGCTGACCACAACTGATGCAAGATCTTGAAATGGGATTTCATATGCAGCTCAAAAGTAGCTTCCCTAAACAACTATTCCCTTAAATACCTGAAGTGATGGCTCCTCACTTAAAACCCCCTTGAATTTGGTCCTCAGTGTTCCTAGGATTCAGTTTCCTTTTCAGGAGCATGTCAAGGTTATTGTGTTGCAATTTGAGTAACTACTGCACCTGCTTTCTATCAGGTATTATAATTATTCTCTGTGTTACAAAACAAACCAAAAAAATTACTATTAAGGATTAACAACACTGAGAAATTCAGACAGTAGTGGTGCTAAGAGAAAACAGTGCTCAAATTTCAGCTGGCTTTCTGCAGCACAGGAGCCCAGGTTTTGGCCTCACAGCAAGATTGTCCATTAATTTACTTTACAGATGGCCCATTACACTATATTTTAGTTCTTTTTATAGCACTTTGAGCAAAGTATTGCGAAAGGATAACAGAAGGACAGAGCAATAAAACAAAATATAACAATTAGCAATGACAAAAACGATGAGCCAACAACTGGGGGCCCTGAGGGAAGAAAAAATATTAAGCTGACATGAAAAGACATCAAATCTATGGATGAAATGCTTTAAGAAGTTGGGATAAAAGAGTTGTTAAAACAAAGCATTAAGGTGCAAAGAGCAACCAATTAATGAAAGAGAAAGATCCAAACTATTGGTTGGAAAAAAAAAAAAAGTATGGTAAGCAATTTATAAGTAGCAGTTAGAGGAACTTGAAAATATGAAAGAAGAATAAAAGATAAGACCCCAGGGTGAAGAATAAGAA
>JAWWES010000168.1:10915465-10938340 GCA_035583135.1 Lophotriccus pileatus | reverse complement strand
AGATATATAACACCTGATTTCACAAAGGCTGTTTTACCTCGGCATCACATGCACTTCCAAGTCACTGCAGTCCTGTTCTGGCATGTCAGTGACTCAAGCCCACTGACCATGCCTTCTAAAGATTTCAGAAGCACCGACTGAAGTCAGTCTCTCCCTTTAGCCGGTAGCTTTTAGTGTTCTGTATTCCGAACAGGAAAATTTGCAGGAGCAGGTATAAAAACAAACCATTAGTCATCCCAAACACATTCTCCAGATCAACATAGTCCTCTCTGGGATCATCTCATGCTGGACATCACAAGCATCCATTCTTCATAAGAATTAAATGACATCTTGAGCTTAACCAAGTTTCTTCCACAGTACCTTTTCCTGTTGTATGTGTCCCTCTGCAGAAGTGGATTTACAACGAAATAAGAGTTTTGCAAAAGTAAAAACTGCATTTAAGTAACTGAATAGCAACATACATTTGTTTATCTAAAAACTCAGAAACAGAAAAGCAGAGACAACACATAACCAACCCCTGAGAAAGTTGTAAAGGAATTCTGATTTGCATCAACTTAAAGATGAGTGAAAATTACACAGTAAATTTGGAAAAAAGAAACAGGAAAAAAGTGGAAAAAAGAAACCAATATATTTGGTTTCCATTGTAAATGACCCTTTTCAGATTCTTAACATTTTCCTAATGAGACTAGTTATATGACTTTGAAAAATCAAAAATTCTGATTTTGTTAAGTTTGCCTAGTCAATGGTTTATCTATCAGGTTATTCCACAGATACAAATAAATTTGTTTGATGGATTTTCAAACATCTGAATATTTTGGGTTGGCTGAAAACGCCACTGTATTTGTCTCTATGTGTCACCCCAGGGAGAACAAGGAATTAACACGCAACAAAAATCACGTCTCAGATGCACACAAGTGCACCCCTTGCTAAACAGGGGTGTGGCATTTCTGTTGCCACATGGAATGTGGCAAAAGAACATGACCTCAGTAGCAGAGGGACAAAAAGATTTTCCCAATAGCCAGAAGATGTCAGAGCCTGACTGAAAGCCCACAGAACCCCTGTGACAACAGAAGTGTTAAGGACCTATATCTAGACTGCTCCCTGGCTAGCACTGCCATATTAGTTCCAGAAATACTGCCAATATTGTATAATTCCCCCAGGAAAACTAATGGAAAGCTATTCAAAATGAGAATCCTTCCTGCAGGTGGGAAGGTATTTCTTCAATCTCAGGGTTAATTGCATCTCGGTGTGACCTGGAGCACCCTTATTATTTAAGTCTACAGCCTCCCAGGAGCATAGAAATCATGCTAAGTTATGGTGCATTTACACTGTGGAAAATGACTGCTGGATGCTAACAGTGAAACTATTGCACTCTTATCTGTGACATAAAGAGCATTTGGAAACAAGTTTCTCTCTTTTCAGAGCACAAAAAGCTTGCTCAGTGACTCACTTCAGCCCTTTTCCTTCGCTCATAATTTTCCCTGAATTACATGGCATTTCAACTCCTTCAAATAAGAAGTTAAGTTTTACTGCTTTTAACAGTATTTTAAAATAATAGTTCCTGGAGCCAAGAACCACATCCTACTCTCAGTTACATCCAGAGACTGTAATTGTGCCAAGTATCCTCAGGTGCTCTTGCAAAACTGAGTGCAGAATCTACACTTGAAAGGACTAAGCTCGCTCAGTAAAATGAGCCCTTCCCATTGCTTTAATTATTATTAATAATTTTTATTGATTCTTTTTATATTTTCTTTGATATTAACTGTTGGTGAAGATACAGCATGAACAGAAAAGGGGAAAAGTAATGAAAATTGAATGTTAGCCTGTAACCAGGAAAAGAGGGACCTGTGATGACATACTTTGGAGACCATGAAGGCTTGTGACCCAAAGACATGCAGTGTGTCTTTCAACATAAGCAAAGTAACTTCACTGGGAAAAAAAAACAAACCACAAAGGTGATACTTTTGCCTCCTCTGTTTCCATTGCAGCAATTATCCTCCAGTTTTCATAGTTTACAGTTCTGAATCAACAGCTTAAGCTCAGATAATTCTTCACTTCTGCTCAGAGAGCTCACAGTATTCTTCAGCACTTTAATATTTAGTTTCAGAAATGTTTCTAACCTATCTGATTACAAAGCTAGCCTCACATCTTTAAATCAATACCCTTACTGTCTCACTGAGCGTGCTGGCAGAGCCCAGAGAAGCAATCTCCCCGTCTCCCTGATGCAGGGTACGATGTCGGTGTCAAAACCTAATTGCAGCCACTTACAGCAGCCAGCGCTGAAAAGCACAGAGTATCCTGCAGGTAATGCCGAGTCAGCGGGTTCCTGCTGTGCCAAACCCACTCAAATGAACCTCCCCTGCCGTGCCCGGAGCACACAGGGCCTGCAGGAACAGCCCCTGCTCCACAATGGTGGCTCCTTTGTATGCTCATACCGTCAAAACAGCAGATTGGGAGAGAAACTATGGTTTGGGGTCTAACACCAGCCACCCTCTAGAAAGGCAGTTTAAGCAAGAACAAAAAGACGTTGTACTGTAAACCTGCTGGTTGCCAGCTCAGTGAACCAAAGCAAATCTATGTCATAGTAATTATATTTACACTGTAAATCTAGGCAATAGCTCTTCAGGTGGTATAAATTGGCATTAGCTCATTACAATCAAGGAAGGCCTTATTGATTTATGTGAGGTAAGGCTTTTACATGAATTTTGTATCAGTTACCAACCTAAACCTACCTCCAGACCTGAATCGACCCATAAATAGTGCACTTCTGGAATGCCTACAATTTCTCTCCACTTTGTAATTTTTATTGCTAAGAGCTGGAAGTTTGGCCCATAGCATTTAATGTCTGATTACTAAAATCTGTGCTAGGAACAGGTGCCCAGAACTTCAGGTCTCTTCAAAACACCAGCCTGAACTGTAACAGCAAATTACATGATTTCAGACAAGGCTGCGGCCATGCTTCTATTTTAAATGTTGAATTTTCAGGAATCTGAAACATACCCATAAGTTTTCCTTGACACTGGAGGTTTGTTTACAAGCCCAAAGCTGGCATTTTACTTATTTGTGACAACACAATGGTTTTCTCATGCTTCCAACCAGGCAGGCGCTAATCCACCTGAAACTGTCTCCTTGCTCCTCTAAAAATTAAGAACAACTATTCCGTATTCCAAATCTGAACTATTAAGCAACTGGAACTGAAAACATGCCAACAGTATCTGAACACTAAGTCCTCTCAAGTCAAAATTTCACCAGGCTAACCTCATGAGCCAGAGGTAGTTTTACAGCACTTTAAATAGCATGTTAGATACGAAACTTTCCCGGGCAGCTCATTTACTCCGAACACAGAACTTTTGCATGTACCAACAGATTATTTTCTCTCCTAAAAATACATCTTGAAATATTCACTTTAAATACGTACACTTCCAGACTGTGTACATGTACCCAGGGCAGAAGACATCTTTCCACTTTAGTGTACCCTGCTAATCACATACCATCTGGTAATATATTATGTATTCAAAGATACACATAATATATCAAAACACATACTGTAGGCATATTATGGTGTGAGGAAAGAAGGAATATATCAGATGTATTCACACAAGTGTAAATAACTTCTCATCCAAGAGAGCAGAACAGCTTTAAAGTACAATGACATTTTGAAAGATTTGCATTATATCTAGAAATGAGAATTTTTTAAATGAGTCTAAGCACTCAGTGATGCATTAATTAAAGACTTCATCTGATACTCATAAAAGTAATTGGAAAGACCTGCTGACTTTACCCATCTCTGAATTGGGCCCAGTAGCACATTAATTGAGGGTGAGTTTGCATCTGCAGCAAGCTGAAATTAGTTCTCAGAACAGTAAATCACGGTTCCGTGCATTAAACAGTGATGTGCAGTTAATTTTACTTCTGGAAAGATCCCAGTTAAAAAAGCATATCAAAGCTACTCAATACTTAATGTTTTAGCACTTGAAAACAGAAAGGCTTTATTATACTGGTAGCTTTCCACTACACAAGCAAGCAACCAGTGGTCTCTTGACAGACAAATTTATGTGTTAAACTATTTCTGTCCATAGCTAAAAAATCAAAAGTAGTATCTGTTGCTTTATTTCTTTTGGAAAATAAATCCAAAGAACAAGATCTGTGATTTTTAAAATCTGTGGTATTTAAACTCTGTTCTACAGTAACTGCAGTTAAGTTCCATTTTCTTTGATTCACACACAGGGGTTGGACACACTCAAGCATTTCTCTTCCACTGCTGTACCTTCTGCTGATCCCATCAAATCATCATTAATATGCAGTGTGACAGTATCTATTCAGCTGTGCAGGATTTTGTTTTCAATTGCATTTCATTGCCACTTGTTTCATCTCCTATTTAAAGAGAAGAATATTTCATGCTTACATATAAATACCGTATAACAACTTATCAAAGTCACATAGGGCTCCATTGGCACAAAACAGAAAACAGGCAATTTGAAGGTCTTTTTAAGAGAAATAAAGCAACTGATTCTGGAATGAGCAACTCCATGGGCACTTGTGGGAGAAGAGGGAATAGGCAATTTCCCACCAAAACCTCAGCCTTTAGCTTTGTTTTTCCTCTGACACTGCAGATTTCTCTGGAGTTCATTGGCACAGAAAACAACAAAACAAAATCCCTGAAGAAACCACATTTACTTTTGTAAGGGAGACAAATATTGGCAAGGACAGAAACAAACATCAGTAAGTTCCAGCCTCAGAAATCAGTATTGAAAAAGACATGTACAGCACAGTGGAAAACTTTGTTTCCCAGGCATTCACTTTTAACTGTCTTGCTGAGAGAACGTTTTTTAGAACAAACCAGCCCACATTTGCAGATTACTGATACCTAGTCTAGTTTTTAAGTGACCTCCTTGGGATAGCATAAAGAGGGCTGATCTTTAGCAGTGTCTGAGCAGTTCTAAGATCTCTGTTTCATTTCAAGTTTCTCACCATGATCTTCAAGCATCTTAAATCGCTATCACTTCAAACGGTGCATGTCTGTTCCTTTTACACTGCAGTTTACTGCTTATAGCAGAGTTAACCCATTTCATCTTCCCACCAACAATCCATGCAAAATGCCGTTTGCATTTCCAGCAACAAGGATTAGAAATCATCTGCTAAACCAGCACAATATTTTTGTAAAGGAGGTGGTGGAACAACAGAGGAGATAAACAGCACAACCACGCTTATTTATTAGAGTGACATAGAGGAAAGATCCAGCTGCATCCATTTATACCTGAACTGTCCTTTTTAATGGGTTTGATTTTAAATAAAATTTGAGTTAGAGAGATACAGTTTCATTAGCTCATGAACCTTTAAAGACTGTAAATAATAAGTCTTAGTTCTTCAAGGAAGTCACTATGTCCCAGTGTTCATTTCTTTCTCCCCTTCCCCACCCCATTTGCCTTCTTACCTGTCCATCATCTGCAGATTCAGTAATTCAGAGATCAAATTTTGACTCCTAGATATTACAGATTTCAGCATCTCTAACTACAAGCAAGACACTCCTACACTCTGCAAGTTGCTGGCTTTCTCGGTAATTACTATTGCATCGTTGTCCCTAAGGGGGGGAAAAAAAATATCTGCTGTTGCCCCATTGCCAGCTGTCTTCTGATATTATTGCAACTCCCACCTCCCTCGAGGTATTCTTGCTACTGTTGACCCTGTATTTTCTGATGTAATTTGTGATCTTTTTCATATCAAAAAGATCACAGACATAATTTGTACATACAGCTCACTCATCTCTAACCCAGGTTTCTAACTTGTGTTCAAGCTTTCAGAGTCTGAAGTCTGCATCTAGCTTCCAGACTCCTTCCTTTTCTGCATAAATCTTTGCCAAAATAAATTTTTCTGCAACTTTAACCTTATTGTCACAGCTTAAAATCATGTAAGCAATGAGCTCAGAGCATGCAACATCATCACTGGAGTACAGGGGAACTCAGATTCTCTTAATTCTGTTTCTTCCCTCATCTCCATTCCAGGTTCTCCACCCTTGGGGAAAATAAAACAAAAATTCCTACCTTTGATTTGAGGTAAGAAATATAAGTAATGTCTTTTTCATTTAAAGTGCTCTTTTCCTTACTTCCAGGTTTCTATTATCCCCACAGCTCATTCTTAGAAGATTGCCACAATGGGAAGGATGGTGAAGTCTTAAACCTGAAAATGGGTCTGTCTTGGTAGCATGGCAAGAGAGCAGTCATGAGTGCAGGAATGTCAGTCACACAGGCTGTTTACATAGGGGCTTCTTAGGGGCCTAGGGTTTTGTGTTTTCTACTTGTCAAACAGATCAGACACAGATACATTCAACAATCTAAATGAAATCTATCTTTAGCTAAGCTCAGTCTTTCAATCTCATTTCTATTCTGAGAACCCGCACAGACATCAAGTCCAAATTAAACCTTCTGCATCAATGAACTTCAGTGGTGTTCAGGTCCTCAGCACAAAGGCGAGTTGTCATCATTAACAAAGTCAGAATGCTGCACTAATTATTTCAAGAGATCATTTTTCTTTGGGTTATTCTGATGCCTAAACTTTAATGATCTGGGTTTGTGCTAATTATCTGTAGTCCTCTTCTCCAGTCTTCTCCTCTCACATGTTTATCTGGATATTATCCATCTATTTTCACAATTGCAAACATTCTTTCAAACTGTGCCTGCTGAGATAAAGAGATGAAGGGGAAGGGCCTTCATAAATGAGGCTGACCTTCATGAAGAATGCTTCACCAAATGCTTTGTCTCACCCTGTCACCTCTTCATGTTATAGGTGCATTGTAGCATACTGCAATATATACATATATTGCCGTATCTATCTATATATATATTTATACACACACATATATTCTTTCTCATATATACTATGAGAAAGGTTCTTCTAATCATGATCTAGCAGGAGGTCTATTGACTGGCCAAAAGGCGTTGTTTATTTTTACTGTTACTTCTACTGATGTACACAAAATGCAAAGCCTTGAATGATTTTGCATTTAGGCCAATAGCCATTATAAAGCATTAAATGTGTTACGAATTATTTTATTTACTACAAGGGGTTGGAAGTATAGCTAAAAAAAGTAAGAGGGAAATCCAGCAGTTTCTTTTCTAGCTAGTTGATCCTTTTCTTGAAGAAATTTATTCTTTGTGATGATTTAAATTTCCAGATTCTGAAAATGAAGCATTTCTCTCAATCTCTTGTGAAAACGGTGTTCACAAGCATATGATTTGGTCACCTATGCTGTACTGGATTGTTCTTGCATCTTTTTTGACAGAGTTGAACATTTTAAGCAGACTACTCAAAATCATTTAAGACTAGGCTTTTGATTTTGAAGGAAATAAAGAACCAGGTATCAACTGACTCCCAAACAAAAAGCAGTACACTGTTCTTCTTTTCCCTTTGGAAAAGAAAATTAACTGAGCCATACAAAGTTGATAGACTAATATTCATGGAACCCTTCTGTTTCCAAGCATTTCTTGAGCAGCTTTTCTCTACTATTTACAACTAACACAAAGCTCCCAAATCTTGCTGGGAAATGCAGTATTTTTATTCATGAGTATATTCCAAAATACTTAATTTTAAACTCATCCAGATCCTACAAAGATGAAAAATTGCAGCCCAACAGGCCAGTATTCAAAACTGTTCAAATCAAAGATTTACACAGGAGGTTGTTGCCAGACTGGAGGTAAATGCACTGTAGGGATAAAGCTAAACAAGTGTTCCTAACAACTGGAAAGAACAAAGCTGGTGAAGGTCCTGGGTGTGGAAGAGCCTGCAAATACCTGCACATATGAGAAAAGGCTATTCACTCAAAGATAGCAGCACCTATGCCTGCTGGCCAGCACTGTAACATTGGCTGTGTGACACCGTGCTTGGTGAAACCCTAATCACCAACAGCCTCTAGATGTTGCTAAGATACTGGCTAATACCACCAAGAGGTTCATATGCCTTATATAAATATACAGTGCTTTATATAAAGCACTTGTAGGATATACAGCTGCATAGTTTGGAATAAGGTGCTGTGGGGTTTTGTACTGAAAAAATCCCGAGCCTGCTGCTAATCCTTTCTTTACTGTGGGGCTGGTGAGGCACTGGATCAGGTTGCCCAGGGAATTTGTGGAAGCCCATCTTTGGCAGTGTTCAAGGCCAGGTTGGATCAGGTTCTGAGCAACCTGGTCCAGTGGGTGGACCAGGTAGGAGGCTTGGAACGGGATAATCTTTAAGGTCCCTTCCAACCCAGGTCATTCAACAATTCTACGAAACTGATCCAGGACTTTGCAGAGTGTCCAATGCCCGAAAGCAGGGAAGTGGTAAACATGGTGGCAAGAGGATCATGCCAAATGCTGATGTAGTAAGATTCATACATAAGTCTACCCAATTTTTCAGCTGCAACACATAATCACTGCGTATAAATTCTTCACTCAGTGCAGGCAGTATGCATTTAGTCCACTTCTGTGAGAACTCAGACCCTTATCTGTATGCAGACTGCTTTTGTTCCAAGCCTTTCTTCATGTTCTCCCTCTCTTCTTAATTAACAGAAAACAGTTATGAATATTAAAGAAGAAATTAACAACAGTGTAAATAATTTCTGGGTGTTTGTAGATTCCAAATTTAGTTTTTAATTAACCCCCACTGGTTTCAAAAAGCTGTTTAAGAAAAAGATGTAATTTCAAAATTTCCCTTGTGTTTAGAAACAGAAATAAGGTAAGACCACAAAGCAGCAGTTTGGCATTGCAGACACCAGCATCACATGAGGATGTTATTCTGACATTATTTCTACTCGCATGAGGGTAGTTTAGGATCTGGTTTCAGCAGAACAAGCCACATACTGCCTCCTTCACTTAACAAGCAAAATGCAGGAGATTTGGCCAAACACTTTCTAAGTATGATAACACAAGTCTGTCTTCTGCATTCAGCTTTTGATTCCTATTGGAAAAGATCAGAACACAGGAACTGGTCAACTGCAGAGGTCAGCTGAATCCCACAGTGTAATCACTGACCACAACTAACATCAGATGCTAAAAGCCTGGATGTAGCTATTATAGAATCCACCTTTTTGTGCCTACACCCATTTGTCACCAAGTTCTATGGCTATGGAGATTTTGGGTTGGTTTGTACAGTTCTTCTCACAAGAAATCTACACAGCCATTTAAACATCCAGTGTTTATAGCTGATCTGACCAATCTATCCTCCTTCAGCTCCTGTCAGCAGTCAAGGTCAGACTGGGCTCTTCTGGATTGAAAGAAAGAAAGAAAATTCCTCACAAAATTTTAATAGGCTTATTATCCCAGTGTTTTGGCATTTGTAGAACCAAAAAAAAATGCATGCCTTGTGGTGAATCACTACCACAAACACAGGCAAGCATCTGTATATCTTGCCAATAAGGGAATTTACCTCGGTCTCTTTTACACTTCTTGAAAGGATACAACAAAGGAGACATCTCCTACCATCGATCTGTGTGCAGCAAGCCCTGTTGAGTCAGTGGGAATTCTGAATGTGAGACAACTCCAAGACAGACGTTCCAAGAAATCTAATTTAAAGATGCCTCAGGAAAGCTTTAAATTGCACTTTCCAGAGCATGCAATGGGGTAGATCATCGTCTCCCTTGTGCATAACACCCATTACTGCTAATTCAAGTTACCTGTGTTCACTGGGAGGAGAACATGGCCTGGTGTTGCTAAAGGAATTCCTTGGTTTCTCACCAACATCACTTATCCCCTCTGCTTCCTCACACAGCTGTTGTGCACTTATGTACTAAAGAAATATTCCATGTTCAGCACTCAGTCTGAAAGCTGCACAACAGGCAGAAATTTCTAATACAGCAACCAAAGAGGTACCTTCAGACTGACTGATGGTGGATCTTATTGCCTCTGCAACAGCTAAGTGACAACATACTGCCTTAAAGAGAACATACAGAAAAAGATATTGTATTTGAAATACTATTTTGGGGTACAAATGTTGATGTCTTACTTGAGAAAAAAAAATTCAAGGGAAAAAACCCAATACAAGACTGCTGAGTCTACACAAGCACTTCCTCCATTAGGGGGAGTCAAACAACTGCATTCTTTGACCCGCAATTAACACATTTTATAAAAAGGAGGAAAAGACCTTTGTTTTAGCCCATCTCTGGTGTTGTTTTTTTTTTCTTTTAAGCTTCCCCTTTGTCTTAAGAGGTTTATTTATATAGCAATATTAAAACAGCATGCACTTTAATAAGAAAGTGGATTAGCTGCACAGCTGCCAATACAGAGACACAAATCCACAGAATCCACCAGAAAACAACCAGAAACTGAGGAAATAGTGCCCTATGCACAGCTAAGCATGCTGGAGTGGTTTTCCAGAGAAGGAACTGGAACAGAACAAGATTCCAGGAGCACATGTGGCAAAGAAATACTAAAAAAAAATCCCTATAAAGAGAGCATCCAATGAGAAACACAAAACTCCATGACAAGTGTCCTCGGAGAATTCCCACCCAACAGGGGCACAAGGAAACAGGTTTCCATGGGAATCCAACTGCATTCAACATTTGGGGCACACCAGAGGGACCCCAGCCACCTCACCGCAACAGAGGGGAGATGCAGGAGCTGGGGCTAGGCCTGGAAGAGGGCACTCTCTTAACTCCATCCACCCACCACTGCATTTACCACCCAGAGAGATGCCCACTATGAATTCAAGAACACACCTTCTCTCATACTGAAAAGCCTCAACATAGCAAAGTGGATCACCTAAACAGAAGCACCACATTCCCAGAGGGTGCAAATCTTTGCCATTTGCACCGGGATTCACTGACTGACATCAGCTATAGGTCTAGTCCAGGGAAGTAGCACAAGCCCTTTTGTGCCAGCACCAGCAGCTTGAGAAGACAGATGAGGAAGGCAGTCAGTCATACGTGTTTGTTTGGCCTCCAACACAAATCACATCACCAGCAGCACAGACCTACTCAGCCTTGGATCTGCCTGATCCAGTGAGAGATCTCATGCACCCTCAGGAGCTGGGCAGACAGTGGGAATTTGGTGGCAGATGCTCAACACAACAAACCTAGACAGATAAGAGATGCAAGTACAGTAAGTCACCTTCCCAGGCAAGCTGGTTTTCATGCTAGTTAGGCCATTAGCAATCTTCAATCCCTACACATTAGAAGTTAATCCTGCCTCAGGCAGCATTAACTTACACATTAGCTCTTTAATGTAACAGCCACAGTGCTGGAAAAGAGTCACCTGGTACAAATATTTTCCCACATGACTCCTCTCACTTCTCCAATTACTGCATTTCCTATTACCTTTTGAAAGGATCTTTGTATGTAGCTTTACCTTGCAAGGCTGGAATTATCATGGCAATATCCCACAAAGGTGTGTTTAGCCCGTGCACAGAAACTTTGAGCCCGGTTTTGTGGTATCTCCAACACTCACTCAGCGGGTACAGGGAGAGGGTGATGTGGCATATGGCCAAGGCTTCTACCCACCAAACAGCAAAAACTTGGAATATTCCTACAAAAAGCCCTTCATGCATTTTGCTATTAGCAGTGGGGTCATCACAAAGGTGCTACGTATTTGCAAAAACATGCACAGATCAAAACATCCTGAATTTCAGGACAAGTAATGATTTATTAAAAAATGCATACTAAATGCCTAATTTATAAACTATTTATAGCCCAGTAAGGGAGCAGAAGCTTTACTGTTTTACTTGTAGACTCTTCATGCAAAAACTGCAAAACAAGTGCTTTGAGAACAAGACAGATTGATTTCAACTTGTGTAAACTGAGCCAACTTCAATGGCTCTAGTTTTATATGCACAAATTCTTGTGTTTATGAATAATAAATACTTCCCCCCCGGTAATCAGAAAGAGATTACATATCTTTTGCTGTCCTAAAAAAAAAAAAAAAATCTATTTCATAAGGATACTATCTTAAAATAGTTAAACCAACAGTCCTTTAAATTACACATTTAGATAACACTTACAGAAATATCACAGGAAAAAAAGGCATTTATACAAATTAATGCAAGAGAGCTACTAGACTAAGAAAACCAAAACTGTTGTAAATAGGGTCTTGAAACTGTTTCACAGGAAATTCACTAATGAAATCCTTGGAGAGGCCAGGTAATCTTTGGTTTAACAATTCAACTTCAGGTTCTTTTATTTCTGTTCACATTTTCAGATGTTTCCCAAGGTGCCTTTGCTCTGAAAATACCTTTATGGTAACACAAGTTCAAACACAACTTAAAAAAAGAAAAAAAAAAGTATTTTGTGTCATTTTGATAGGGTGAGGTTGTCACCTCACTGTTCAGCAACATCCCTGGCAGATCGACTCTAAATACCCAAGCTGAAACAAAGCTATCTAAGTCAAGGTGATAAAACCTCTTTTTGTTTAAAGCACTGGTTCCTTCTTTCTCAGTAAATGTTTCTTGACTTGGCCCTCAAGTTGTCGGAGGCCTGTAAAAAGTTTTTTCCTCTCCAGCCTAATCCCTACCTAAACAAGGTACCCCATCCACAGTTGATTTCTGTAAAGACACTCGGGTTCTCTCCCTCAAGGCCATTTCATGCACTTCAGAGCATGCAATTCCCAAACTGCAGATGCCAGAGGAGGACACAGACACTGAAGCACAGCACGAGACCAATGTCTACCCCACCGTTCCGTGTCTGATTCATCCATCAACATGGCTCTGAGTTACTTCATCAGCAAAACTCCACCACTCCCCTCAGCAGATCATCGCACATCCTGACTGACCTAAAGGACATGATTTACCCGTGGCCTCTGCAATTATCCTTTTTAAAACTGTCTCATTATGAGGGGATAGGTTGATGTTTCAACAGAGAATAACAGAATGAAGCACCTAGCACGACTCTTTACTGTGATATATGCACTGCTGAAAGGTAACTACACCACAGCATGACAAGAATAGTCCATCCATCCCACAAAGTGCTCGTGGCCCCCATTATCACTGGGACGATCTACGGCGCTGCTTTTAGTTTAAGAGTAATGTTGATGTGTGTTGATGCCTTGCAATTTGATGGGATTTCCGTTCATTAGTAGTAATAAAAGAAGTGCTTTTTATTCATTAAATTATTCTAAGTGACAGAAAAAAAACCCCTTTCTTAAGACAAGCTTATGCACAGCTGCATTCTTTTTCATGCAGTTGGGATCACCCCTCTCAGAACATTAATATTGTATTAGAGAATATAGATCACTGTTTCATTCTTAATTGGTACTTAAAAAATTCTCTCTAGTGAAAATACTGATTGATTTGGTGTTTAAATGAACTTGCTCATTGCAACTGCAAATATCCTGAATACTAAGTAGTTTAAAATAACTTGTCATAATAGAAAGAGAGATTGACCGTAGCTAGAAAAAAGAATGCTTTTAAAATTAAAATTCTACCTTCATAGCTATTGGTAGGATCACTAAATAAATATCTTCATTAAGGAAATCTGGAATAAGCCTGCCATAGCTGCACTCCCTTTTTGTGCACTGCCACCTTAAAGAAGTAAAAAAACTTGTAGAGAAAGTGATCAAGCTATTAATGATAATAAAATCATCCTCATTATATTTGATTTTTCATTTGAGTCTTTTCAGTTTCTGTATTTGCAGTATTTTCTCTACATCCACAAGACCTACCAGTTTGGGCTTGTTTAGTTTTGAGGGTTTTTGTAAAAAAAGTGTAAAAAATGAAGTGAATATAATTCTGACCTGAGCACACAAAAACCTGCAGAGAAACTGGAAAACCCCCATATTCAGCATCAGGTTTGAATGAAGTACACCAAGAAACAGGTACACAGACACCCTCAAAGGTGAGCATTGGTAGGAACATTCAAAAATTACCTGGGGTGAGCTCCCCTGGCCAGCAGGACACTGAGCACTCCACGGATGCTGGGGACAGCTGGTGGGCAGAGACAGAGTTAAAGCTGCCCAGGTGAGTGCAGGCATTTCCAGGGCTGGAGCCTGGGCTCCTGCTGTGCTCTAGCCCCTCTACTGGGCTCTTCCTCTCTTCTTCCCACAGCCCTCCTTAACCCTCAGCCAGGGAGGCCTGAGGACAAGGGCTTGACTGCCCAAAGAGGATTGGACCTTGCTAACACCTGTTTATGGGCTGGACAAGGAGCCCAGGCCAATCAGGGCGGCTCCCAGAACCTGCCAACAACAATGAGCTGGCTGTGCTGAAAACTGGTCTCTTCTGGCTCCCAAACTCAGGTATGTTCCTTAGCTTTTCACGTTAACGTGTTATGGAGATGCAGCTGGGGTAATGCATCCTCATCTAAATACTAGGTATTAGCATAATAGACCAAGCTTGTGAATTAATGGGGGTTCTCCGAAGACCAAAATGAAGAAGTAAAAAGTAACCTCAGTAATGTATTACAAGCTTATGGTCGTTATTACTTTTGTTCAATGCAATCTAATCCAGTTTATTTTTTAAATACAGATTTATTAAATAACTTATTTGCCCAATAGAAGAATTTATGGTCTTTATTTAACAGTCCCTGAGGCTGTTTTGTTTTGTTTTGTTTTAAAAAAGCATGTGTAACAGATAATGCTTTATACTCGTTATACTCAATTTTATATTCTTGGTGTAAAGTGGCCTTAAAAAGTCTCTGACTTTCAGGCCAATACTGAGCCTGAAAACCCAGCTTTTTAAGTAAACTTAAAACTGAAGATTCTGCCTTTGAATGCATAGGTTGTATGTCAGTACTCCATTTTTATCTTTCTTTTGCAGAAATGAATTTATTCTTACTGTGGCTTGATGTTTTGCTGTATTTTTTTGTTCCCTACTCTGCTCAGCAACATTGTTGATTGTTTCTCCAGGAGTGGTCACAACTCAGGAGAAGAGGGTTTAGGCAAGTCAATTAACATTGCTGTAGAGCAGAGCCCAGGAGAGGAACGGACATATGGCATGCAATGATGTGCAATTTGCCATTTTTTAATTTCTTAGTAAATAGAGTGAGCTAGAGGACATTCTTGGTCACATTAAGATGAAAGACCAACTACAGAGCTTTACTAATCTGGCCTCACTTAAAATTCATAGATGTTTTACATGTCAAGTAACTTAACCTCTTGAAAATATACAGAAATGAGATTTTAAAAATGGGATTCTTTTGCTATACCAAATATTTGCTTTCATTATACATTCATTAGACTGGGAGAAGTGCTGGAGGGCAGAATTTGGGCTAAGTGTTTAATGTTTATTAAAAAAATCCTTTGTTAGACACAAAAGTGTCCTAATGGGTCATCAAATTCATATCATTGCACCACCACAGCCTGACCCTGTTTATTTCTTCATATGCATCTAATCAATTTTTATAGCTAGTCTGGAGTAGTCAATTAAGAGTTCTATTAATAGTAATGAATCCATAGCTCCAGCAGGCAGGAAATATCTGCCAGGATTTCCTTGCACTCACAAACACAGGCTTTACAGGGCACTGGCGCAGGTCAGCATCCCACTCTGCAAACCAGCATTCTGCCCTTCTGGCCATGCATTGTAACAGGTCTCCCACTGCTCCATCTTGCCTTGAGGAGACAAAGCAAAGCACAGTCACTTACTGTAGGATAAACTGTAGGAGCGATTGACCTCCACTTGGGCACACTTTTGTTTTACTTTAGCTACCAATAAAGGAGCATCCAAGAAAGAAATGAGTACAAACAAAGCCAAACACATGCAGGTTCAGCTCAGAGCAGTCTGAGGACCTTCCACCTTTTAACAAGCCACAGTACAAAGGTTTCCACAGCTTCCCTACCAGGTGCACGGGTGGATGAAGTACAGCACACAGCACGCAGGGCCTATCCACAGTAGGTGTACTGCAGGTACCTGTAGCTACAAAGCAATGCTGATGGCAGTATGGAAAATTTCTTTACCATTTTTCCCCTAACTTGGATTGCAATAGTTCCATACAGTGCCTTTTTTAATCCATACAGGCCATATTGTGCTTTTTCTTCAGTATGAGAGTAGTGAGGCACTAGACCAGATTGCCCGGAGAAGCTAAGTGTTCAAGAGCAGGTTGATGGGGCTTTGAAGAACCTGGTGTAGTGGAAAGTGTCCCTGCCCATGGCAGGGGGGTAGAATTAGATAATCTTTAAGGGCCTTTCCAACCCAAACCATTCTATAATTCTTTCACTGGAGCTTTTTTAACCAGTCAGCCAATCTCATGGTTTACAAATGCACCCTCTTCCTCACATCTAAAAAAGACAGAAAAGAAAAAAAATCCAAGTTTTGACCTTTTTGGCTTTGTTATGCTCCCTTTCTTCTTATGAAATTTCTCCTCAGGAGGTAGCAAGGAAGGCCACCCATTGATCAACAAGCCACAACAGCAAGATAGGACGTGACAGTAGTTCTGGCAGCTGGAATGAAAAATGAATCTGTCTCTAGCTGGCCAATTCAAAACCAGGTTAACAGTACCTGAAATTCATCACTATCTAATGTCTTTGTGAGATGAGACTGATGTCAGTTTAATTTAATAGGCCAGGCTGAAAAATGCGACAGTTCAATAATTGATTCATGAGTGGATTAGACATCACTGCCTCAGGGGTGGCACCACCCACCAAAGGGTGGAGACGATGGCTGGGGCACTAATGGCATCAGCTGCCTCTTTTCAGTCCAACCGCCAAGTCTGCCAGACAGCCCAGCCTGTACCCACACTGCTGCAGAGGTGGGCAGAGAGGCCCACGACAGAACACACCTTGGAAACAAAACATCCCCTACATCACCCGTTCGGAGAGCAGACGGGGAACTGGTGCTGTAGATGCCTGTACTGCACACCCTGCCGGGAATAAACCAAGGACCATGAGGTACAGAGCTGTCAACCAGGTGCTTTCTGCGAGGACTGAAGTTCACTGAATAAATAAAGGGAGAGAAGGGAGATGAGAGTCCTTTTATCTTTCAAAGATGTTCTTGCTGAGTTTCCTCATTCCAGACAGGTGCAGTCTTCTTTTCTCATCGGATACCTGTAAGAGCAGTCACCCTTGTGCTGATGGTTTTCACTTCCTGCTCTTTCACCCCACAGTCTCCTTTCCTTTGAGAGTATGTAGCAATGTGCCATCTTTTCCAAAATGTTGCCTAGTTAATGCTAAGAAGCCTCCAACAATTCCATAATGCATTCTTCAACAGTCACACTTAGGCTATGGCTGCCCCATCCTTGTATCTTTATAGATAATTAGCAAACCACTTACTTATGGAAATGAGTAATAGGCTCTGAATTGGAATATAGTAACATTTGCAAAATAATTTTCTATTTTTCATGGAAATTGTAAGCATAGACAGGAAAAACTATGCTGAACTACTTCACAATGTCAACATGAAAGGTAAATTCACTTTTATCACATATTTTAGTTAAACCTTAATTCAAATTTTGCCGGAAAACATTAGTTACTTGAATAAACACTGTAATTTGTAGTGTTCCTTAGTATGTTTAATTTGGGAAAGTAAAGTAACTCCAAAAGCTAAAAATCCTCACTGGACATAGGAGAGTGGCACCAGCTAAGTGTTGTAGAGCTCTTTGTAATCTAGGAGTTACCACAACAAACTTCCACCTTTGGAAAACAGATATTTTAGATGGAGAAATGGGCAGAAGCTTCAGGAATCTTGCAGTACCTAAAAAGTACCTTCCAAGGCCTCTGTTATAAACTCACCAATTCTTTTAGATTGGAAAAAACTTCTCAGACCATCAAGTCCAACCACTCACCATTTTGATAAGTGGACCATGGCACTAAATGTCACATCCCATCACTTCTTGAACTCCTCCAGGGGTGGTGACTCCACCACTTCCCCGGGCAGCCCATTCCAATGCTTAACAACCCTTTCCATGAAGAAACTGCACCTAATATCCAACCTAACCTTCTCTGGCACAGCCTGGGGCTACGTCCTCTCATCCTGTCATTGGTTGCCTGGGAGAAGAGACCAACCCCCACCTTACTATAACTTCTTTCAGGTATTTGTGTAGATTGATGAGGTCTTCTCTGAGCCTTATTTTCTCCTGGCTAAACACCCCCAGCTCCCTCAGCTGCTTCTCATAAGACTTGTGCTCCAGCCCCTTCATGAGCTCAGTTACCCTTCTCTGAATTCTCTCCAACTCCTAAACTAAACCAAATAGGGTACAAACCCTGAAGTTACTTCCATCAAAGCCATACTCTCATGTAAATTCTGCACATCCTTCCAAGAAAGTCCTTCCTGTCATACTGGCTACTCCAGCACTCCTTCCCTAACAACAGCTGCTGTCACAGGTTTGGTCACCAGCAGCTGCCCTGTCCAGAGAACCACAGAGCATCATGTTTGGATGTCAGGGATCACATCTTAGTGTATCATCGCTG
Source organism: Lophotriccus pileatus (assembly GCA_035583135.1). NCBI lineage: Eukaryota > Metazoa > Chordata > Aves > Passeriformes > Tyrannidae > Lophotriccus > Lophotriccus pileatus. The sequence goes on along the minus strand of JAWWES010000168.1, from coordinate 10,920,047 downwards.
TTACCATCAAAAGAAGTAAAATGGCAACTTTTTTTTTAGATTAATACAGAGGATATAACTGTTTCTTATATGGATATGAACCTAATACAAGTGGATGAGAGAGAGAGAGTAGAAGTGGAAAATATTCATGGAGCTTATTCTGCTTTTTATTAAAGTAAGAGAAAAAAAGTAATCAGACTTGGGCAATCCTGAAGCATATAGTTCCAATGTATTCAAGATAACCTAAGTATAAAAATGATCCATAACCATTATAAAAACCCTATCCTCTTTTAAAATATGCCTGGGCATTATCTCAGTTGCTTTCTTCCTGGAAACAAAGCTGGCATTAGACTCAAATATGGATTAAGCTTTAACATCAGACAATGTATAAACAATAGTCATTCATTAAGCCCTGCAGCTGTAATGAACCAGAGCGTACCAGGTATTGATTACTAAATAGAAATGTCTAAATATACAAACCCAGAACCCATGCTGAAAACAGCACAAAAGCCATACACACACACACACACAAATAGGTATAGATGCAAAAAATCATCTACTTTGCTTCACAAAGCAGGAGTTAAAGTGTTGCCATTTTAATTTCCACCATACTTTATTACAGACAATTATGACACATCTGCATGCCCTTAAATGAAGAGTCACTATATCTAGACATGTATTAACTGCCCTAATTGAGCCACAGTGGTTTTAAGCCACTGCTGGCCACCACAACTGTTACTCTGATTTTACTGACCTCAGTGCTTACATTACATCAGTGCCTTAGGCTCAAACTGGCTCAGGTTGCAACAAGTGCTCTGTAAACCCTTAGAAAATGACAATTCCTGCTCCCCAGAGCTCACGGTGCTAAGCCTAGCTAAGCAACACCATAAGGTTTTACGGCTTTTAGGTTCCACTGATCTACTGTTCCTTTTAAACTTGCTGGCCAGTGCCTTGATCCCCCACTCCTCTCATCTCTGGAGCACTTCTTTGCAAGAACATGGAAAGTTTTTCCTGCTGAACAGATTGCCCAAAGGAAGCTAACCTGTTGCTTAAAAAGTGCAAAGGCAAACCCAGGAGCTCTGGGGTTGGTTTGAGAAGTGAACCCTGAACTTCCTCTCACGTGGTAATCCACCCTCTCTTTAAAAACTGTAGGGGACAGATCCTCACTCCATGTAAACTGCCAGCATTTCCCTGGATTCCTTGGTGTAACTGCGAGTGCATCAGAGTCAGGCTTTGCCTCGAGTGATCTTGTATCTCAGATTAAAATACAGACAGAACACAGCTCAGTTAAGGGCATTTTATACCTGTAATAGTAAATAAAAATATTCATGCTTGACAATACTCTGTCAAGAGCGGTAAGAGATTAGTTTGTCCCTTTACATGTACACACTGCTTATCCTCTGAGCAAAAATCCAGCCATTGTTTGTGGTTACAGACAGTCTCCAGTTTAATAGTGCCAGGTAGCAAGTGTAGACAAAGAGACTTTTCAGGGTACTTCTCTCTCTCCTTCATGAGCACACCTGTACCACTTGGTACTGCTCAGGACTAAGAAAATCAAACACCTGTAGAGACTTTTAAATTTCAACTTACCTGTGAGGCCAATTCTTTTTCATAACAACTAAGTACTTCATACATTGTACTACACACCCAGAGATCTACTCATGCAACAAGGACTCTTTTTGGTACATGTGATGTCACACATTTCGCTTTCTCTCCTACGAATTTATACACTAAAATTAAGTTCAATTATACTTCTGTTGAAACTGAGAATACATGAAATACACTTCAGACAAGAAGAGAACTAAAAAAGAAAAGAAAAGGAAAAGCACTGCAGGAAAGTTAAAAAATCTGGAATTATTTACAATGCCAGAGGAATAAAATATGATCAGAATAATCATACAGCCATTCTGTAAAGGAAATATTTCCAGGTGCCTTGGCCCCATGTCAATGGCCCCATCTTGTGTCCCAGTTCTTTTTAAAGCAGATTTTACACAGTAAATAAGGATGGAGGTGGGGAAGAGAAGGAGGAAAAAACCCCATTAGACTCCTCTTAGGAAAATAAGACTTAATTAAAAAGTCTGCCATTGCTCTGCACTTAATTAGGGCTAACACAGCTGTTAATAAGCTTCTGATTGATAGTAAACTTGATGTCTGCACAGAAAACTACTTACTTGGTTCAAAGATGCTGATAGTTTCATACAGAAAAAAGATTCTGTTTTGTAATTGTGCATAATGTTAATATTTGAAACATCCTTAAGGGTGATTGTACCTATTAAAATTTCATGTGTGAAATGAGAAATAAATGAATTGGTGTTGCATTTTTAAAGGATCAGATTACTGTTGATTAAAGCTTTGTCTACACTTGAAATTTCCCAGTAGAACAGCTCTACCGGTGGTTGTAATAATAGGAGGACAAGCAGAGATAGGCTGCCAGCAACCGCTATTTAAATTACAATGTCATACAGACCTGATCTTTAATGGGTTATACAAGGCTGTGGTTATAATGTGGCTGTAACAGTTAATACTGCCAACCTAGCTACTGTTACTTAGGGTATAATAGAAAAAAAAAGGAACAAAAAGCCAGTATAGTTTCAGTTGTAACATTAGTGTCTGTCAGTTAAGAGGAGATACACTTTGGAGTATTTATCCAGAATGGTCCCAAAAATTCTCACCCTAGCTGAGACATTAAATATCAAGCAACAATAAGTGAAGAGGAAGTTGATGGACAGAGCAAGAGAGCAAAAGATGAGTAAAATAATTTAGAAGTAGAGGAAGGAAGCGTTTAAAGATGGTAAACTTCATAGAAATAGCAGGGAAGAGAAACAGACCTCTAGAGGAAAAAGAGAAATAAGAAATTCCCGTGCAATCTACTTTTAATTTTTCAATAGTGCTCCTCCATGTAGCAAATACAGTGAAGAGACTAAAATAAGCTCTGAGGGTTGAAAGGGAAACACAGAGAAAAGCCACATCAAAAGGAGAAACAAGAAAGAGATTTGTGGAAGAAAAAAAGATATCTTTTGAAAAACGAAAAAAAAATCAACTGAGAAAACGGAGGTATTGAAAAGAGGTGAAAAAAGACATAAAGGGGAAAAAAGAGGATAAGGAAGAAAAAGGAAAAATACATAGAGCTTACTGTAAGAGCTCTATTTTGTTTAATAAGAGGTTTAATGCCAGGAGACACTGATACAATGGAAGTTTCTTCTCCAGGTCTTGAGAAGATGATGTTCTACTCTTCTGCAGTTCCTACACAAGCTCCACGATTTGGCACCTCCCAACTGCTCCCATGCACAAACAGTCTGGCAACATTGCCTTTGAGACACATCCAGCCTTTGTGCTAATTCCTGTCCTCCTCCTTTTCCTGACACAAATCATCTTTGGGTGGGAGACAGGTTACAGCCATGGATCTGACAGGCTGCTGCCCTATCCCATGTCAGCCCCACAGCACTCCACTGCACATCATCAAAACACTCTGGCATTTTGTCAAGGTAACACTGGACACATGTGACACTTACACAGGGCAATGTGGGGCATATCTGGTCTGTGGCAAAAAGCATGAGGAGTTGTGGGAACAGAAATGTACTGAGCCAAAACAGAACATACAAAATAAATCCAGGAGGGCAGAGGAAAGGAGAAGTCTGAACAGGTGAGATCAAAATAGTGTCTGTTGGGGAGCCAGCCACAAAAGATGTGCTCTGTGGGAAGTGATTTAACACCTCAGGATAGGAGAATGCACCCATGACAAGTAAATAGTTCACTCTCTAAAAGTAAATTACACTTACTGTGTTCTGTTAGTGCTGTAAAAAATGACATAGCCCTTTGATGTGAAGTAGTGCATTTTCAAGCTTCCTTGGTTTGAAAGAGAGGGGGTGGTACAAAACATCCATATGTCTGCTGGGCTTGTGGAAATTCTATCTCTGTTACAAAAAAGTGGGTCGGATAACAGGACACCAGCACCCTCAATACTGTGCCCCAAGTTTACTGCTATGCAAGTGCGGTGATCAGGTGGGACTGCCACGAAGTTGGCTAATGATGCAGCCGCTGTTTTAATCGTGAGTCCAGACATACCCTTCAAGCAACTGTCTCACTAAATGAAAAGAATGAGCAGTGTCAGTTACCAGTGGAGGAGATAGTTATTCAGGCCACAGTCTGACCTACCATTTTGGTGTCATGAGAATCCGAAAGCAGTCGGGACTTTGTAAAAGGTTTGAACCACATCAAATAAAAACAGTGTGACTGCTAGAGCTGATATGTGAAGTAGACTTCGCTACCATGTGAGTGCACAACAAAAAGAGAAAGAAAGGACAACTTTCTGCTTAAAGTGAAAATCTTACTGAATTCTGTCAGAAAAAATATAGAAATCTGTGACTTTCTTGCACTCACCGCATTTTGTAAAACACACCTTTTTTGGCCAGCTCCTCAACTGACTTGACTTTGATCTGAAAAACAGAAACTGGATCAATTTTCCCAAAAATGTGCCAGATAGCTGTGTTCTTCAGTGAGAATGAGAGCAGTATATTACCCTTTCAATATTATATGATGTCATTTCTTCATTTACTGTAAATAAAATCTCTTCAGGTTTTCACATACGTATTTTGGCCCTGTA
>JAWWES010000168.1:10896117-10910655 GCA_035583135.1 Lophotriccus pileatus | reverse complement strand
TTCTGACCAAAGGGTGCCTCTAGGCCTCTGAGTGCATTTCCTGGCATGAGGGAATTCTGTCATTAGCCTATGATGAACATCTCTCAACATTTAGGAACCACTCAAACTCGATGAAAAAATACAAAATATAGTTCTGCATTGAAACTAATGTTAAAAGTTGTTGCACATTCACTGTGGAAGTGCAAACAGACTTGCATTTGTAGATGTTTTATAGTTGAGATAGCCAGTCTGCTACCTACTTCATAAATGAAGAAACGTATTGTAAATTAAAATATACTCTGTCTGAAATGTTGTACAGGATGGAGAGAAGAAGTGGTTTACTAGGAACTATAGGAAGGTTTTGTTACCTGCAATTGTGTTCATATGGAATTTAGTCTCGAGCTTCAGGAATATACTTGGTGAAATCACACAGATGGTAGTTTTCCATATCTTCAGTTTCACAAAGCAAGACAGGATGATACTTTTAGTGTGGCAGGGCTGGATGAAAATTGCCTCATTTTTCAGGCCATTGTAGACTTACACATTTTCTTGTGGCTATTCTCCCACATACAAGAATGCACTGAAACTTTGGGGGAAAAAGCTTCCTTTAGCTCCACTCAATTAGCAGGAAGGCAGAAAGCTGCTAGTCCAGAATGGTTCTTTTGTAGGTGAAGGTGTGAGGCAAAACCAGTGCTCCATTTTGAATAGGGAGAGCTATTTATCCTCCCACGTACCAGAATCCTTCTGAATGATTCACAGGCATTTATCTTTCTACATGGCACTGAAGCCAGGTAGAAATCAGGGTTTTCTATCATCAGTGTTACCCTTAAGTAGCAGCTATATCCATTCCCTTTGCTTTAATTTCAACTACAAAGTAGCACAACTGTTTCATCAGACAGCTCAAAGTTCAGTATTCTCACACTGACAAGATTTGCAACCCAACCAGCAAGCTGGGAGCTCCCAGGTCCCCTTCTCACTACATTTCACTTGCCTTCATATTGGCCCTGTAGCCCAATATTCTTTTTTATTTTAATTAAAAAAAAAAAAAAGGTTTATTATTAAAGTAATCAAACCCAACTCCAACCCATATTTCCCTGTTATGCCAAAACATACGGGAAATTAGGTAAAGTTTGTTTGGGTAAGGAATAGAGTGTAAGGCTTATCAGAAGCCCGTGGGATACAAGCAAAACATGTTAATGGATTTGGGAGCTTTGGATAAGAGCCCTAACAAGTGTTCTGTTGCTTAGATTGCTTTTTTTTTTTTTTTAATTTTCCACCCTACTGGGTTCCACTGAGGCAGTACAACGACTTTATGTACCATATAAGTAAGAGGTGGAATACAAGGGAAAGAAATGGCATCTCTTCAAAACTCACTGCTATCCACCGGTTATCAAGTAGTTCATTAGCTGTGATTTGGTGAGCAAATCGACTTTCAGAAGTATTTTCAGAACTTATTCTGCAGGAAGAAAACTCCACAACTTAATACCTCTCTTTTCAGCTAACCACAACTAGACACATTTTCAACTGAGTGCTTTAATTCAGCAGAGACTATTTTACCTACAATGCTATGAAATTAGTCCACAATATCATTTATGTCAGTTCATTTTTATCATCAATTGGGCTTTTCAGAAAATTTGTACTACTTAAAAGCAACAAAAATATCAAAACTACTACATATATGGAATTCATCACAATACAGTCAGCATTTATTTTGTGAGAGCACTGTGTACTTACCACTAGCTATTTCCTGACAAAATTTTTAAAGCAGAAGTCTTCCCTTCTCATTAGTTTGAAAGCTTTTCTCCTAAGCTTCCTATAAAAGGTGTAAGAAAATCAGGGTCACTGAAGGAATACCTACTGTTTTTCACCAATGAGGCAAAAAACTATCCATTATGGGATGACTCGGAAAAAAAAAGTTGGCAGGACTGGGAAAACTTCAGAGAACTTTACAAAAGTCACTCAAGTTCTAAAAATATGTCTCAGAGAGATTTAAAGGAATAAGGTTAAGAGGTTAAAAGGCAGTTGAATCTTGGGCACTAGGTATCCACATAAGTAAAAGATAATTGCTCTTATATGGATTTTTTTAGTAACAGCCAAAGGCTGAACAAGATACAACTTGTATCTAGCTTGATAAGCTAGAAAAAAATAAACTGAACACATATAATATTTTGCTATTCCATAACTAACCCATCCAAATCCCTTGGCTAACTGAAAGAGAATCTGCTGCCACCATTTGCAATATTTCTATCACAGAAATATTGTTTACAGCAAACACTTTATACTTAGAATTTCTTTTAATTTCATGTCCAAGTAGTATCTTCTGTTAAACAATTCAACAATTCTGTCCCAGCAACCACTACATTTCAATGATAACCGTCATTAATTCATAGACCGCTGTTTTTAGTCTCATGAACTAACTCTTTTTAGTGATTTAATAACAGTCACAAAAACTGCAACAACAACAACACGACAAAACAGACCACTCTCAATTTACACACTGAAGTCTCCATCAGTTGTCTTTTTAAAAAACAGGTTTTGGTTCAAACACAGGTCATAGACTCAGTATAAGAACTACTAAATACTTTTATTCTGTGGCCCTTTTTCTATGAGTCAGTTTAGTCATACGTAGTAGTTGTTTGTGTCCCTAAAGTCAAGGGTACTGATATTCAAAACCCAATTCCAAACCCTTACAATCTATGAAATATGTTCAATTCTCAGTCTAAGGTGCTATTCTTCATTGAGCAACAGTAAATTAAAGCAACTGTGATTCATAGAAAATTACAGAAGTGTATAATATCTTACTGCTACAAAAGGAGTGTTTTTCAGAACAAAAAATAAATCCAAAAATACTCGCAGAAAACAAAATACCATTTTTAGTTCTTCATTCTTTGTTCTGTTCTCTAGTTGTATCTTCTTTACCTGCATTGTGTGAATGTTGCCTTGCTTGGCCTCATCCAAACTTAGTTATCAGTAGGAACAGGATAATAAAAAAGAAAAGACATAAAATGTCAGAAAAGTGTTAAGACTTACACGTAAGTGTTCATATTAAGAGTATATATGTTCATAAAAATATACCTTGGCTGCATCCTTTTCTTGTATTTATTTTTTGTTATTTTGAGTGAAATATTTGAATAACTGTGGTATCTGAATGTCTGTACATTCAATTTAGTCACTCTGTGTCATGTTTTTCCTTTACATAGGTTGCATTCTTAATGATGTGGTAACAATAATAATAAAAAAAAAAAAGTAAATATATTTTAAACTAAAAACAAATGCATTCCTAAAAAAATTAGTTTTACAGTGTTTAAACTTTTTTGGTATTTGGTTTTTGTGACTATGTACCAACAGAACTATTAACCAGAAATATCAACTCTAAATGTTTATTACAGAATATTCTTTGAAAGTAAATATTGATCTGTAGTTTACTAAACACATAGAATGAAAAACCATACCATGTGGTCTGTGCTTTCAATCCAAACTTATAAAGACAGAATAAATTTCTAATAGACTTTTACATCACACTTTTCATACATAACTGACTTGCAAAAATTACTTAGCAAATAGTTTTGAGAAACTAATACACCTATTTGTGACCATTTGAAACCAAAACAAGAATCTAACTTCATCAAATAAATTCTTTGAAATAAATAATGTTTTTAGTTCTAATCCCAAAACACAGAAGTAGCTACAGAAAAATGTAATTGCCACATCCTAGTGAAGGATGCCTGTCACTTTATATCAAAGTAAAATACTGTGTTGTTTCATTCGCATGGCTTTAATTTTTAAGGTAAAACATAAAATTAATATTTTAGTGCATTTTCCCCAAAACTTTTCATCTCAAAAAGTCTTCAACAAAAGTTGTGGTTTTCTTTTATCCTCCAATTCTCCTTCCCAATCTCTCTCAGGACTTAAATCCACATGGAACTCAATTTAAAGAACAGAAAAGGGGCAGAATGCATTCATTTCAGAACATGATACCATAAGTATTGGCTGGTGACAATGCCCTTTATTCTGCTATGCACAGATAGGACTAAATTCTCTCCAGACTAAGGCAGTGACAGACAACAGATAACTTCAGCTGAAGAAATCAAGTTAAGTAGGTGAAACACATCACACAGCACCTTAAAAATCCGTGAAGAAATTTTCTGTGCCTTTAGAAAGGAGCAAGAATTACCACATTTTCTTAATAGGTTTCCTATTGCTGTAATGCAGGAAGTAATTTATTAGACATCCTGCACAAAGGTTTTTGAGAACTATTGCAGGGCCCAGAGCCTCTGAACAGTCTTGGAAGAATGAGCAAGAAATCCAATAGTGCAGATTGCACAGGAAAAAGAAGCCCCTGACCCCCTCCTATTAGAGAGCAGCACATGGGCCGGACTCTCGTCAGCAGGACTCTTGCTACTCTACTCTTTCAATGTGCTGACATACTTCTGTATTTTAATGGCTTCTCTTTTTGTTGGTTACTATTGTGTTTGCCTCTATTGGTGTACGTTAGGGTAGGAATGAAATGGGAAGCGTAAAGTACACCCCAGTTTAAATTACCTATAAAAATCCATCACACTGGCATTGCCCCATTATGCAGAGGCAGCCCTGTGCATTAACATTCATGGAAACAGAGCTCATGAGCCACCTCGGGGCTTGTGCTCCCCACACATGTAGAGGCTGAGCCTGTCGTGGCAATAATAGCCTTGGCACCAAGATGGAGCGTGCCATGTGAGCCCTGGCAGCCAGGACATTACCAGGGAGGCATTATCTGGAGCCACGGAGGGTCAAAGTTGTGATGGTAACAATAATGGCTCTAACAGTATCTTTAAGCCCATTAGAGGATCACCAGGAGCACAAGCTATTATTCAGGGGTGGGAAGAAAAGCAATTTGCAAAACCAGAATTAAAATCAGAAGATGATCTTATGGCTTTTGTATTACTGTTTTCAAATTAAGCAATAAAAAGGAGTGTGAATTGCATTCCATTAATTCATACACAGTGTTTTCATTCTTGGGTAGTCAACACAACGAGGGGTGAATTAATGTTACTTTGTTCTGACACTGTTGTGATTACAAAATGCTAATTTTAAGAAATATTTATATTGCTAATTAAGGAAGAAGGTCAGAAGTTCTAAGCTCTGGCTGCAATCAACACAGTTCACTGCTCTGAATTTTACAAGTTCTGAGCTGTGAGTTGTGCTGATTGCAGGTACTGCTCTGGATTCTTATTAGCCAGTCAAACCACCCCAGTTCTGCCAAACATTTTATTATATATTCTATTGTATTATGTTGTACAAATTCTACTACCATGATGCAAACATTAATATCACGAAGTACAACCATAAAACTCATTCTGTATCAGCATAAATAGTACACATGGATTCTAGAAATAAAAAAAATAATAAAATTAAAATAACTGCAATAAAGCTATGAACACTTCATAATGCTGACACAAGAAGAAAAGTGAGCTAATTTTATAGAAAAGAAACCGAGGAACCAAAACAAAGCGGAAAGAAAAAGCAAACAAAGACAGTCCAGAAAAGAGAAGGTTATGAAATTGTGTCTGTGTCCATATGCCCATGTACATTCTAAGTTCTTAAAGGATGCAGCTGTGTGCAACAAAAGCAAAACAGTCACAGAACAGAAATGATAATGAATGAAATGGTGGTGATAGTATTCTATAATGTGGGCATTAAAGCATCATCTGGGGGCAACTGAGAGAAGAAATACATGAAGGGGAGAGAAAAAACAGACAAACATGCATTATGAGAGAGAAAAGTCCCTGAATAAAATGTGACATTTTAGTTGCATCATATGCACAGTAACTTATGTACTTTGCAACAATTTATTTTTAATTACTGGGGTGCCTTTTGATATTGTTTAGTTATTATAGAGAGGTTATGATTTTTCAGAAAGATATTATTATTTTGTGATTAAGACAAATGTTATAAATGATGAAGTGCTTGATTAAAAATATGGCTGTACTCTTACAAATGTAAAATTTCAATTCTTCCTCTAATAACAGCGAACTCATAAACTTTCAGAGGCCTCAGGTAACCTGTACAGAGAGATCTGGCAGGCCTCGAACATCTCAGTTACTGTCACCACAAGCAGGGGTGGAGAGGAAAAACCTTTGCCCTGATCACGCAGTTTGAGCAATCCATTTCAGGGTTTGACCAAAAATGTGTAAATCAATTATTTAATTCTCACATATAGACTCATCCAGGCATGAAAAATGGAGGCCCAAACTCTCAGTTGGGTTTTATGGTGTTTCACTGCAGTATTCTGTAATACACTGTTACTTCGGGATTATTAAGTGGTCCGTAAATCAAATACTCAATTTTTAATACTGAACTGTACATTTTACCTTATTTTGCATAGAAATTTTTATTGTTTACATACAAACAATTGTAAGAGCTCAATCTTTTGTGAAGATTTAGCACACGGGTTTATTTTTTGTTTCAGTGCAGAACTGTAGGTACTTGTATTATAAATGGGTCTGTACATTTTATATTACTTTTACAAGCTACTTACAGCATGTACATAATGACACCTATGCTCCAAATGTCACACTGTTGGCTGTAGTCGTAGGCACTGATAACTTCAGGGGCTGCCAACCAAGCAGAAAAAATAGTATTAATAATAGAAAAAAAAAACTTTTAAATGCTTAAACACAAAGCATGAAGAATGTGCTGATGTAGTATAATTTATTCCCATATGTAAAGAGGAACCAACAGCAGATGTTGAAATGAATAATGTACAGACCTTAACAATTCATGCTGATGTGTCCTCACTTTTATCATTTAGCTGTTAAGGGGGTGGTGACACTGTGACATTAGCTGTATGATTAAACAGTACTCTTTTTCTCCACAGAAAGTTATTAAAGCAGTATTCATAACATACTGCCTTAAACTGCTGCAAGACATCACACAAACTTGGTTTTCTCCCAGACATAAAGGTAGTGCATAAGAACACAGGGTTTTTGCAAAACAAAAAGCCTCTCTTTGCTTGAACGCATCATATGATGAACAAAATCTATGCCAAAATACTGTAAAATAAAAATTTTCATACCTATTTATTTATATCCTCGATTCAAATTTCAAAAATTATAACCTATTCAACTAATCATTTTATATTATTTCAGTCATATGTCAGAAAGATACTACTTGGGGAGATGGATCAGTGATATTTTATCTACTGTATCATGGGAGATGTGGTTGTGAGTTCACAGCAAGGTCTACGGTTTCACTTCCACAATCAATGGAGGTGACATACTTAGTAAGGAACAAAAGATAAAAACCTTCACACAATAGAAGGGGAGATTGACAGTGAATATTTTATTTGCTGGTGTCCTACCAAATAAAAAAGCTTGTTTAACTTTGATCTCGGGTTTTTTATGTTTTAGGTAGGCACAAGCTTCGAATATCTAGTTATTATGCCAAGGGTCTTGAAACAGTTTATGGTTTGATAATATCGCAACTGGTAAAACAAGACTTTACAGGAGATTCTTACCATTAATATTGCCAAACTGGTTAAACTTACTGTATGGTCTCATTTTTAATCAATCATTTTGATAACTTATTAAACCAGCAGCAATTCATGCTATTAACATTCCGGGAAATCTTACAAACTTACGTAAATTTATATCCTTATATACACATCCTGCACAAAATAAAATCATTGAATCAGGAAGCTGATACTACTTTTATGATTTTTCTTACTACTAAACCAGTCTGATTAAATTTTGAATTTCTGTGAGTCTCACACAGAAGAAGAAAGGATACAAAAAATCGGAATAAGAACAAAAGGAAAACATAAACACAGAGAAGCAAAATCAGAGAGGAGCAACAACCAAGGGATGTAACTAAAAATGAAATCATCATATGAGTAGTAGGAAGACAATGAATAAAGATTCTGGTATTGTACTCAACCAAGAGTGCAACTGATAGATGATGCTTAGAAGGCAAATGAATTTAATGTCTTCTTACATCAATTTTAGCCAAAATGTCAAGTGCAAGCAGTGGATAGCACAATCAATATCAGTGACAACGGGGCAAGACCTCAGTCTTTTGCAGAGAAGCAAAAGGTTAGCAAGTACTTGAGTTGGAAATTTTAAAATCAGCCATAACCAATAAAATTCATTCTAGAGTACTTTAAAAGTGACAAGACTTTTCATAGCTATTAGGGATTCAAGAACCATTAGTGGAAGCCAGATAAAATACTTGAAAACTGAAAAAGGCAATCATTACTGTATCTATCTGTAAGAGAGTAGAAAGGCTGGCATCAAAGAACTAAAGAAGTCTCCCATTAATTCTATTTCCCAGGAAAATACTGGAATTAATAAGCACTAGAGAAAACAAAGAGTTAAGTAACAGATAATATGAACCTGTCAGGAGCCCGTGCAGCAGGGGTTGACAGGCTTCAGGAATACAATATATCACACTTCTCTGTTTTAGTAAGGCTTTTGATACTGTTTCACTTCATGTTTTTGTAATGCAAAAGATTGGGTTTAGTGTATTGATTTAATACATTAAACTATCACAGGAGCAATGCACACATGTTCATAAAAAGTGCTTCTCGGGAAGTATTGTAACTCGTTTGTTGTCAAAGTGGAAGGCTGTGCCAAGGCAAGCTTTGTAGCTGTCTGTCCTAGGCATGATACCATTGTAATTGATAACCTGGATGATCCAAGAGAGAGCTTATTTATTAAATCTGAAGACAACATCATGCCAGGAATGACTGTAAGTATATTGAAAGCCAAGCTCAGAATGCAAAGGAGAAGAGCTGGTCAGGCAGCAGCTCAAGGACTGAGCTGAACATGAGTTAACAGTTCCCGTGTTTCCAGACAATGACTCTGCAAAACAGGATTAGCTTAAAACCACCACCCTGGTAAAAAATGCCTTTGTGCACACCTGCCCCGTCTGAGGAGGCCAAGGTCAACACTCTTCCCCTTGTCTGGGTTAGAAACCCATTTAAATATGCCAGATGAAAAAAACAGGACAAGGGCCAAATCTTGCTCTTTTATATGGACTTCAGAATCCTTAAATAGATTACAAAAATGCAACCATTACCTGTGTTTTATGTGCAAGCCTAGGGTTGCAACACATACACAGCAATCCATCCACTCAGCCCAGCACCAGTAAGGTTTCAACTAGATATTGCACTCAGTTTTGGATACCCCCATTTTGACATAACAGGTACCGAGTGGAGCACGGCAAGTCAACCACTAAAACTGGAAATGAAGGACAGGACTGAGAAAATTCATCCTCCTTAGTCTAAGAGGCCAAGGGAGAAGTGTAATAAGAGATTGCTGAAAATAGGAAGGTGCCTGCCTGTTCTTCATATCCATGATGGATAGGGAGAGCAATAATAGTCTGAAAATGTGAAGCACAGTTCCACCCTTTTCCTTAGCCCCACGCACAGGTTCCCACCACCTCCTTTAGGTCAGCTCTGGCAATTATGTGGCTGCAGGTGAGTTAACTGAAAATTTATAATGAAAAAAGTGATTAGATCATGGCCTGCAGGTGTAAGTTTAAGCTGATTGTCAAATTGAAGGTTCAGGGCAGACAGGAGGAAAAATTTCTAGGAGGATAACGAAGCATCAGGATAGAGTGCCTGGGAAGATTACGGAGTCTCCTGTACTGGAGGTCTTTAAGTACACACAAATATTCATCAGCAATGACTTCAGTATAGCTGCTTCTTTCTTTGGACAGGAAAATAAATCAAATGATTCAAGATCCCTCAGAGTGATGAGGCTCTATGTTTCTGTCGTGATTAGTAAACTGGAAAGTGATTTCATCCTATACAACCCCCTCACTTAAAGAGTATTTAATACTGCTAGTATTTAATCAATCAAACTGGTGGAAGGACTAATTATCTTCCTCCAAAAAGGATTTCATTTTTGCTTCTGTTTTGCAAGTGAAATGAATTGCTGGTACAAACCACTGAGGAAAAGACTTCAGAGAACTAAAAAAAAAAAAAAAAAAAGAATGCTGTATTGGACAACAGAGTTAAATATACTATAACATGTAGTATAAATCAGAAAGGGCTACAAATTTTTATATTATGGAATGCAAAGCATTCATTGCCTAACAGAAGGGGGAATAAAAAGTCCTCTGGACAGGCTACATCATAATTATTTGCTTCTGTGTGGTTTTTTTTTCAACTTCCATTTCAACAGCTGATATTAATAAGTCCTATACACTGGGATAGATACATTTTTTGAATGGAAATTGTCTAAAAAATTGTCTAAAAAACAAGGTTCATTATTTATTTCCCACTTTTTAGATGGAGGTTCCTAACATTTTCTTCAGAACATCAAAGTCACAAATTAGCTTTATGTAACCAGAGAGGTACTGTGATTCAGACGGCTCTGTTGGTTTTAAGAACACCCAGCAACAGAGGATAAGCAGACCTCATAACAGAATATGTTGCTTGCACTGAACTTGACTTAGCAATACTGTAAGGTAGACCAAGGTGGTTTGAAGACAACATCAGATGGAATGAAACAGTGAGTATTGTCTGCCTGGAGAGCATGATGAAAGCTCATGAGAAAATAAGCTCATCCCTTAATCAGCTCATCCAAGCATGGACTGCCAGCAGTCCTCAGCTTCTGGGCAGCAGTTGTACATCTGTTCCCATGACCATTTGAGAAGTATGGAATTGTTCTGCCTCTCTTATGCAGAAGGGAGTTCAAAAAGAACCCTCTGTTAAAACCAGCTCTTTGAATCTCTAATTGCCTCTGACCAACAAGGGCATGTTTGCAAAACCCACAAGCACTTCATTTCAGATTCTTTGGTCAATAATGTCTCCTGTCAGCTTTGTCTGAACCTTAAGTATACACTAACCTTCCAAGGCATTCTTAAAGGATGGTAAAACATTAAATACTATTCAAGTTTTAACCAGTGAAGAACTTCAGAGGGTTTGAACTTCCAGAATAACAAGAAAACCAAGGAATGTGTATAGGCAAACATACCCCAGCACTGAATTAAAATAAATCATTGCTTGTTTTCTTCAGAGCTTCATTTGTTTCTGATCCAGTTTACTGAACTGGTAGAGGAAGGAAATAATGACCCTAAAAGAAACTTTACCAAAAAGGCCCTACTCCTCAACTGTCCTTAAAGAGGGAGATTCCAAAGGGTATAGAGAAATGTTGATTAATAGTTTCTTTTTTTAATAGATAGGGTTCTATCCTGGTAGAGAAACCTTATTCAGGTGTAATACTTGTGTGGAGAAGCCAAGTTCTTCAATACACTTTTATATTTTATACTTTGTATATCAAAGTCTGTGAGACAATACATATATCTGTAGGTGTCAATATCTGAGTTCAGGAAGGAATGTGCTGATACTGAGAGATGGCCTGAAACAGAAGGTCTATCTACAATTATTAGCAAGATTTGGTCTAAATCCTTGCCAGTATGCACCTATGCCATGTTCTACTGTACCATATGGAAGAAACTCTGTTCTTTCACCAGGAGCAAACTATGTCTGGATTTCTCCCATAATTCTGCCCACATATCCTGCCCAAAACCAGAAAATCATAAAGATCCAGGGACACTCTTTCTCACAGTCGAAACCAGGAGGGTGCAATCCTTAGCCTGTGGTTTAACATCAGCTGCCTCAAGCCTGAAAGCTCTGAAGCAGTTAAATATCAGTTTTAGCTGTGTTTATAATCTCACACTCTGTGACAGACCTCTCCTTTCCTGCAGCTGCTTTCCTTGCTGCCGGCCATACCAGCTTTTGGGTTTGGTTCTGTGTTTGCTGCTTCCTCCATTCAAGTTATTCAGGAGTTATTCCCCTCTAAAACGAGGAGAACAAGGAAAGTGAGGAAAGACCTGTACTCATTCACAGGATAGAAGCCAGGAAAAATGTTTGCACCTTTTTGGAGAGATGAGAGAGCATGCTAGTTGCTGTTCCAAATGGATATATAAAGCAAGGCCATGAAACAAGAACAGCTGGCCACCATGGGTCTACTGATGGAAGTGGTGAGTTGACTACAAAGATGGAAAACCTGCTGACAAGCCAGATTTATGTCTTACATATCTCTAGTGTTTGCAAGAAGAAAGGTACAAACTGCTCCAAACTGAAGGATAGAAGAAAATCCAAAATTACATTTCTTAAAATAAGCATGACATGATATAAAAACACATAGGTCTAAGAAACAGAAAACAGTTTTTCAGCTCAATTTCTCCCAGCATAATTACTGAGTTGTCCACTCTTCAGTGTCTAAAATGCTTTTCAACCTGGAGTCTTTTACCCCAGATAGTAAATTCGTGATCCAAAAATTTGGTTGTACAAGGTTATTTTAGAAAATTTCAAGATTTTCACAGTAACTACTACTAAAACAGCAAATTAGTGATGGATAATTAGCAGATAATTTATTAAGCATCAAAGGCTATTTTCTTCAACTCAAACAAAATGTAAGCATGTGGAACATTGTGTTTAGGTATTGCATATTTACTAATCTCAAAAGAATCCTATAATGCGCTACCATTTCAATCAAGGCACAGTCTAAATAGGCTTTTTTTCTAAATTACTAATAGATTTACATTGAATTGATAATATTCCTAATTTAAATATTAATTATATCTCACAGCATATGCTGGCTTCCTGCAACTAATGGCTTGGGACTATATTAATGTAGATCTGGAGGCACAAGGTATGGTTACTTTAAGGAATTTTTTTTTCTAATTGACCAAGAAATATACTTCACATTAAAAAAAGGAAGACTCTTTTCAACAGTGGCACTTAGCTTCCAAATGATTTTTTTTTCCCCTAATAACACCATTTAGTAACTCATTTCAAAAGCTACTAATAGGTATCAAAGTCAAGTCTCCCAGTAATACCTGGATATTAAAACCTGTTCTTGAAGCAGAACTGCTACAATTGTCGTCTTACCTTTATGTTTAATTTCACTTCATTTACTTCATAGATGTCACTGCTTTTAAGGAAAATGTTTTCCAGTTTTAGATCTCTGTGAACAATATCTGCCAAGAGAGAGTAAGAAGTAAAATGTTATCAGTTGCAGTGAATATCTTCTGACAGAAATATTTTAAACTCTTCTGATTAATTCCTTTTGTGCAGTTTCAGTGCATTGTACTCTAAACTAGTGGAAGCCTCAGCAAAACCATTTCTCCCAGGGAGTCATATAAGAATTTAAACTTTTGAAATCTCATTTCTCACCACAGTTCTATAAGAAAGGAAAAACTTCATGCTGGTAGATTATCTGACATCATCTAACAAAGAAGTAGAGTGTATGTTTACCAGATTTGCACATACTTTCATACCTGAAGTTCATTTTTATATCCCAAACCAGTCAGTGCCTTTGCCCTTTCAGTGAATACACAGAAGAAACAAGGTTTTAAAAAAGGCAGCATTCCATAATCCCACATATCTGTATGGAAAAACAGGTACATGAAAGGTTCCTAGAAGGAGTATGTTGTACCGAAGAGATTAATAATTTCTGTGCAAAATTATTCACGATCCTACGCTATCTACAAACCCGAAACTTTTGGCTGCTGTGGACTGTGCAGAAATGTAGTGCTTCTGGGTGGTGGATGAAAATGCTGATGTTTACTGAACCTTACATGCAACACATACTTTTAGGAAGTATCAGGAACAACCTACTCCTGTATTTTTACCTCCTCTAATAGACTATACACTTAACCCCTGAACTAAGTTAAAGTTATGATGTAAAGCAGTTGCAAGCTAGGAAATAATAATAGTTATTGTCATAGCTGGTACAAAAAGAGAAATAAAAGAAAATGGTAGCAGCTGTATCTGTAAGAAAAAAGAGTTCTAAGAAAGCATTCATGTGCTGTATTTTACTTTTTCTTCACTGGGCTATTTTTATCCTATAAAATAAATAAGAGATAAAATATCAATCAGTAACTTTGTTAAATGTATGAACACTCAAAATCAATGAACATATGGGAGAAAGAGAGGAACATAATTACAGTTTTTGTGAAGATATGCTATTGCTGAAGCAACTGAAGCTTTGAATGGTGTGCCCTGTCTCATTTTCTGTAAAATGTCCTTTACTACACAGCATTTCTTTATGTTCTCCATCCTCACACAGCTCCATTACAAGATACATCTGCTAAAATTAATAATTAGAGAATGTAATGATTTTGTTCTGAGTTTAGTTTCTTTTAATGTAATAACAATAGATATTTAATAGCCATATTCCAGCTGTAGTGATGACCTAGAACCCTAATGCACTTACTATTTCATGAACAGAAAGCAAAGAACAATTGATCTGCCAAAAATATTGCCAGTGTTTACCACAACAAACTCTCAAGTTTTCAAAACATCTACATTTTTAAGATTTATACAAATACTATGACTTCAAAACAAGGACAAAGTATGGATTTAGCTTAAAGCCTCTTCCATTCAATGCATTATCAATGGCTTTTAGAAAGTCTAAGAAAGTACCAGCCCTTGAAAAGGAGTAAAATGCAACTTTTCAGCAAGCCATTGACTTCTCTGGTCAGGCTGGGGAAATAAAGACTCTGCTATCAGTGCAGATACTGAGATGGGGGTGGGTAGTCACTGTGTAAATGCTACTGGTAAAAAAA
>JAWWES010000168.1:10875128-10889530 GCA_035583135.1 Lophotriccus pileatus | reverse complement strand
AAATAAAGCCACCACTTAGGTCGGACACTTGCAGAGATGCAGCACTGGCCACAAAGATATGTCAAATATTTTGTTGACCTAACTCTAAATAAGCCAGCATTTCAGGGCTTTAGAAATATTCATAGATAATTATCTTCCCATATCCACACTTCAGTGAAATCTAGGACAGATGCTCAATGGAATCTTATTACCATGTTTCATCTAATAGGGTGGGGGTTTTGTATAAAAATACCGCCCATACTCACTTTTTTTCATGCTCCTCTTTTCTTTTCCTAGTGATTTTGTTTAACATTTCTCTGTTATACCTAAATTACACCATGCATGCATGAAAGATAGAATGGACCAATTTATGAGCAGACATAACAGAGATAAACTTGTTACTGCTTAGTCACCAGCTATGACTAGCAGTCAGTAATTAACACAGATATCTCTGACACCTTCATCAACTAGCATCTTTAATTTGAAATTTTAAAAAGCTGAAATGGAAGATTTTGAGAACTACAAGCAACAAAGAAGCACAGAAATCCCATTAATTTTCATTGATGAGGATGAAAAAAGCACATGTAAGCTCAGGATCAAATTAAGTAGTCTTATTAAAAAACAGTACAGAACACTACTGAAGGGTCTGCTGTGGAGTTAGGTTTACCACTATGAAAAGCAAGACTCCAGAGTTAAGAAAAAGTCATTACTAAATAGGAAACATTCACGTCTGTGCCTCTGAAGACATCTGTGCTATAAAATCTGCTGTGAACAAGCTACATTTTCTGTTCTGTGCAATCCTGATGCCTTAGTCCCTGCTATGAAGACAGATCTCCCATTGACAGCATCAGAGGGGAAAAATGACTGCAGGATTAGATCCTACATTTCAATAGTTTTTATTTATGGCCACTGACAAACACCAACCACTTACCACTTCTAGAATATGTCCAATTACTCCATCCAACCACAGGCACTCAAACATATTCATATCAGTTTCAAACTGACTATAAAGTCAGTGCAAAGGCTCATGAATAAAGAGAAATTCTAGTGACAAGGTACAGGAACCTTAAAGCAATTCAACCTGTCTGTAAGACAACAGAAAGTCAAGCAGCGTGTGCATTTAGCACAACGACCTTGAGTCATCAGTGCAAACACACAGACAGATACATGACAATTTTAACAACTGGTCAGTAACAAACACTATTTGAATTAAGGAAGCTGTCACAAAGTGACACGAAAAGTCATCCATACCTTTCTCTCTTCAGTGACTTCTGAAAATCCTGTAGCGAAACCATAAGGGCAATAAAATAAATGCGGATTTCAATTACACCGAGATGTCTATGATAATTCCAGGGAAGTCAGGGAAGTCACTCTGCATTTACACTCAGGTCAGCGGGATCAGAATCAAACCCTAAGTGACTGAAATCAACAGAGCACATCATCTGCTGATACCACTGCCCAAAAAATCGCAGTAAGCCTCGGGCACGCTATTATCAGATTACACGATTTCACTGTCAGGTTGAGGAGTTTGAAAAGCAACTACACACTGTGGAGGATTTAATTTTCATAGGCAAAGGGTCCTTTCTTTCAATTAAAAGGACAAGATCATGCCATTTCTTCAAAGGTAAAACTTTGTTTTGTTCTTCTTTTGTAAAATGATAGACATAAACATTCTTGCCCTGTATTTTAGCGGATAAAGCATTTTTATCTATCTGTGACCGGAATGTGAAAAACAGGAAAGCCTGATTTCATTTCAAGAATGCCATACAGTGCTTGCCATGCAGCAGCACCAGAGATCACAAGACTATAGATAATTACATGTCACCATTACAATTGACATAACACTGTGAAGGGATTCTGCAAATGGCAGAAACAGTGGCCACAAATTTATTTAGTCCTTATTGATAACAAGACATAAAACCAAATTCTTCCTTCCAACGTCAGACTGAAGGTTGTTGTCTCCATAAAGACTTAATGGGATGAGCGAAACTCTGGCATGTGACACTTCTAAGAGGTGTAGTGAGTGGATGTGTTATGGTATATACTCAGTACATCTAGACATCTGACAAAGATCTTTCCTTACCTTCACCAACATTGGAAGTTTTTTTAACCATTTCATGTTTGATTGCATTTTCCTTTCCACAATCTTCCTAAACCCTTGCTCTGCGTATATCAAAATGCTGGGATGCTCAGCTAATTAGTCTGAGTTGATACAGAAGACACAAAACTTCACAGCTTTCTAGATGAAACAAAATAATCAGCAAATATGCAATCTTGAATAACTTGGAACAACCTTTTGTAGATTACTTGCAGTTGCTAGTTAGTAAAATGTAACAAATCAGAGGTCAAGTTGGTAGTTTTTGGCAAAATAAAACCCAGAAGCACAGACAAAAGGGGACTTATTTTTCACAGCTCTGATTCAAGATTTCTGGCTGCCTTTCTGCACTCACAGTTGTCCTACTCCACGCTTGGCAGAAATACAGGGTGAATGTTCACACTCACCAAGTGCCAAGGCAGCCTGGGATGCTTAAAAACCAGAACTGGAAGTCTTTTTTGCAAAAGGAATTTATTGTGACTTCACCAAACGGGACCAGCCAGTAAGACCCAATTTAGTAGCCACTACTAACCAGTGCCTTTGAAACGATCAGAGAAGGATTCCAAATACGCAGCTAAGCCACTGGGTCTGGGAAAAAACTAATGAAATACATGGGAAAATCTCAGTGTTTGGCAGCCTAGAACAAGAAAACAACAGCTCAGACAAGCAAAATGCAATTAATGGTTGCCTGCTGAGTTGTGTTTTACATTCCTTCCTGTGCTCAGTGACTAGAATGCCCAACCTGAGGCTGTGACTGAAAAATGTCTCAGTATTGAGACCCACATCTCAGGCTCTTCTGTTTGACATCCTAGCATTCATATAATCTGTTAGGTTGTTATCACCACACAGGCCTGTAAAAAGGATGTTCCATTAAATAATATTTAGGGGTTTCCAGCAAAATAATGAATATCTTTAAGTAAGGCAATCTATGCTAAGTTGTTACAATATATAATAACAACCAGTGTTGCAGACAGTTACAGAAAACCCTGCAATTGACACTTTTTTGGTTGTATACGAATAAAACATGAGTTTTAGACCAAAAAAAACCCCAGCATCAAAGCCTAGGGTAACCATCAAGACACTCACTCACAAAATATACAAATATGCCTGCGAATACATATAGTTTCACATCCAGCATAAGTGCCATTACAGTTTGATTACATACTGTTCCTCCTTTTTTTTTTTCAAAATTTTTCAGCTGTGATGTGTTTTGCCTCTGTCATACTGCACAGCTATGTGAGTGCTCAAGGATTATGCTAGAGCAGATAAAACATCAGAAGCTATTGCTGTAATTTATGAGGTCCAGTTCTGACATGTTACGGAGCTGGGCATAACGCGATCTGCTGATTGTTTTAGCTTCCTCATATTTAACATTGCTGAAAGACAGTATCACTTCTATTAATAAGAAAACAAGTTCCTCCCCTAACTTCTTCCACAAGATGTTTTAAAAATGATTCTTCATTTTTTTTCTCCACCAAATCAGCATAGCTCTGGAATTCTATTTCACCTCCTGATATGTGATTCTACATCTGCTTCCCAGGAACAATTTTCTTTTAAGTACACTACAATGTAAGACACAAATCCCTAGGTTCAAGACACTGGAAATGGCTTTCCCTTAAAAAGTCAAATGCAAAGGAAGACCTTCACATAAGAAATACGGTTGACTGCATGTACACATAATTTCACTGATAAATGCACCCAAAATATGCAACTCCTATCACCTATTTCAATGTATTATTTGATGCATATCTTTATGTTGCTATATATTAAAAAAAAAATACAAAATCCTAAATTACTTTTTTATCTTTCATTTTGTTCAAATGTTTCACAACTTAAGCCTATCATATTACAAGGCTCTTCAGGAGACTTAAATAGTATTAAAATACTATCTTCAATTTGAAGGGCAAAATACCTGGAAAATTAAGGTCACATAATATTTCAGAAACTAATGGAGTATGGATTTCTGCTTGGAGTATTTCAACCAGAAACCTCAGTAATCTTAAATCTGTCTCTGCTAGACATAATAAGTTTTAAAAGTTTGAATGAATTTCAGAGTAGAGTTTTGTGTACCCTGTAATTTCTGAGCAGGGTGCAAAGCATTAAGCACAGAACTCAGCTGCCATAGGAAAGAGATATCTTTCAAAACAAAAGCACTCTTACAGCACATTAGGAAAAGACAGCTGCAGTAATAGATTTTTACCAATAAATATGATGTTAATTTCTTGCACTGCATTGGTGTTTATATATACATAAACAGCATAGCAACCACAGGTCAGGGGGTTGTCAATAGAGCTTGGCATGCACAAAAAAAACCAAACCAGTGCATCTGACACTTATTACCAGAGTACTTAGCTGTCTTCTTGGATGATTCTAATGTCATTGATTATTTCCTAAGGGTACACAAAGCAGATAACTCCAAGCATAACAGAGAACAGCCTCAAACATCTTCAGGCTAGGAATTTTTTTTCACTATGTTGCAATAGATTATTTTTAATACCTGACTTCTTGTGGTCAACATCAGCCAAGAAAAGCTTCCACACCACTATTCAGTCCCCAGCAGAGCCCAGAGACAGCACTGCTGACAGTGTGGTCAGCAAAGGGAAGAAGAGCCTGTGCTATTACAACCCCTTGCAGCCTGCTCAGCAACTCATGGTGGCAGCACGAGGGCAAGTGTCAGACTTCAGAGCTGTGACACAGTATCAGGAATTCCTCTGCCTTTCCAGCTACCAAATGAAAGGTCTAACTCTATCTCTTGGCTACCAGTAAAACCACACCTTTATAAAATAATCTGAGATGCCAGGTATGGAGAAATTAGCTTCCAGCCATGACTTGCTCAACTGCGAAAAACAAAAACAAAAGGAAAACAAAAGGAAGAGGACAGAAATTGCCTAATCTCAACTAAAATTAGTCATAGAAAACAAGAATCCTTCCTAGGTGTTTACACAGGTTACATTAACACTCCTCCTGAAACCTACAGACAAAGCAGCAGGAACTGAATCCAAAGCCAAAGGAACACTATCTTGTTCATAGACACTTCAGTTAGCAGAAAGACCAAGTCCTACACATGATTTAGTTGGAGCCATGATGAAGAAAGCAGCTTTAAACAACTTCTGTGGTTTCTCTCCCCTTGACTGAGCTTAGAATTTTTTAACCTGTCCTTTGGATGTTCATCAAGTTGAGTAACCTGGTTTCCAACAGAAAGTGATGTACACATGATACATTCTATCTGAGTTACATCTCAGGCATAAAATCTCCAAGAATGCTACCAATAAGACCTCATTTGAAGACTGGAGAATGAAAAATAATATCTAAACATTGCAGCCTTTTCCCAGGAAATGTCATCTTCATCAAATTAGTAGAAGTGCTGCCACAGGACCCCACTTGCTGTCACAAGACTCCCACATAACGTGTTCATGTAGAACTTGATTTTTGCATTTCTTCTCCGAGATTATTAATACATCACACTGGAGAACTATTACTTGTTTGGCACAGATCTATTACTCTGTGGTCTACTGGAAATGCACAGTACTTTAAAATAAAGTTGAAAAGAATAGTATTATATATTTTTTATATCTGTCTCTGAACTTTGGACAACGGAAAACCACAAAAACCAGCTACTACAATAAAAATGCATTTAGCAGTTAGATTACTGAGGTCACTGAGCCTGTCTCCAAATCAAGGGTCAAGCACTCCCTACTGTGCCCCATGGAGTCCTGGTTCTTTGGTAAGTCACGTCAGGAACAGGATTGTGTCGTGGCTGTTTTCCAGCAAGCGCATTCATCAGGTTTTTATGGAAATGGGTGCTTTGGGAGAGGCTGAATCTTGTGCTCTGCACATGTTGGAGCATTTCAAGGAGCAAAGCAGACGGAAGGAACTCCAAAGGAACCTGCTCCAACTTAGACATTGTAACAAGGAGTTAAGTACTTGTGTGGAGGCAGATGAATGCCAATTCTCAGTTGCACATGTAGTTTATCTTTGCTATTTGCAAAAATAAGCCTTTTACTCCTTACAGATCATCTTCTTCAAAAACCATAAAAAAAGTGTTCCCACTAAAAGAAAATCTGAACACTCAGAAGTTAACAACCCTGTGGACAAGTACAAGAGAGGTAATGCAAAGAGTGAAGGTAAAGGAATATCTACAAAACCTTTATTTTTTGTTACCCAGCTAGGTTACATTGACAGTATTAAAATTGTGCCTTAAGACATTATGAACAATACATTGAATTTGATGTCAAAATTATGTGGTGATTAGGAGCATGAGCAAAACTACATCGTGTTATTTTTAGCAGTCACTTAACACTGAACATCAGAGTGGTCCAACTGCAGTTACTCAGACACTTCATAGAAATTTCCCAAATGTAGCCTCCAGAAATAATTATAAATGTTCAACAAAACACAAGCTCGAATTCTAACAACCAGTCACAAATGCATATAATCTATTTGGTATACAGATTAGTTTGAATAATCTGCTGCATCATTTATTTCACCCACAAGGTGGCATCTTTATTCTACCTTTACTTTCTTTAATAGCCCAGATAGGACCAACCTCTGCTTTATAAAAAATGCCATGACCTCAGATGAAAAACGGAGGGCACTGCACAAAGACGTGTTAGAATTTATCTTCAGAAATCATCAATATTTGCTCCCTTCGGATCAAACGTTTACTGATTTTACCACTGAGATGGGAATCAATTTGCAAGTCATGGCATCCAGTTCAACGCTTTTCCCATTCAATTTACTTAGTAAATATAAAAGACAAAGTGCTTTAGACACGATTGCAGAAAATCTCTTGGTAATCTGTGTACTGATACTTGGTATTCTCAGTACTAAAGCTTTAAAAATGAAAACTCTGTGACATGTATAAAGCTAGCTTAAACATGGAAAGCCAGCCTTACAGCTGTCTGACACTAATCAAGACAGTTCAGTCATTCAGTACTTACACACAGAGATCTGAATTTTAAAAGTTACCTAAGGTTTATCATTAAAAAATGAAATCAAGCATCAGCTAAAGACATGCCTGCCAAAAAAAAAAAAAAAGAGTATTTTGTGCTGCGTGAAGTTACATACTAATACATATATTACACAGGTAAACAGCCATATCGTTATGTATTTAAGATAAATTATAAAATTACAAGTAATTAGAGATTTTACTGTGCCTGTGAAAATGCACTCGAGGTGGCACTAATTAAAAATTAATTTCCTACATAACAGTAAGGCACATTTTAATGCAAAGTCACAAATTGAGCAATTATATTAAGAAGAGAGAAAAGGTAAGCAACCAAACATGCCTTTCTCCCTAAATGTTGCATTAACCCTGCTGTTTCATTCTCACTGCTGTTCTTTTGACTTTGGTTTTCTGCCATAATCAAATGTATGTATTCCTTCATTCCATACTTTGTTATCATGAACTGGGGAAGTACCAATTTCTCTTTTATATTAAATAAAAAAGTTCTCAGGAACACACATGGTTGCATGCACACAGACACATGCTCAGCTATCTACTCTATGCAAAAAAAACCCTCAAAATAACATCTATAAGCTCGAAGATGGGCTCTCAAAGTTTGGAACGTGGGAAAAGAGTACAGAAAACTGTTCCTGAGATCTTCCAAATTATATTACATTTGTGCATTTTACTTCAAGTTTGTCTTGAAAATGAAAACTCAGTGGTATTAAATTCAATATCATTCATTTTTACTGCCATCAACATGCAATTTGAACAGTCACAAAGCCCAGAAGTCTACCAAAAGTTAAGAATACAAACAGGGGAATGTGAATTATATGCACTGTTGTAAGACTGTTATTTACTGAATGAAAATGTCAGGAGTAAAAATTCTTACAGTTACTTAATTTTCCTATCCAATACAACTGTCTATATTCCTTCTTAAAGATTTCCTGCCATTAAATTTAATGTACTTGTTCCAAACTTCTTCAATCTGAAGATCCTTAAAAGTTTTTCAGTTACTACACAAACAATTTCAGAAATTTTGCAAAGGCTGCTGTATAAAAAATATGGCATGGTTTCTGTAGTTTAAAAAACTAGTATAAGTGAAATATATATGCAAGTAAAAGGAACCCTCTTATATAAATAATTATCTTGGACATTGGGCTATGCAATGGAATAGCCTCCAATAAAGCATATGTGCCTGTCAAGATAGTTTATTAAAGCCTTATTCTAACATAACTTCCCACCTTCCCTCTAAAATTTTGATTTGGCAGACTACACGAAAAGAGAAACCGTCTAAAAAAACCCCAAACTATAACCTTGCCATACCTACCCACTAAAAACATGTGAGAAATTAGACTATTTCAGCCTTGGGCAAGGAAGCAGATGAAAACATGTGTTTCAGCACAGGTGTTTCAGCACAAAGCAGCCAACAAACAAGTAAACAACAACAACAACAAAAAACACAAATAAAAAGTCCATTTGATTGGTCTTCTGGGTAAGTACAGGAGCATGAAAAAAATCAGCAAGCATATTCTAACCTCATAAATAATAGCTATAGCCTGAGTTTGCAATCAATTACTTTAAGAAAATGTAGGGAAAAAAATAATGTCCGTCAAATATACGAGCTGGACTAGTATGAAGACAGAAGAAAGGAGAACTTTGTTATATGTGCACCTGGCCCATGACCAGCCACAGTCAACAGAGAGTGAGTTATTTGAAAGAAGGACCTCTATTAAATTTTATTTTTTGTTTGTTTCAACTACACACAGGACTTCAATTCCTGAATGGACTTGAAGACTTTCTGATACTATATTAAAAGGCAAGGTTTACAATGTGATGCATCTAGCTATCACAAATAAAGGGAAGACAAGCAATGAAGGCCTTTCAAACCCAAAGGAAAAAGCTCTTTGCCAGAGATAAACAAGTATAGTAAGGAGTCAATCAAGGCAATGATTTGGTTTGAAAGCTGACCTATGTTAAACAGGAGTCAGTGTAGCAAAATATTCCGTATTTTACTGACATCAAACCAGGGTAAAGGCAATAGTCACCTCAACCCTTCATTGGAGCTTATAGCTGGGACTGTGTGAGTTATCAAACCCAATTCCACGCAGTGCAGGCAGCCTCACAAAGGATGTTTACTTTGAGAAAATCCACAAATCAGACTAATCTACAGGCCAAAATATACCCTATAGGTCACATAACATTTTCCAAATCCCACAGCAAATAGAATATCTATTGTAGAAATTAACTAAATTAACCAAAACTATAATGGACCACAGGAAGAAGGAAGCACTCAATATCCCATGCTACTGCAACAACAAATTGTTAAACAAAACCTCCCTTCCTACCACTCTCTGTTACAAATTCTACTGCTTTCACTTTTTATGTTGTGCTGCTTTTGATCGGGGTAGAGTTCATTTTCTTCACAGTAGCAGCTATGGGGCTGTGTTCTGGATTCGTGCTGAAAGCAGGGTTGATAATTCAGGGATGTTTTTGTTGTTACTGTTATTATTTCACTTACACAGAGTCGAGACCTTTTCTGTCTCTCACTCCACAGCACCAGCAAGGAAACTGGGGGTGCACAGGGAGGGAAGGAGAGGGGTCACGGCTGGAACAGGTGACTCCACCTGACCCAAGGGATATTCCATACCATCTGACATCATACCCATAACTTTTTTGACTTTTACCCTTCTGATTCTCTCCCCCATCCCACTGTGGGGGAGTGAGTGGCTGCGTGGAGCTGAGCTGCCAGCTGGGCTTAAACCACGGCACATATTTAAAACTACATATAAATAAATTACTCTCTATGTGCCTTTTCAGTACCATTTGTGCATTTGGTATTTTGCTGAGAGCTCTGAGAGGATGATCAGTCCCCAATTTCAGTAATGGATCCAATTGTTCTTGGAGCTCCTGGATGCACTTATGAGCATTAATGCATAACAGCATCATTTGTTAGCTATTGCTAATTAGCATCTCTAATGAAAAACACTAGACACAAAATATGTTGCTTCTCCAGGTGAAAACATTTCAATGCCTATAGAAATTAAGTGATGTACAGAACTTACAGTTTTTCCTCCCAACTGTATGAAATATTAGGCTATCAGAAATACTTTTCCCACACCAAAAAAATAAAAACAAAAAAAACCCACTAAATTGTTTCACTCATCAAATTGAAAGCACAGACAACTTTCCATTCCTGTTTTGTTGAAGTATTCAAAAAAAAGTACTTCTTTCTGAGAAGTATTTCTCACCAAAATGCAAGGAATGGAGATCAGAAGATTTTGCCCACCTCATGGACCGAAACTACCATAGGAAAAAAATCAGTTTGGAAGCCTTCCAGCTTATGTGAATATG
Organism: Lophotriccus pileatus; assembly: GCA_035583135.1. NCBI lineage: Eukaryota > Metazoa > Chordata > Aves > Passeriformes > Tyrannidae > Lophotriccus > Lophotriccus pileatus. Next base: position 10,879,157 of record JAWWES010000168.1, on the reverse strand, counting down.
TATTACGTATGTTCAAGATAACAATTATCACATACTATAAAAATTACAGAATGATAAAACAGGTTTCTGTTTTTCCCTCCCCTCAATACTGCCAAGCAACATATGAAACATATGCCTCAATTGGAACTATATTCAGGAATCACAAAAACCACTCGTTTTCAATTCACCTGAGTATCTCTTGGTATCTAAAGAGATCACAATTCTCAACAGTAATTTTAATAAATTTCCATCTGATTTTTATAAACAAATAGGACTTTTTTCCTAATTAAGATGGCCTTTCTAAGTAGACTGATAAGTAAAATGATAAATGTTTTTTAGAAGGGAATTACAAACGATGAAGCATTTTTTCAAGTTCAACATACTCTTTCTACAGGTACACAATGGGAACAACTTATGTGATGAGAAGAAAGATAACAGCTAAATCATTTCATGATATTAAGCCATTTTCATAAAAAACTTAAGTGTTTTCTGAAGGACAATGGCATTTTCTATATATAGGAGATCAAATATTTTGCTAACAACATACACATTAAATGTTTAAGAACCTTGAGGAACAAAAATTGCTATTCCACCATAAAGTGTGTATTTATGACATTTCCCAATTATATATGTTCAAACTGAGGGGAGAAAAGCACAATAATTTCAGTAAACTGCTGATTTCAGTAATACTTCCCTCCACAAATAGAAGATTCTACTCTCTCCCAGACTTGCAGATGAAGCACACGATCAGTCCAGGCTTTAAAAAAAGTGATTTCTTGGGTTTAAAGCTGTCTGTTAGCTCCCTGTTCCAGCAGCTGCAGTGTCTCTGACTAACAGAAAACGATGGGGGTGCACAGCCCAGGTCTGAGACCCAGACAGGTTGGTTTTTTAGCCCCAGGGTTATCAACAGTTTAGTTGTGTTTTCATTTCGTTTTAGATCACCTTTTACTTTCAAGGGTTTGTCTAGACATTCTCAGGAATCACTCAAACTATTTACCGAAGTGGTTATTATCTAGAGGATGTGTTTTCTCCGGGAGAGTTGCAAACATTCTTTCAAAAGGTCTTATACATGCAGAGAGTTTAAATTTTCTGCCATGAGATGTTCTAATGAAGCATATCTACAAATTACAAAAATGCTCTTCTATTGCTGAGCCAATGGGGAGCAAAGAATAACTCTTGCAACCCTTGGTTAAAATTTTAGAGGATAGAAGAAATGAGATATGCAGGTGTACATATGAAATGTCACACGATGGTACTACAGTTCTATAAGACTATTCATTTATGGAATATTTAATTTATATATTTTTCTTTTTACTTCAGTGTTAACCACCACTGCACCTGACCAGCACCAGGCACTGCTTCAACACCATTTTTATGAGTTAAGAAATTAAAAGCATTTGATACACGGCAACCTAATGGAGATAAAATTAAAAATTTTATCCAACATAAAAGCTGAAGCATTAAAGGTAATGTGTGTGTGTGTGTATATATATATATATATATATATATACACACACACTTAGGCTTAGAGAGTGCATTACACCTTCAGACATGCAAACACAACTTTCCCATTTGTGCTTGCAGCTTTTCAGAAAACATGAAACAATAAATATTAAAACCATTTAAAATTCCCAATAGTCCTGGTCATAACTTGCCTCTTTCAAACTACTGAAGACAATGAACCTGTTCTTTCTTCACCAAACTTCGGGGGTTTATTATAATTACGTGAACTGAAATTGGTCTCCAATGCAAACAGGACCATCAGTGGCACTGCAATCGTTCATGGCAAGATTGAATTTCAAGCGCTCTCTCACAGAAATCTGAGATGATCCTCTCCAAAACACAGTGATGTGGATGAACACATTTCAAATCCAACGTGACAGAACTTACAGACTACTTACAAATAATGACAATCTCCTGGATTTGAGAGATCATGTTTTCTCAGGCATTCCAAGAAATGTAATTTATACGTTGTGATGTTTCATTTTTTAAAAAAAATAAATAAAAAAAAAGCCTAGACTTTGGTTTTATTTCTTCTAGATCAAGTGACTGAGATTCATTTACTTGAATATACAATAAAATACAAAATTATTGAATGCTAAAATCTTAAAGTTACCAATATTTTGTGAGGTTGTTCTGCAGCTCAGTCTATATTTAGAATAATAAAACCTCACTTTAGATTGGCATGTGAGCACACTGGCAATTTTTAATGTTAATAAAGATGAAACTGTCAAAGAAGATTTTGCCCAAAACAAAAGTATGCTTGTCTGACATTCAAAGTTGCTCCACAGTGTTCTTGGTACAGCAAGTTGGAATGACACTAATAGGAGATTCAACATAAGGAATCTCGGGAACCTGTAATCTCAGCAGCTTCTCATTCACCCACCCATTCCAAAAAAAAAGTTTGAGTTTTACTTTAAAGTCAGAAATGTTATCACCAGTATTCAGACAAACATACTCCCCTGTGTAGGCAGCAATATTTACAGATATATGAACCACGAAAAAAGTGGTGTAACACAAATTATTTGGAAGCAATTAGTATTTGTTGGGCTTATACACAGCTGAGAGCTCTACCACAAAAAGCACAGGAATCACCGGAGAGGCCTGTCCTTTGAAAGATATTTGCAGAAGGAATGGTAGTGGCAAAAACTTTCTGCTCCATCTCACTCCTGTCTTAACCACCTCATTCTGCTAAGTACATCAGCAGAGCTGCCTTGAGCAGATGCTAACGCTGTAATTAATTCTCAGACCCTTTAGGTTTACCCTAGGGAAGGAACGGGAAATCCTTGGGTGAGCTAAATTGAGCATCAAGTACATGCAGTTGCTGATGGCAAATTGATTTTTTCACAGCAGGCTATCAGTACAATTTCAGACAAGCATTTCATTAAGACACAGCATACAGAACTCCTCATAACTTTGAGCTACCTTCAACACAGCGTTAGGATCAAAGAACAATCAAGTCTTTGAGACTGTTCTTAAAATAAAAAATGGGTGTTTGACACAACGTTCTGCAGACAGAGAAAAATAAAAATCAAGCTCCAAAAGCTTGCTTATACAACATTTAAGTTTGCTTACAACACAACTGGCATGAACTGCTGTATGGCAATTTCTACGTGAAATTCCCAGCTTTTTCTCTAAAATGTTTTAAACACCTGATGTCGGTTCTAGATGAAAACCCACACAATCCCTTGGCACAGCAGTGCTCCTCTGACAATTAGGCACAGAGGACAGCTGGCTTAGCAGCACAACAGAACAGAGAGAAACATCCTTCCTGGTGTCTGACAGGCAGGTAGGTCATTCCTCTGAGCCCTTCCTGAAGTTTGTCATGAGGGTGGAAGGAGGAATAGAGAAATACCAAAAAAGAGAAGGCTGAGCAGTGTTGTTCACAGAGTCTAAAGCCCACCAATTTTCTCCAACTCATCCTACCAAAAGGTCTTTCACAACCCACAGCACCAACTGATTCAGAGGCGGCTCGAAGGAATCTGGCCAGGATAAATGAGAAGTAGGGTCAAACTAGAATGCAGAAAACAGTGATGCCCAAAACTGATAATGAACTTCTTATATCTAATTAGACAGCCAAACAAGTTAATTCCTGATTATTGTTCTGATTGACAGATTCTGATAGATTCTGATTGATAGATTCTGACAGATTCTGACAGATTCTGAGAGATTCTGACAGATTCTGATAAATTGTGACAGATTCTGACAGATTCTGACAGATTCTGATAGATTCTGATAGATTCTGGTAAATTCTGATAGATAGATTCTGATAAATTCTGATAGATTCTGATAAATTCTGACAGATCCTGATAGATAGATTCTGATAGATTCTGATAGATTCTGATAGATAGATATTGCCAGATTCTGATAGATTCTGATAAATTCTGATAGATAGATTCTGATAGATTCTGATAAATTCTGAATAAATTGTGATAGATTCTGATAGATTCTGATAGATTCTGACAGATATATATTGATAGATTCTGATAAATTGTGATAGATTCTGATAAATTCTGATAAATTGTGATAGATTCTGATAGATTCTGACAG
>JAWWES010000168.1:10836595-10875051 GCA_035583135.1 Lophotriccus pileatus | reverse complement strand
TAAGATGAGGCTGGATGTGGCACTGAGTGCCATGGTCTGGTAATCACAGTGGGGTTGGATCAAGGGTTGGACTTGATCATCTCGGAGGTCTCTTCCAACCCAGTTAATTCTATGGTTCTATGATTCTATTTGATTTGGTACTCATTTGGGTTCAGCAGTGATTAAAATTGTTCCAGATTAACCAAATTTCAAAGTAACAAAGAGTTCATGCTGAATTCCTGTTCAAGGGAAGAAAAATGGTTCAAGTCAGTATTTCCTCTGGGTTCAGTTCAATTACTTATACAAAAAACAGTGGAAAAAACACCACCTTGTTTGGCACCCAATGTCAGATGACCGTTGAATTTTTGCAATTGCAGGGAGTTTTTAATTTTTTTGCAGTTGACTGTAAAAAAAACCCTAATTTTTAAACATGATCTAGATGGCTTGTGTTGTTCATTTTAACTCCAGTCAACTATTCTCTGTACCTAAGGGGGTTTTATAATGCAAATTCGATGCACAAAATATGTCAATATGAGGGCATTCACCATTTTTTCCATGTGAAGGAGGTCAGTGAAACATCTAACTGTATGTGAAAACTCAAAGAACAGATGTAACTAATAAATCAGGACCAGAGTTTCCGCAGTTACACTTGCTTAAAATGATGAAACAAAACACTTACTTTAATTGGTTGTTCCTCGTTCTTTCTATATGGTGATGTTTTCCCTGAGAGATTTAAAATGATAAGTAACTGGAAATTAGGAAGAGAATTAGTCCATTATTCTGTAGCAATGACACAATGATTAATTATATTAGCTTACTGCCCCTTCTGCTTTCAAACCCTGCAGTCATAAAATTAGTTTTGTTCAATATTCCAGAAGGAATATGAGAATTAAATTTATGTAATTTAACAAATTCCTGCAGGAAAGCCACACTCATCTAAGATAGTAGATGGATGGATCCTCTAATTTACAATAATATGCAGATGGCAAACCTACCCCTTACAGAGCAATGTGCAGATAAGGAAACTACCCAAATGATTCGCATAAAGAGACTGTGAAGACTCATAAGTGGATGTGGATCAGGCAAGTCGGAGCTTGTGTGTCCTCCTGGAAAGCACTAAAAAACTTTTCACTGTCATTCTACCTATACCTAATAATTATATTTTCTTTTATCTGTTTGGTTTGAATTTGGGGGTTTTTTGTGGTGTTTTTTTTGTTTTGTTTTGTGGGGATTTTTGGTTTGGTTGGTTTTTTGTTTGTTTTGGGGGGCTTTTGTTTGTTTGGGGTTTTTTTACCATGTATTTTAAACACCTGAAGCATTTTCTAAGCCCTAGGGAATTGGAAATAAATTAAAGGCTATTAGGGTCTAGGGAGGCAGATGGTGATTTAGAATCACTGCCACACCAACTCAAATGTCCACAACTCCTGTGTTTCTGTTAAATAATGCATTTTAGGAAGAGCATATCACTTTTGAGGAACACTGTTTCTGCACACATTTTCAGTGCTGGGAAAACACTCAGATGCAATCCTGCCTTCTCAATTCATGTCTTTTGCATGACGTTATTACATAATTCAAAATCTTTGCTTTTAATTAACTGACTTTTTTTTTTTTTTCTCTCCTGAATTACAAATATCAACAATCTGGGATATTACGTGCATATCTTAACCCTAAAGCAGCGATAGCAACATAGCCAGACAACAGTTAACCTTCATGCCTTGACATGAACACTGTTTACTGGTTTTAGAATATCAAAATAAACTGACTGCCAAGCATCATTTCTTTAAATGAATAATAGAAAACAAAACAAAGCTTCTTTATGAGGAATACAAGGACCAGGACCTACACAATTACGAAGTAGACTTGATCAAAGAATTTGAATGTTTGTACTTCAATATAACCAGGATGTTATTGGGAAAGAGGGAGAAAGTAGCAGCAAAGTTAAAGGGCTTATTTATGCCTTGATTTAGTAAACTGGCACTTCATATTGTCACCATGCTGTATTTCAGTAAAGTAACTCTTAGATGACCTTTTCTGCCATCTCTGGATAGACTGGGTTATTATGGGCAAACAGAGAAAGTTAGCAGTGTACGTTATCCAATAATATTTTTATCAAAATTAAACCCTCTACTTTATTGTAAATTCAGTTCATAATGAAAACAGATATACTGTTAAATATGAGGGAATACCAAAATCTTCAGCCAGAAAAGATCTAGATACTGGATCTAGATCTAAGCCAGAAAAATCTAGATACTTAAAATTCATTCATTTTAAGATAAATTTCCTTTGCATTTTTCTGCTCATTTACAACAAAGGGCATGACACAGAAATCTCATTTGACATGTAAATAAACTCCGAACCATAGAGAAAATTCACCCCTCATGCAGGAGGACGAGAGCCAGACAGCACACACTGTTCTCAAAGCCAGGCCTGAAGCTCTTGCTCACCCACCTGGTGCCCAGTGGCTTAGAAGCTGCCTTTCCAAACCCCCTCCCATCACACAGGGCCCAGGAGCAGTGTCTCCTGCCAGATGTTTCCCTCTGGGACCCTCCCTCCCTCCGGCTTTTTTGGGAGCTGCGGGAGAACCCATGAGCTCCAGGTGCCCTGGGTGGGCCCAGGAATAGCCCAGCAGTCAGTCAGCTGGAATTGCTGTTGCACAGGCAGCAATCAGATCCACATCCAGCAACCCACTCCCACCTTGGCCTTCCACACACATCATAGCTTGTGGTGACCATAAACTCAATCATGGGGTTGTTTTTTTTAATTCAACTTGTTCCTACATCTCTTACAGGAGGTTTCTTTACACCTATGGTGTTGCTGCTTGCCTCTCCCTGATGCTGAAATTCAGAGCAGTTCCCTGAGGGCTCCCCCCATAAAGATTTGCTACACTCCATCACCCCAGGAAGGAGCCAGCCATGGCTGTCCCAGGATTAATTAAGACCCAGATAGGTTGTCTTAGGAAAAAAGATCCCCAAATTCTTAAATATAGACATTTCTAATGCATGTAAGTATTATACCTAAATTATAACATTCATTAAGAGCAGCACATATGAGGTACTTCCACTAATTACATTTGTTTCCCCGAAGTTAATCACCACTGGAGAGGCAGTAAAGCCAGTGAGAGCACAACATCATAGCAAGTGCTCATGCCTGCAGTCAGCTCCCTGCCCAAGAGGCAGCACCTCTGGGGATCAGCACATTAAAAGCTACCTTCAAGCACTAACCACACATTTTCTTTTCTGCATTTTCCAATATTCTTTTCATGCCAAAAATCTTGTCATTTCACTTTCATTAGATAGCAATGTCTGAAGTACCTGACTGAAATGTATTTGATTTTCCAGCTTAAAAATAAAATAAAATTAAAAAGGTTCTGTTTTAAAAAGTGCTTTTATTCTGCTCATTATATGTTATGAAATATGGATCTGAAGGTGCTGCAATCTCCCTCAAGTACCTCAGGGCACTGAGTTCCAGCTCATGCTGAGTGGAAGTGGCTCACCTCAGCAGACTCTCCCTCTGTGTTTTTAAGAGTGTGTCATCTCCTACCAAAACCACTATTGACTCTCCAGGTTTACTTCAGAAATAATTGGTCCTAAAGATAAGAAATTTAAAAGGCCAGGCTTAAAAACGTTCTCCCCAACTCTTGGTATCATATTAAACAGGCCTTTGAAACCACTATTATTCAAATACATAGGCCACCTTGCCAAAGTTAATGTTAGATCTCAGATATTCACCCATTTAGTAACTAAACTTTTAAGGACTGAAGTAGCAAATATATCAGTTTCTCCAGGTAAATTATTATGCATTCCTTGTATGTCAGTGTAGTTAATACTATTTTTTTTCCTGAAGAAAGATTATTAATTTCCCGGACATAAAGACATGGATATTTATCAACCCTGGAATAACCTGAAAACACGTGAAAATGGTTCCTGACAGGATTTAGGAAGAAACTAGAGTTCTCCCTGTTTAGGATACTATTTAATGGCGTTACCACTAAAATTTGACCACTTGTACTTTCATTTCTTTAGGGGTGTTGATTTTTTCCTTGCAAGGATTGAGCCTCAGGAAGCAGTCCACAGTTCCAGTCTTACTTTGACTCGGCCTCAGCACCTCCAGTTCTGTTTCTACTGAAACTGGTAGCTGTGACCAGGAGTGCCACTGCTAAGAGAGCTTTTGCAAAGACTTATTTAATAAAAAGCAATGCCTTCCAGGGAAAAAAAAAAAAAAAAAAAAAAAGATGGTAATAGATTATAAGTATACTTCAACTCCTCAATGTTTGCTATCCCTAAAAATTTGGGAAGAGCCCTATTATTTAAGCTGTCTCTCTCTCAGCCTTCGAGGCATCTTTTCCTGATTACTTCAGTTTCAGTTTGTGAAGGAAATACATCACAGCAAGTGGAGCCTGAGGCGACACTGAGTGACTCAGGAATGTCTGAGAAAGGCCACTTGCAGTAGAAAAGGTCACACATAACATGCCAACTACATAAATAAAAATTGCTTGTTTGACCACTGTGGCTCGTGAATCAAGAGCAAGGCGACTCCTCTAGGATACCCAGGTTGCAGATTCATGTTCCAATCCACAGTGGCCAAACAAGCGCATTATTCCTGGGAGGTTCTCCCACCCCAGGAAAGCAGGACCAGAGCCAGCTCACACAGACACCCAACAGTCACCCAGGGCAAGAGTGTGAGGCCTTTTACAGGGTAGGTACAGGAACAGGTAACCCAATCTGCCTCAGGGCTGTTTTCAGGGGGTTTAGTCCCATTGTCCCTGAGCAACAGTCTGACTGGCTACCTGCCTTTTGGGGTCAACTGCATACATGCAATGTGCAGACTGTTTTTATAACCTCTATTCAGATCTGAGAGGTTTTAACATAACCTTTTCCAGCCCTTCTGTTGGTTGCTCCCAGTCTGCCTGTGCTATAATTCACCTCCATTATGTCTGGGTTGAGCTGACCTGGCTCGTAGAGGTCCACTGCTTGTTTATTCCATTGGTGGCCTGAGCAGAGGAGACACACTGAATCGTCTCTGTGTCCTTCCACTGAAAGGTTCAAGTTGAAATTGTCTGTGTACTTTGCCAGAAAGTTAAGACCAACAAAAGTAAATAGTCCTGTTAAATAAAGGGCACCAGCTAGTAAGAGAGTAAGCATTTGGTATTATGAAAATACGACAACGATAGTGAGGCTAAAAGACAAAACACATCAAAGCCTCACACAGCAAATTATACTTTCTTATGCTATATTTCATTTTTTAGTTCAAAATGTTAAGTACAAGTAGAAGCCACACATAAAGAAAGGAACCACTGTGAAAGCTGCTGTGCTCCTCTCAGTTAGTACAAGACAATCTTGACCTTCATGTCATAATATTAAGCCAAAGTTCTTGAACGGAGGCATTGTTTCAAAAGCCAGGCATTTTCTCGAGGGTGAGAAATGCCTGTTAAAGACTAGGTTGAAACCCCTGAGGTCACATTACATTTGACATGTGACATCTAAAGTTCTTTATCTGAACAGGGAATTAAGAAAGCTCTCACTGCTCTGTGCTACTTAGCTGTGCTTTGAACAGAATCCAGCATAAGTGTGTACTAACAGAAAGTCTGTGGGAAAGCTTTAGATAGGGCTTTAGATATCCTTGCTATTTATCTAAATATTTATCCTGTGATGTGTGAGTACACCTGTTTCTCTCCTTCGGGCCTAAAGAGAGTTATTTCTGTCTTGGATAGGTATGGCATTAAATACACAGCAGATAAAGTGCTACCAGCCGCCCTTCCCCAGCAACACTAGAGAAAACAGTTACCTGAGATGGAAAATGATGTCTTATCATACGATAGCGTGATTCTAAGTAAGATCCCATGTATGGATGCACAGAAATTTTTACTTTAATAAACACAATATACCAGTACCTTCAATTAATTTTCCTGGCAGTGACAGTGTAGCACTAAGAGCTGCAGTGTCACTGACAGTGGGTGAAATTTGGGAAGCATTGTTTGGACAGAGACACACAGTAGTAAAGAGTGAATGAGTGGCTGGATATGAACTGACAATATGTGTTCAAAGCCCAGAGAGCCACTTGTACCCTGGGCTGCATCAAAAGCAGCCTGGCCAGGGGGTCAAGGGAGGGGATTCTGCCCCTCTACTCTTCTCTCATGAGACCCACCTGAAGTGCTGCATCCAGCTCTGGGGTCCCCAAGTGCAGGAAGGACATCAACCTGTTGGAGCAAGTCCAGAAGAGGTCACCCAGTTGATCAGAGGAATGGAGCACCTCTCTTAAGAGGAAAGGCTGAGAAAGTTTGGATTGTTCCACCTAGAGAAAAGAAAGATTCAGGGTTACCTGACTGTAGCCTTCCAGTACCAGAGACAGTACTACGAGAGAGATGCAGAAGAACTGCTTACATGGACATGTAGTGACAGAGTAAGGGGGAATGTTTTTAAACTGAAAGAGTGTAGGTTTAGATTAGATATCAGGAAGAAATTCCTCAGTGTGAGGGTGGTGAGACACTGGGACAGGTTGCCCAGAGAGGCCACAGATGCCCCATTCTTGAAAGTGTTCAAGGCCAGGTTGGATGGAGCTCTGAGCAACCTGGTGAAGGGAAAGGTGGCCCTGCCCCTAGCAGGGGGGAGGAGACTGGGTGATCTTTAAAGTCCCTTTCGACCCAAATCATTCTATCCCTCTATGAAACGCTTAACGAATCTTTTTTTAGACGACCTGACTTCTCAAATCCCGGGAAGTTCTGCGCGTGTATTCGTTTCTCAGTACAAGTTCACTGTCACAGCAAAGGGCAAACAGCAGCACCACAGGAAAATATCGAGGTCTAGCCTGCCCCCTTCGACAGCGATTTCACCGTCTCTTCAGCGATCGGGATCCTGGAGCTCCATCTACTGGTACCGCGGGACCGGCCGCGGAAAGAGACCCTCACAGGGACTCACCGCCCACCGCAACCCTCGGCCCAGCCTCGGGACAGGCTGACCCTACTGAGTGACAGCAGAGAGAGGCACGAGTGGGTACGGGACACGTGGAAGATTCACGGGGGTACCCACAGGGGAGGCAGAGCGTGACAGCTTCATTAGGCTGTGAAAAGTTTAAAATTCCTTCAAATGAGCTCAAAAACCACCGAGAGTCCACAGTGACTTCCAAGTGTCGCAGTACACGAGGATACTTAAAAAGCATGAGGAGCTTACCTTTAGGTGACTTGGTTGCACCCAGATTGGCAAATTCTTATAGCCAACCCTTTCTTAAAGTGTGCAAGATCAAATATCCTACCACTAATGTCTCTAAAAGCGTTACCAATAAGTGGTAAAAACCCCACAAGCAGACAGGTTCTCTAAGTCCAATTTAATTTTTTTCTCTCCCAATAGTATCTCAAATCAGTTCCCTTTTTTTTTGGATATACAAATGTATTGGTTTCAAAGCCAGTGCATCAACCCTGCCACAGTGGAAACTGGCCTTTCACAGCCCTCCACTGAGGTGGTCACCAATTTACCCCAGGTGAGAATCTGGCCAAATAATAACATAACAGCCAGACCATAATGGTAAGGCTCATTTGTGTAGCTTTTCAATGAGAATTCAATTTACAGCTATTTATAAAGCACTTTTTATATCCCAAAATTTTGAAGCAACCACTAGTATTTTTAATAAATAGTATGTGTTTATTTATTGTTAATATTTATTTATATGGCTACAGCTTTATTAGAAATGTGACTGTTCTGTCTTTGCCATAATTGGTACATCAAGGTTAGAGAGACTTGTGAAAAACTGTTGTTTTGACACTCTCCATCTACAAATAAAGCTCCTTTGACAAATATTTTTAGCTTGGCTTTCTCATATATTTGAATTTAAGCATTATCTTTTTCTAGAAAGAAAATAAAGGGGGGAATTAACTTCCCCCTTTCCCCATAACAGCAGATTGAGAGAGAGCTATCAAGAGATATATAAGCACTAACTGTTTTCTACTGGGTACTTAAGGGAAACAGATGGGTGTAATTATGGTTTTATGGAGGTCTTACCTAAAATGCTTATACTTAGCTGCCACATTACAGTTTGATTCTCGGTTATAAATACCTATATTAATCTTTGTAAAGGTCTCTGCAGATTTTAAGCAGAAGGGGAACATACAGCTTCGTAGCTACTTCCCAGGGAAGGAAACCATATTAAAACCAGAAGGCACAACGATACTGAACCTCCAGGACCAAGAGGAGGCGAGTGCTCGTTGTTTAAAACAACTCAAATCGTGCTGGAAGCAGCAGAGGGAGCCAGCTGCCTTGTTTTGAGGTACCGGCTCCTCTGATGCCCTGCAGCCAGCCCAGCACTGCCCGCCGACCCGCTACGTGCTTTATCCTGGGGCGGTGAATCTTGTCTTACCTGAGGCTGCGTCCTTGGGTCTGAAGGAAATACTGCGAAAACCTCAGCTTTGCTGCATCTTTAAAGTTTACCGACCCATTCAGGCTGTGCCACCACCTCTGGAAGTGAGGAGTACTTAAATGCTCGTGAGGAACCTGAGAAAACACCCATTTGGTTGCAAAAGCTAACTGAGAGAGAAATAAAAAACCCCTTATTTTCATCTCCCACCCCCTTACATCAGTGTAAGCATTTTACCTTTCCATACGAGCTGCAAGAGCAGCTTTTCTTAAATCTTAACTTCTCCGACAAAACCAGCAATAACAATATTGCAGTGCCACCCCCACAGTATCACCTCTGGTGTTTATTCACCTTCAGTTCCATTAAGAGAATTCTCATTTTGTTCCCGTAGGATGAGACAGTGAAAAACAAAGGAGAAAACAGGTAATATTATCACGATGCATTTTAAAGTCTGAGCTGCATTTTTAACAGGTAAGGCAATAAGAACACAAAAGTTTGTGTGATTTTGGATCTCTAGTTACAGAAACATTTTTTTCTCCTCGCTGGGATTACATGAAAACATGCACAGGGCTAAAAGATACAAAGAGGGCTAAAAGATACAAGTCCTCCTTCTCCCAACTCAGAGAGTTTGTTTCTCACACTTCATAATGTTTAGGTTAAATTATCTCTCAGTGACCTTGGTTAAATCACTCAGTCTTCAATGCATTTGCACAGGTACTCTGGAGGGAACAATTTGATTAGCTAATCATTTAATTACAAACTGCTAAATTAATAATGCAGGAGAACTTGACTCAAAATGAGAAGGGCATTACAGTACTGACAGCTGGGAAAAGGTGAGGCAACCAATGTAAATTTACTCATAAAATGAACATATATTATTTGGAAGCAGTAAAAGCCAATAAACACAGAATCAGACTGGTTCTGCAGGTCTCTCCTTTTCTAGACAGTGGAGTAGAAGGCTCAGTTCAGTGGCTAAAAAATAACTGAGATATTTACAGTATTCTCTAATTAAGACCAGTCAAAGGAGGGAACTTACATGTTCTGGTTCCATTAAACATCCTTACACAATATGAGTCATCTTGATAGCAAATGGGTGTGCTGCAGAGACACTTTGCCCAGCTCAGGGGCTGAATGTCTCCAGAGTGTTCCCACCTCTCCAGCTCGTGTCCACAGCAGGCTGCTTCTCCCCTGCCCTCGGGGATTACCAGCCCCATGGCACTGGGCTCAGGCTGGCATGATGCAACACAGCACAGCACAGTGCTAGCACTCTGGGAAGAGCTTTGAGCATGATGCAAGAGCTACGAACATGCAGCAAGACTGTCACCTCAAAAGGTCACTGCTGTGATCTCCTTGTCCAGCAGACTCAAGACAATCAATAATGCGCAGAGTTCTGTGTTGTTTTGAAGATCGAAAATAAAGATGAAGACTTTCCTTTTTCTTGAATGGTATGGAAAATTCTTTCTGGAGAGCCTTTATGAGATTCATTCCCTGAAGAAAATCCATCCTGTCTGTAATATCCCTGAGATAACCTTGCTCAGCCAGAGATTAGAGTTATGGTAGCCACGCTGGCCAGGCCACAGCGGCTGCTCCCGTGCTGTAAGGCAGTGGTGGGTTTGCAGCAGTGGACTGAGCACTGCCCCGTTGCCCTTCACTGAACAAAACTTTTCTGTAGATAAAATAAGCTTTGTGTGATTCTCGACCTGCTCCAGGGCTGGAGATGCTAAAACTCGAGCACCATTTGCAGCACACTGTCAGAGCCAAATCACCTCTTCCCTAGTGAATGGTTTTAGCTGCGCATCCCAAACCTGAGTCATCGCACAATACTTTCGTTTAACGCTGCTCCATGATAATCCTGCAGCCAGGTTTGAGGGCTATATTCAGTTTCCACCTCTGCTGCTCACTCATTCCATTAGCTTATCATGCTGTTTTTCACAGTTATAAATGGGAAATATTTATGAGTGCATCACAAACATGGATGAGAGCCAGTTTACCAATGTTTCTAAAGCCCTCAGAGACCACAGGGGAAAAGGAACAGAGAGGTGGCCAGTGTTTGCTTAAAGCATTGAATTTTTTAATGTTTTTTCTCATAAACCAAAGCCCACCTGTATATGTCAATTATATACTGCACTGCAGGTGCCTGAGGTACTCACAGCTATGGGTAAGATGCAGTACAGAGTTTGGGTAGGATGTAAGGATTAATTCTGAATTGATGTTCACTTTACCTAAGTTCTATATTGTTTCTTTATTTATATCGTAGACTAAAATATCCTCTAAGGGTTTTGTTTGATTTCTATGATATACAGAACACTTGTGTAGTCTGCTGGTTCTATAGTGATCATCCCATTTTATTAATATTTCCAGTATTAGAGATTAAGGATGTTTTCCATTTGCTGTTCAGCTACAGCAGAGAACTGCTTAGCTCAGCCAAGTGAGCTATAAATTCAGAAGTGTTGCACTGTGCACCACAGACTACACAATATGGTATAGACATGGGCATAAACTATTTCCTTGAGTTAAATTTAGGTCTGTTTTAATGCTGTTGCAGGAAACATTGTGTGGTAAATAGAAAAAACATGATTATTTATAGAATGAACACACTAACTTTCAAGTTACCATACAATCTAGAAACAACTATATGAAACGAACCTGCCACTCTATGCCCTAACTTTCCTACTACAGCACAATTTATCTGTTTTACTTTCACTGTCTGAAGATATCAATATCCTGATGCTTTTTAATGATGGCCATATGCTGACATTTGCTGGGCCCAGTATAAAACCAGATTAAGTTCTATGAGTTTCTACAAAAATAGTTCAACATCTGAAACACTATTAGGGTGCTATGTTTGTTCACTAAGCCAGGAGATGAGTCAACACAAGACCTGGCAACTGGCTATATCTGCAACATCTACCCACAGGAGCAAATCTCACCCTTTTAGAGGTGCAATCCAAATGTTACCTCTGCTTTGAAACTTGTACAATGTTTTCACTGTAAATTTCCCATAAGGTGTCTCTCAGCTTCCCTGTTTGTCCCATACCTGCACTACATCAAGAAACTTTACCTCTACTGTACAAAATGAAAGAGCACCCACAGATTTTTCTAGAGCAGGATATATATATGAGTAATGAGCAAGTACTGAATTTAAGAGATGTAAGGACCATTCCTTCTCTTACTAACTTCATCAGAAGCAAGGGCAGGCTAATAAGTAAGAACAGAAAAATATTCATTTCCTGCCCAAGTATCAGTGTATAAAAATAGATTTTTTTTGTTTCCACCTAAAGTGAGCTGATGACTGTTAATAAGAAACATTGTCAGAAAGTCATTCTAGTGAGGCAAGCAATTAGATGCAGCACATAAGGGAGGAATGTTGGGATAAAGGACAGATATAGCATCTCAGCACAGACCATCTAGGAACACAGAATCTATGTTATGACTAAAATAATTAAGTGACGTCTCCATCATCCATACCAGAAACCTGGAATCCCCTGATGACCTTGACAACAAATGTAATAAGCATTGCCTCAGTATCAGACTGCCTCTTCCTACTGCCAGAATTATCCTAGGCACAATAGACAAGACAGTACCTTACAAATCAACATCCCAAACACAACCACAGGTCAGTGTTGCTACTTCCATAAAACTGGTAACCATGTCAAACACTCTCCAAAAAGCAGTAAAATACTCTCTCACCTTCAGACACTACCCTGTTTGCTCTGGGAAAAACATTTGCATTTCTTATCTCCTTAATCAAAAAAAGACTTTTCTACAGAAAAAACATACTGTGAGATGGAATTTACCTGGAATCTGTTAAAAATTACATCCTAAGCAGGAAGAAGTTATCTGAAAAGTATCTTTCAAGAACCTCTTTTCAGGCACTGGGAATGAAAAGGGAGCAACTGGAGCTAGATATCTGACTACAGATTTGAACACTGCAATTTCGCGCCTCCGCAGTAACCTTCCCACCACAGTAAGCACTTTTCTCAACAAAGCCACCCAAATACCATGTTCTTACTGTTAGGTATTCCTAATATAAGCTTCTACAAAAGTCTACTTAGTCTAAATGCTACCAGTCCACTAAATGCTCTCAGGAAAATACACATAACTATGCACTAAAAGGTACTTTCACAAACGTTTACTAATGGACAGGAGCAGACAGTGTGTTAGCTTTTCTCAGTAAACAACCACTCCATCTCTTGCTTCTTGCTCCTGATCTACAAATACAGCCTCAAAAGATATGCATCCTCCTTAACCTACCACTACTGCCTATCTTTATTTTCCCCAGATTATCTTGATATCTGAATAAAGTTAGAGAAACTCAGCTGGTATTTAGCTTTGAAGTCTATTGCCTGTATTTGACACTTGAAGGAACTGAATGCCCAGAAGTTTTTCTACATTTTCCTATTTATACAACAAAAAAGTTACCTCTATCTACAAATTATCTCCTAATAAGGTCTGAAAAGCAGCACAGCTGTAACCCTGAGAGGATTCCTTACCCCTCAAACCAGAAGGCCACCAGGTCAGAAAGCTGATGCTGATGGTTTTATTCTCTCATAAACCAAACCGAGAGGAACCAATAACAATAGAAAATCACTTGCAGTGTCTGTTTGACTTCTTGCCAGCGTATTTTTGTGGGAGGTTTTGTAAATTATTCTATAATTCCTCAATTTCTAGCATTTTCAGATTTAGGATATCTCTTCTGATTCCTTCAGATTTCATACAGACACTTAAACTACAAACATTTGCTACTTGTTAATACCATGTTTGGTTCTCAATAGCTTACAGTAATTGAAAAAAAAAAAAAAAAGAAAAATATCTACTTTGGTATCAAAAACATCTGCACAAACAGAAAACTGTCTCCTGTGTTAGCATAGCTGCTTTCATAACCATTCTGTTTTGCTATCAGTAGTTATGAACCACCTAGCTAATAAATGTTAAATGATATTATACTATCCACATATGAACTGAAAGCAGATGTACCCAGAGCAAAAATTTCAGATTGATGTGCAAAAATACATTTCACATATTTTATTGTTCAGCAATGCACATTACACATATAAACATGCAGTCATTCATTAATCTGTATTGTTAAACACCTGTTTGTATTAATTGTAATGTCATTCTTCTGTCACGATACTGGATGAAGTATGTCTTTGAAATTGTCTGTAGGGGAATGAAATTCAAATTTCTTATTTAACAGACCTATTACTGAATTAATCTCTTTTCCAACTACTTAAACACAGAAAGGATTTTCCCATTCCAGATGTAACCCATTACACATAGCCATTGGTTATATTTCACCTAGTGATCTTGCTGGGGTTTCCATAGTGTTCCTGGCATTTCTTTCTGCTATACTTACTTCCACTGGAAAACTTCAGGGGTTCCTCCTTGCTTCCTTTTCTATGCATTCTGGATTGTGAAACAGGATGTGTGATAGAAGAAAACATAACTACATAACCTATCACTTCTCTTTTGGGCCACATGGGCTGTTAGATCTTACAAGAGAGAGCCTTCCTTTCATAATGGCAAATGCTGTTACCAGTTTGCAACTGGACTTTGACAGGGTTAGCTCCCCAAGGATTTATGGGCGCTGATGGTATGGTGTCCAGCAGTGGGAACACCACAAGCCAGCAATTTTAAGGCAACATCCAAGATGGATAAGATTGTTCTTATGACGTGCACTGTGTTGAGAAGTTGGTGACCCACAGGATTGTATTTGAAAGTCATACATATGAGTTCGGGGTTTTTTCTGCTTACCAACATGACATGTTTAGGAGGTTGGTTTTTTTTAACAGTTCCTATACAAGTCTTAGTGAAAGCAATCCAAAGTTAGCCTTACAGTGCTTAGGTCACCGAGTCCTGCCAGCGCACACATAAAGGATATCTTATATATGGCAACAAACTGGTAAACTTCTATTTTTAATAAAAGCATAATATATTCCCTATGAATTTTATTATAAACACATGTTCTCCAAAACTAATTGTATGGTTAACAAACTTATACCCTTTAAGAAACAGAAGGAGGCTCTTGTTGACTCTGCTCTTCCAGGAAGAGAGGAAGTTGTCAATAGTCTTTCCCATTTCTACCACTGCCCCTAGATGAAAGCTAGATAGCATATCATTTTTGCACTATTAATGGTAAAAAACAGATAGGTCTTTGGTGGACAACTGAGAAAAAGTGACACCTGTAGCACAGATAAGGGTGATTAATTCAGTGACAAACCTGCACTCATTTCCCTGTGTCAAGACACTGTTTCGAGAACAGGAGACAGAAAGCAAACATATAGGAATTCATATATAGAAAATGTAAAGGCTGTCTCTTCATCTCACAGTTTTCCAGTCAGTTTATAATATCCAGATTTTCATTTCCTCCAAGAAAAGAAAACATTGGCTCACTATCATTAACAACAAACAGTAAGTCACACAGATAGTAGAATATAACATTCATGTCTTATTATTTCATATATAAACTTTTACTTTAAAGTGTTATCTAAAATAACATACATGGTTAGCAGACCAAATAGCCCATATAAACTATGCTGAAAATATCATCTTTATTTACAGGAACCTAATTAAAATGAACTTTAATTGCTTTTGAGATCTGCAACAACTTCCTCTCTCAGAGTTGGAGCTCAGCCCAGATTAGGCAGTTTCAAGGAGGAAGATACCCCTCACACACATGAAGAAAGCATTGGCCATGCAATGATGTGGCTCACCTGTTTCTGGAAGAGGTGGGAAGAAACTTGCAAGCTTATCACTCTCTGTTCAGGTGTGATGTCATGTTACCTATCCCGCCCTTCAGACTTTACAATTTCATGCAACCTTTGTTCAAGTGAACTCTAAATTTGCTTCTGCCAATACACTGTGAAATTTAAAAAAAAACCCTCCCAGCTTAGACATCCTTTCATTCTGTTTGAGCTTCTACATATATACATTATCATCATCTTCTAGTACTGCTGGTAATCACAGCTACAAGAAATAAGCAAAGAGAAAATCAGAAATACATGACATCATTTTATAGGCACTTCTATAACCATGTAATTCACTGCATAGTTAATTTACTGAATTCCAATATCTGCTTTACAGAAAAACAACTGGCTTGTGTTGTATAAAAATGCTACCTTCAAGACCCAAGAAATCCCACACTGCTTTACCAAGCATGAATTAGATTCCAGAAGAATCATGCCTTGCAAACAGAGCATCCAATATGCACTCAGAAACAGCCCGCACAGAGCCCTAGCATTAGCACTATTAGCACTTGCTCTTTCGTGATTTAATAAAAACGCTCTGCTTCAAAAGAAACAGCTAATCAGATAATCACATTATACTGTATCTCATAGGCTTTGAGCACTCAAGCTCCCAGAAAAATCATTGAATAAGACAACAGGATTACAGCCCTAATGACTGCATGTATTTACCACGAAGCATGGCCAACATTCACACTGAGGTTGCAAGATTATTACATGGTTACCTGGGCTCTATAAAACAGAGATGTCACATTGAACAGATTATAAAATGCTACTGCAGTATTAGATATTATTAATATGTTATTTTTATTATTGTTCATCATTAGCTATGACCAAAACATTAGTACTTCAGTGTAAACACTGCAAAACATATACATGATTTAACAGATTGAATATTGACAGGCTCAAACATTTTGGATCTGTTATCTATCCACAAGAACTAGAAATAAGGCATATGGTCAGCAGAATAGGAGAGTTTAAATAAACAGCCCGAGTGCTTTGCTTTCCTCCCACACACCTTAGCTCTGTCAGTTATGCTGCTGGATTCCTCATAGCAAATCTCGTCTCTTGCGGAGGTCATACCTGAGGAAGGCTGTTAGCTGGCTGAAACATCATTCTTTTAGTTTTTTCACTTTCCTGTGTACAAAGGAAACAAACAGCGAATAGCTGAAGGGTTCGGTCTTTTTAAAAGTCTTGACAGAGTTTCCTGCTGGGAAGATAACTGTGTGGCCTGGGAGACTTCATTTGTTCGTGGTTGCACACTTAGACACAGCTGACACTTCATTCCACTCAGAGCATCTTGACGTAAAATTGTAGAACTGATCACATATCCGTGACAGAATCTTGACAGTTTTCCCACACAGCCCTGTCAAAACTTCCCATCAGTAGCTGTAAACAGAATTAGCAGGGTGGCCACTTAGCAAGCAAATGCTTTTGCTTTTGCAGCCTTACAGCATGGCGCCGTTTCCTTTTGGGCTGGATGCACTCCTGTCCATATGACGGCCACTGAAAATCCTGGGGAGGCGTTTTGCTGTTCTGACTCTCCACTTCTTCAGAATCAGAGTCGTCTTGCTGCATCAAACGAAAATGCCTATCTGGATAAATCTCCTTCAGCTTGTCCTCAAAGAATTCGTCTAGGCATCGTCCAGCCTCAGCAACCTCTGAATCTGGCTGTAAGACAATCAATAACTCTTCAGTCTTCCCGCACATAGAAATCATCAAGGACCAAAACTAAACAACTAACCTACCCTTTGCCTCGCCTTGCTTCTGTCTACTACATCTCCATTAGTCTCCTGCACACTTTCTACAGCCCATTAGTCCCTCTGCATTTTCAGTGTAAGTAAAAACCAGATGCTGCTATTAAGGGAACACGTTTCTGCACCTCTAATAAAAAGAGATGTGCAGTGAACTAGAAAGAACAGCAGTCATCACTGCTTAGGAATTTCTGTGTGCTTGATTTCCCCTAACCATTTTGCTGGCTATGACTGGCTTCTCACAGCAAACTCAGCAACATTCCAAAGAGTTGTCCTCTAAGATGTCCCTCCTTAATTTTAGGTCCACGTGTATCTCAAGTTCTCAGATACATATTTCACTTCATTTCTGTCATTAATAAACACCCAAAATAATTTCCAAATAATGAAACTGAATAACGCTTCTGTTTATCCCAATCCTATATCTGATTTCCAAAGAACCAGTGTGACACCTTGAAAGAGCCACCCTCTGCTTTGTACCCCCCCAGGCCATGCATACTAGAAACCTACATAATTGAACTTTGCACAGTTCCAAAACATGAGACGCACGTCAGTCACAAGCTCCTCAGGTGCAGCATAGTGGGATTTGTCCTTTTTCTGCAGCTTTTTTCGTATGGTTGACAAATCCATTGGCCTTTTGATGATCTGATAATAATGCCGAGCCTGCAATAAGAATAAAATGCAAGTATGTAATATTTTAAATTAATTTATTCATTTTAATTACTTAATTTCTTCTCCAGTGACTTCTATCAAAGTCTGAACAAAAGTCATTGCAGAGTCCTTGCATCGAGGAAGAGAGTTCTAGTCTTTTAGTGCCTACACTTGTCTACATCATCTTCCTGGGTGCTTTTTGGTTTTATTAAAAACACATTTGCTTGCAAGATTGAACTTGAAAATAGCAGACTTCAGTGTTTACATTCAGTATTTACACTCTGCTATTTACACTTTGTAAAGTTTATCCCCAGATATAAATGTCATTGTTCATCCATAATCAATAATATATGCAACATTGACAATTAGCTAACATTTCCCCCAAGGAACTACAAAAAGAATGTGCTGGGATACTGGCAGCTGATAATGTGGGAAGCAGTCTGCCAAGAGTGACTAAAAACAAGACACTGCGCACTCTTTTAGAAGTTCAACAAGAGTCTTTTTCAATGGGAATTACCTACCAGGATAACACACTCCTTAAATCTTTTTTTGGTCTAAACCTACTTGTTAGGTAATTTGTTCTGTAAGTTCATTGCAAGCTTTATTAGGTAGAATAGGGTTTTTGTCATTATTTGGACTATTCCTTCACATAAAACCTTTATTTTTCCCTTTCCCAATCTGTTTCTCATTGTGTTCTATTGTTACAACACTGGGAATCTCCATCTCCCTTAAAACAGACAGTTAATATTGCAAATGTTGAGTACATGGATGAAACAATAGCTTCTACATCTTCCCCTGCACACAGCCACACTTCTGGCACTGTCCACAGAGAGGGTAAAGAGGGAGTCCAGGGTTATTTCCAAAGCAGGCCCCTCTTATGGCAGTACCACACTTTCCATGTACATGGCAAGTCAATTTTTTTAATCATTGGAACATAACATATACCTTTAGTATTCTACTAGCATCTTAAATTGGCACCCAAACCTGGCCACCATTTACCTGCCTCCAACCTGACACCTTCAAAGCACTTGCAAGAGGAAAACTTCCACCCTTCCCTAGGAAGCAATACTGTTCAGAAAAAAAAAAAACATGAATATCTTTTAAGAACATAAAGGAGACACAAGGAGTGCCAGACTATCCTTTGGATTCACTCTGATCCATGCACAGGCGGTACTTACCAGAGGACTGACAGGTTCATGGAACGGGAGGCTCATACTGCTGCAGAACAGGGAAAGCACCAGCTTTTCACACTTCTGTAGGAGCCAGATTTGAAATACATTTTAATTCAAAAGAAGTGAGTTTCATTCTTGTCCTCAGTTAATCAATGATACTAACAACAGAATTCTCATGTAGACTGTGCATTTCTGATGAAAAATGGGACGCTTCACCCCAACCTGGGGGATGTTTTGCCTCATAGCATTTTTATAGTTTTGAAAAAAAGGATAGTCAAGAAATGCAGGAAAAGAAACTTTGTAAAAAACCTTTGTACACACTTATCTTTCCTGAAAACCCTTGGGAATTAATCGCTATTACTATTTCCTTTCTGCACTCCGGATCTATTTCTTGGCTAAAAGAACAGCAGCAACAGTGTGGAAACAGTTAAATGGGAAATGTTTCACACTGTTCATATCCATTCCTATAAATGGATGCAAGTTGGTAGTACTGTATGAAAATTGTTCTGTCTAATCATTGTTAACTTTAAAATACTTAAAATAGTCTTTGGCTTTTTCACTAGCGCAAAAAGAATGCACTACAAAAACATCATAAGCCATATTTACCCACAAACAATGGAATTTTTATTCATCTCAATTCTCTAAATGAAACTTCAATACTCAAGACACAGATCCCAACAATTTGTGTCCAGCTGTACCAAATCCATCTGAAAAGGGAATCACATCAGTGTAAAAGAGTTATGTCCAGCTCTGCACGGACAGAGTAGCTCAGGTCTGGAAACAGCATGGATATACTGAACAGTGCTTGGCTGTGCTCATAAGGCCTTGCCAAGGGGCCCCAGTGCTCTGAGAATCATTGCTGTTGTCTGTATGACTGGTGCCCAGATTAAACCAGTGCCTTAAACTAGGCTTTGTTTGCACAGGGCCAGCTCAACACCTGCACTCAGCTGTGCGGACTCAGCCTCTCTCCAAGTGTCAACAATACACACAGGACACCTGTTTGGAAACTTGAGCCTTCCAAGTACCAAGTGGACTTTCAGAAAAGGCACTCTTTTCATTCTGGCAGAGGAAACTGGTAATAGGTATGTAAAGCTTTCATCTAGGCTAGCTCAATAGCCTAAACACCATCTTCAAGTGAACTAATAGTACACATGAAGACTGTATGACGATTTCAATCCAACTGAAAGTCAAAGAGGGTCTACATCATAAAAATGCAATTGCACTGGCCCAAATAGATGTCTGATGTCTGAGAAGTGCCAAGTCTTAAAGGAAAAGGTTCCATGTCAGAAAGCCAGGAACGAATTGACTCAGGGAAGCTTGCTCTGATGCTGAACGTGACTTCCCTGCTCAAAGCAGAAAAGAATTCAAGATCTGCCTGCCTCATCTTTCTGTAACATGACATTCATTTTAAAATTGAACAGCAATGTCTAGAAAGAAGAAAATAAAATAACCGAATAGTAACAGTGCTTTTGTTCTATTTACTGCTGTCTGTAACACTTGAGTTGCAACCAAGTCAAAACCAACATCTTTCCAAAGAGAAGGCAAAGCCTCATGCTGAGATCATATGGCCTTTTCTAAATAGTACAACACACAGTTATTCCCACCTTCTGGTCACAGTCATCAAGGCCATACTGTGCATTATAGCTGTGGCTGTAGCGTGTGTTTTCACAGTCATATTCTACCTCGGGCTTCACTGGGTTACGGCAAAGAGTGCACACCCACTCTCCCCTGCAAAACAAGAAACCAAAAACATGCTGATTTTTCACCACAACCTTGTCAAATAACAAATCTCATAAATCACTGTATTTGGAAGGTCTCATTCTTGACTAGTATTGCAACAGCAGGCAACCTGAAGCCCATTGTACTAGATGTTCTCCAATGGATTTGAATCCAATTAGAAGTGTAGCAGTTTCAGGTTCTATTCACGGCACATTTTCTGTCACAAAGGAAAAGAGACAAAAATTTAAGTGGTTGAAATCATGCACCAGCAGAGTATGCAGCTGCATTGATTCAATTGCTGCTTTAAAAAAAAATTAAGGAAAACAAAATGGGTAATAGTTGGGTCATAAAACAAGCCCAGATCCATTTGATAATTCATGTATTTATCTAAGAAATCAATTATCAGAAAAGGCCATAATGTGTGCTAGCACATGCATTCCCAAACCAAAGAGATATAATTCTGCAAGGACATGTGTGTCCTTTCTAGTAGATCCATTTTCAAAAATCTCTTGAAGAATTTCATGAAGGCAGTGATACAAATCCTACAATATCAGGGTCTGAATAACTAGAGATGATATATTAAGGAACTATGAATACAGAATTTTAGTTAAGGAAATTAATTTGCTTCATTAGAATTTAAGTTTGCCTAGGAAGTTTATTTTAACAGGAAAACTTGGGTTTCACT
Source organism: Lophotriccus pileatus (assembly GCA_035583135.1). NCBI lineage: Eukaryota > Metazoa > Chordata > Aves > Passeriformes > Tyrannidae > Lophotriccus > Lophotriccus pileatus. Next base: position 10,854,008 of record JAWWES010000168.1, on the reverse strand, counting down.
TTGTTTTGAAACTAGAGGAGTTGAAATTTCCTGGTTTTTTTGAACAGAAAGAACAAACAACAATCTCCAAACTAATATGTTACAACACATTTTTCTCAGCTGAGACAGTTATTTGGGCATGGCACAAATGAAGTAGTAGCTTTTGGTCCCGCTTATTAATGATTTCTAAGAGAATTCAGAATTGTACACCACCAGTAATGCACATTATTCAGCCTAACTTTTAAAGTCTGGAGTTTGGTATGCAGACATAGATATATTTCTGGCTCATTGCACACACAATTCCTCTGCGACCATTTGCTAGACAACATATCTTAGGGAAACCAACGTCCTAACCCTTTCTAACATAAGGCCTGATAATCCTAAATTTCCCATTAAATTGGCTAAAAAATTCACTGGTTGCCTTTTTCTGGGGCTAGTCTCTGTTTTTGCAGAGAAAAGCTGATGTCTGCATCTCAGATGTTACATGAGAGTTGGGATTTTATTTTTTCCAGTGAGTCACATGAAAGTCTCAGGTCTGTAACCTCCTTTGTTGGACTGGCCAGTTAACTGCAGAAAGGGCACACATGGCTGGAAATAATTCTTGTTCATAATTCATCTAGTTCCTAGTGTGTAAGACAGTTCTTCCCTTCACAAGAAAAGCATCAAAAAAGGCAGTGTAAGGCTGACACATACATCCCTGAGGATATATTCTGCCCCAAGGCAGTGAGCAGGAACAGCACATTAGTGAAATGTCATACAACTCACACTGGAAAGCTGAGCAGGGCTGGAACATGGCAGGAGAGATGGAAGACCTTGGGGCAGTGATCACAGCACAACAGTTCTCCTCCATTAAGACACACAGCACAGAAATCCTCATTTTCAATTGGACTGACTTCCTGAGTAACTGGAGACTTTTTCATGCCGGAGATGCCATTGCTGAGCTTCTGATCAACAGGCAGAGTATCTACAGGGGGAGATTGTGTCTGTCCTGCAGCCTGGGATGTGAGAAATTTTCTGTCCTCCGAGTTCTTCTCTTTGCACTGCAGTCCTTCAGGTGGACTATCTTTATTTATCTTGAAGGAAGAAAAATCTGGGATCACACAATCATTGTTTTCATATATCAGCATACCACAGCAGTGGTTATCTGCAGACAAAGCGATTTCTCTGCAGTGAGCTCTACTGGAGAGGGCACTGGGGTTCAGCAGGCCCACGCTCAGCTCGGCATCTGCCCCTGGTTGGCCAGGTCACCTTGGTCAAGTCATCCCCTCCACATATCACAGTGTAATAGCACTGTGAGAGCTGCACAGATTCCATACCATGGGTGATAGAAACAGGATATTCGACAATGGTATTTGCAAATTTTATGGTAAAGAGCTCAAAAAAAACTCCAAAAAGACACAAAACCCCCAACCGAACAAAAAACAAACAAACAAGCAAAACCCCTAAAAACAAATCAACAGTATAAGGTTTCGTTCCCACCAGAAATTCCTCTTTCCTTCTGTGGAGCGAAGCTCATGCTCAAGACTCTAATGAAGCAACTGAATACAAAACTTTTTGAAATCTGTAACACTGTGATTTCTGGAATTGGTTCCTATAACTCAAATATACATTCAGATCAGTTTTAAGCTATTTATCCTATATTTGCAACCAGATAGGTGAACCAAGCTGTTTGCCAGCGTACAAAAACACGACAGCTATCCAATCCCAGAGATAGCCTTCTCAGAAATGGAAGTATCAGGGAGCTGCACAGCAAACTAAAAGCTGCATTGCCTATTACCTCAACCCATCACAGACCTATCCCCGGGTGAAACAAATCAACAAACTTATTTACTGTATAATTAATCTCAGAACTGTGGACACAAACCAGTAGGATAAAGGGGAGAAGGCAAGTCAAACCTCCAGGAAATTCCACTCACCTTTATAGACATACTTGAAGACCGGGTCCCACATTCAATCACCAGGAGGAAATTGCCCTCCTGCTCATTGTCCTGTGGCTGGAGCTTAAACACTGGCAGCTCCCCCACTTGCGATGCACATATTTTCAGACGTTCCAGTCGCACAAAGGGAATCTTCTGCTCCTTAGGGCCAGCTCTGGAGTCAAAAGGACACACGGCTGAATTCAGACACATTCCACAGAATTCTCCCCACTCAGTTTCAATATTTTTCACGCACTATTATTTGGGCTCCCTTTCCCTTTGCAACTGTGACGCTGTTGGCTAAATGTTGAAAATTTGGACGTTTTTTAAACAAGCCAATTCTTTAAGAAATGAGAATTCAATCAATTTAAATTAGTCATATGTGTAAATGCACTACTAACTTTGGTGCTAACCCTTTGCCCTGCTCCATATATTTTTGTTTTAATTATGCCAATTTATGTCATGTTTGATACTTTTAAGTGTGACTGGCTTCAAGCACGAACACAGCATATCATCAAGTTTACTTGAACATATTATCACAGCAGTAGCTGAAAACAAAATTTTATAAAATTGCTGAGATAATATTAATCTGGTTCCCATGATATCTTTTAGTTTTATTTTAGGTTTAACAGTTTCTAATTGTTGAAGTGAGATAAGTTTGCAAGTATTCATTAATTCTGGAAAATTACACAGAATAACAGAAATATGAACAAATGAATTCACCACTTCTTTTTGATTGTTGTTTTCAAGTTTAAGAGAGCAATTTACAACTTTCAGAACTATTATCTATAAGGAATCTAGTACTCTTTTTAAGTTCTCCATTATCATTAAGTATGACAAATTTTCAAAATACATGCATAAAATTTCACGGCCAGTGATTTTATATAAAAAAAGACTCTTCTACCTGACATTCTGATTACTTTTCATATCCATTTCAAAATGTTCCTTTTCACAGTCATTGGAATCTGGAACAGAAGATAAGAAAACGAATAAAATATTTATAATATCACAGGCAGATTAGGGTAGAAAGTACTTCAATATTCATGTACTTCTGTCTGGTGTTTAATACGATATCATAAGTGAATTATGGAATCGTTTCATCTATATGTATAGAAAATATGTATGCTATTTTCTCTTCTGGTACAGAGCCTTTGTCTTTCTTTTTTGGTTTTAACCACAGCTTCTGTACTAAATATGAGGAGCCTTTACAAAATATTTTGTCACAATGGCTTCATTCCCAGGGAATTATATATGTACACAGCCATGGCACATTCATCCATATACATGGAACAACATAAGTAATCCTCTTTGCTGTACAGCCTTCGCTTGAGAAAAACAGACCTACTGAGGTCTGAACCCCTGAGGCTCAGGAAGTCTCTGTAGTCTCCAGCCCCACGCTATGAAGCTTCTGGCTAATTCTTGAAAACAGGAAGAAAACTGTGTCTGCCATCTGCCACTGAGGGACAAAAGCCACACTATAATTCCTCTCTTTCCAACGTCTGTAACATATAAACACATGAACTCAAAACTATCCATTATATAAGCATAAAAGTAGCTGTAGCTCTTGAGTAATACTAGACACAGGAGTAATAAAACAACTTCAGGGGGATGAGACAGGGTAGAGACAAATGCCCCAGTGGATGTCCTCATAGACCAGTCCACTAACAAATTTCATAGCAATGCCTTCCTTTGCTAGGAATTGGTTTGACATAGCCAATACTAACAGGAAACAAACCTAATATCATGCTTATCTGGAGACAAGTGAGGGCCAGGAAAACATGACTTTTAAAAGAAAAATCTAGCTTGGGTCAATGGTACCCAACCCATGGCTTGAATGCAATGTGTCTCTAAGAATAGTTTTTTGTTTCCAGGAAATGTAATACAAGACTGACAAGGAAAGGTGCATTTCACATCACACCTAAGGCATTATTCACTTGTGATTGTTGCTCAGGCGAAGCACATGGACAGAATTGCCAAAGGCTGACTGCACACTGAGGTAGGGTCAGCTCTTGTTGCACATTGTCAAACCAGAGGATCTTCCAGTGGTGCTGGGTTCCTATATTAACCAACATTTCCATCAGCAACTTGGCCCATAAAATAATAGCACTTCTAAAATTTGTGGAAAACTAAAGGGGTTGCAAACGCTCTGGAGAATATTTACAGTTAAAAACAGACCTCAGTACATCATAGAAAGAAAATCTCCCAAATCAGTAAGACTGAATTAACTGTATTATGCTTATAAAGGATCAGATTAACATAAACACGAGGAAAATAACTGACTAGGGAACTGCTCTGTAGAAGGAACTAAGAGTTAACATGGACTTCTCACCACATGCAAGTCAACCATCTAATGCTGCTGGCTGCAAAAGAGAGGAATGCCATCTTGCAACTTATTACCAGCAGCAAGGAATGTAAAACCCAAGAAGTTGATACCCTGGCTCTGCATGGCACCCCAGAGGCCTCAGAAGCAGCAGTGCATTTGGTTGTGGGCAGAACTCCTTAATTGCAGGGAACCCAAAATAGCACAGCAGGAATGATGTGGTTTTAAAAAATCAAACTCCTGACCCATGAGAAGAGACTGAAACCATCAGAATTGTTTAGTCTAGGAGAGAGAAGAGGAGGGGAGTGTGTTTATGCAAGCCATGATAAGAAGAGAAGTGGCTGCAAGAGGGAAAATGATGAAATTATGTACAATATTCACCACATCCCTTGTGGCTAGGATAAGAAGTATTTTGTTTTAAATTAGGCTGAAATGTTTAGGTTAGGTTTGATATTAGAAAAGGATGAGTCATTGGAGATATATACCAGAAGGAATGGGGTTTGGCAGCACAGAACCACTGAAGCCAGAAAGTCCTACTGAGAGCCACCAGAAGAGATAACGTTGCCTTTGCAGCAGAATTCATCTCTCCCACTGCATATAGTGACTGTATCTCCTCAGGTCTCCCCTCAGTGCACACCACTAAACAGGGACAGCAAGATGGGAATTGCTCACTCCTGATCCTTCCTTGTGAAGAGGGAGCAGCACTGAATTCAACACGCTAGGCTTTCCATCCTATTGCGCAACGGGGCCTTTGCTTTGTATGGAGCAAACTTGAAGCATCTGTTACAGACAGTGAGATTCAGTACGCTGGGGCTGCTTTCAGGGTGTAGTGTCACACAACCCAAACCAGATATTACAGAGCTGCTCCTCTCAGAGACACTTCAGCCTGACGGAGGCACAGCTTTTTGGGGGTGCACCTGATTCTTACAACTCACATGAATAACCGTGGCATAATCGTAACAATTTGGCATAGGACATAGAAGAGAAGACAAATACATTTCCTTGGCTCACTGAGCTAGGCCTCCTTTGTACTAATTAGAATTCTCACAGAGATAGAAATATTAATTCATCTTTTATAGAGAAAAGCAGCCAAATGTTGGCATAAGTCATGGGATAACAGCTTGATCCTGCAATCCCTTGCTTGCATGAGTAGTCCCATTGACTTTCAGAGTTTGCAGGAATGAGGCTTTACAGTGTAGCACAACGATGATGGCAATTTGCCCATGAAAAGAGTTAAGTCAAGTCTAATTCTCCATTAAGGCTGAAGAAATAGGTCTTGGCTGAAGGGAATGTTCCACAACAGACAGAGCCAAGGAAAAGCACACACTGTGCAATGTATTAACAAAAATTTGGTATGCTACTGACGTGAAGGTCTTAGCAGAAGGCACGTTACATTTGGGAAGTAATGTTTTTTGTTGTTGTTAATTGCATTGGGACTCTTTCAAACCAGCTCTTCAATAGTCATAACTGCAGGTCTCATTAACAGGAGTGCTTCTAAGAGAACTAATACTCCAGGTACTTCACACAGACACACTTGTTTCTGGTTTACAGACGAAGGATGTTACAAATTCAAAGCATATCATTTCCATGCTTTTTCCTCCACTGATGAGATCAAACACACGTTTCCATTGGATTAAGTGCTCTGATAATATTTGAAGCTTGCTAGAAAGAACATTTGCATGTAAGTATATTAATAAGTGTACCACTTTGCAATGCTTGCAATGCACAGTGCTAAGAAAGAAAGACCAAACAAAAAGCTAAATGAAATAATTGAAAGCCTTGTACCTTCTTCACTTCTAAGTTGTCCTATTCTGGTGTTCACAGGCAGGAAAACAGTGTTGCTGAGCAGTTCAGAAGGAGAAGTGCAATGTTGAGATTTTTTGATTGAAAGATTAATAGGTTCTTCCATCACTTTTTGCATAGAAAGAGTTAATTCATTAACTATATCTTGCCCAGCAGGAGCCAAGCTGTTTTCCAGAAGACAATCTACAGTACTGAAGTCTTCATTTTCCAGCTTCGAGGGGCAGGGAGGTGACAAAAAAATACCAAAGTTTATTATTAGTTTTCTTTCATTTTAAGAAAATATTTTTTAATCAGTCTTCAAATACCAGATAAGGAAAACTTTACTTACTGAAAAAGCCACCTCTGACTGATTGACTAACAGTACCGTGTGTTGTAAATGAAAGTGGATTCCCTCTCAGTAGAGGAGTTTGAGCCATTCCTACCTTGCATTTGGTGCTGCCCTGGAGTGCATCACCTGGTGAGAAGCCAGCAGCATTCCCAGGGCTCAGGTCACCTGGAGCCCTGCCCAGTACCAGGCTGTAGCTGGGCACTGACTCTGGTGGAGCATCACAGTCACAAATGGCATTTGGGGACAGGCCAAGTGTTACAGCAGCTGCACCTTTCACCTGTGGATCAGCAGAGCTAGAAAGCCTTGTTGGAGGTGATTCCATTTCCAAACCGTTTGAGAAGCCCACGATGCTTAAGGATGCTGAATGCTGGGGAAAGCAAATAGGAAAAAAAAAAAACCAACAATATATTAATGAAATTTTCAGCACCAAAATGTTACTTTGCTGTCTATAATAGGTGAGATACCCCATTTTAGCTGGACATAATCAAACAGTTGTGTGATGAGGGCTGTAAGAACCTATTGTAAGCCCATACTATTCCCGAAAGTTTTAGAGTTTCCACCATTGAAACTGAAAACTGGAAAAGGAGACTGGGTTACTCTTCTGTAATTTGCAAAAACCATCTTCCTTAGATCAGTCCAAGGGATCCTTATTTTTAATTCCTACAATGACTGATAAATCTAAGCATGTAGAATTCTGTACCAAATCAAACCTTGATACAAAGGCTACTAACTTCCATTAAGTTATTCCAGAAGAAATAAGATTCAAATCAGAAATTTTATCATTTTATCAAAATACTTTAAATCACTTTATCAGAAAGAAGATTCAGAAGAAATAAGATCCAAATCTGATATAAGTGAATGAAGCTATTGTTCCTTTTAATGATGCTGAAAACTTTATGCTACTTAGTGAGTCTGTCCCATTAAAACCAGAGGCATTTCCTCTTTAAATATTACAGTGTAAATCCAGAAACACCCAATCTGTACTAATGAGGAAAGGATGTACATGTCTAGTTTTCAAAGAAAGGGAATATTTACCCAAGTCTCAAATGCATTTTCTATTGCCTCATGATTTGTCACTATCAAATCCACAGAGATAGTGTTATGCAAACCAAAGCAAATCCACCCATCTAGGTGACTTCCTTAAGCTGTCTTACATCCAGGAATGTGTGACTGTATTGAAAACAGACCTCTTGCAGCATCCATATGCAGTAAATATAAGGAGTTTTAAGATGTATGCAGATCTGTGTCATTTGAATATGTTTTTTTTTTTCCTTTATTTCATTATGGTTCATTGCTGTTTCACCCTTGATAATTGACTGAATATAGCCCTTCATTTAACTGCAGTACAGTAAATAGCATTCATTGTAATATAAATCAAGGCAATAGAAATGTGTTGATTGTATCTGATTTAGAGTTTAAGTTCATTGTTGCACTTATTTTTCTGCTAGAGGCAGGCAACTTAGAAGTGAATTGAGACAGGACCCATTTCCTAGATTTGATTAGTATTTTTCTCAAATTATACACCATTTTGGATTTTGATACCTTTGTCCATCTTACCCCACAGTGCTAAAGACAGCAGAGTAGACTGAGCTGTCAGTCGTGCTTGTGTAAACCCCATGTAATGTCAAAGCCAGTCTTGAATTCCTCTCTTGCAATGCACACCAACTGTGCTAAGAGGACACTCTGCCCACAGACACTAATTTCCACCTAAGGATGTAGTTTAGTCTCCTTTTTGTCAATTTGCAATAGATGCCACAGTGGGAGCTTTGCCTGAACAGTGACCCTTAATTCAATGAGACAAAATAGCCTGCATTTGAGACAGGAAGAGGCTGGCTCTTCTGCAGTGCTGGGGAAGGTTTGTGCCACTCTACCATACAGCACTCCAGTGAGTCTGCTTTAAACATTCCCTCCATGTAGAAGGCATCCCAGAGAGTACTGGATTTCTGCAGCCAGGGTGTTGGTCGTTTTCCTCCTCTTGACTCAAATAAACACCCCTGAATTTAAGCTGCCTGAGCTCTGATAACTCTTTGGAACCAGCTGGAACTAGTCAAAGTTTGAACTGAAAACTAGAATATCTCAAATGAGGAAATGCCTGGGTGGAGGCACAGTTTGACATATATTCTGTCTGATAGAGCATTCCTAAGAATAATGAGGTTTCAACCCACAGTTATATATGTAGGTCAGAAAGGAATCCAGCTTTCATGGCCACACCTCCTAAAGAAGTCCACAAAGATCAAAAGTGTTTATTTGATGTCGTAGTTTGCTTGTGAGAGGTTCCTGCACATGCACTGACAAATGTGGCCTTTCAAGTCCACATTTTCCTTTTCATTCCATTCCTCTTTTTATCACAAGTCTCTTTCAGATGACAAAATAAACATGTGAATTGTTCCCATATTGCTTATAAAAAATAAAACAAATAAGTAGAATTCGTGCTCGAACTGAACAGATGAACTGTAATCAGCCTTGCCTTTCCCCCTCATTTCAAAGTCCATAGTGAGCATTAATTAAATCCCTGTGAGGCAGTTAAATATTTATTTAATCAGATTCTCCAAAGCACAAAGCATCCACAAATTCCTGTCTGAGTGAAGAGGAACTAGCCAACGCTGTGCTCCACTGGAGATGGGCCCGCTGAGGCACACACGTTGATGCACACCACCCAAAGCTCCTAGCAAGTTAACTGCAGACCTTCTGGCCATTCACTGCCTCTAATCACTACACACACCTTCCTTCACTCCTTTATGAGCACATGCCACCATCTATTAAGTACTGACACCTGACCCTGTGAAAACCCTGTGTGTGCAGCTCAGGTGAGATGTCAGCCCTACTGAGGCAATGCTGGGGTTACTCCTGGCATCAGTGAGACAAGTTTACTTACTTAGAGCAGTCACTGGGATGACTCCTACTAAGGAAAAAAAAAAGCAAAAAAAAAGAAGAAACAGACACACATATAACAATTTTCTTATAGCTAACATTTTCTGGAAGGTGAAATTCAATTACATGATCTAGCTACATCCTTTTTAATCTTCTAGGTAGCATCAGTTTCTTCAGAGATCTTTTTTAGATTATATAAGCCAATGTAAAACCTTACTATTGTTAAAAAGAGAAAAGAATAATGAGGCCATCAAATTGCCATCTGTCTTTCCCTTGGGGCAAAAGTTAATTTTGTGGTTATTTTAATGATGAAGCAACATTATGATCTTTCAGTGCAAAATATTAAAACTCACAGTTAAGAACAGACACATTCCATCCTGATCCATGGAGCTGCTGTCAAGTGTGAAGTGAACAATGCACTGGGAACAAGGCTCATTAATAGCCTATTAATTCTCTCCCTAAAATAATCATTTCTTTTGCCATTAGCAAAAATTTCTCTTTTCCCTTGACAGTTCAGCTAGTTTTTGCAAGTGGCATGCCTTTAAAGAATTTATCTCTGTTTTATAAAAGCTCTATTGCTTTTACATTGCACTATTTGAACAACAACAAGCATTAGTTATGCTCTTGGGCAGAGGGTGGCTTCAGCTGTAGGTTAATTTTGAACTTTTTGACATTTTAATGTACAGCCTGGCACACTGAACTACATCTGTGACATTATAAATGGAATTCTCATTGTCTCATAATTAATTTTGGTCTGATGATCCTTATAATATAATGGCAGCAGCATCACCACCCCAAAATGCCTTCTACCACAAATTTCTTAGCTATGGTAGTGAAAGGTAAGAAGAAAGAACATGCAAAGTGCCTTCAGAGAACAAAAAATAAACATATGTTTCAGTTCAAATATTTCTTTGATCACTGTTGCATTTAAAAAGGTCCAGTGTAAACATGCAGCACTAATACAGAAGAATTCTGAGAAGCAAATACTTACCTTGAAACAGTGGGATTAGGATTTGTTAGGATTGTTTTGGCAAAGTCTCAAGGCTGTTGACATTAAGTGTCACAGATAAAGAAAGCTAAAAACTAGGAACCGCCAATTCTCTTTGCTATAAGAGAAATAACACACTGCAAATGGTTGCAGAGTAATGAACGGCTGCTATTAAGTGGAGCAATCCCCCTGGCAGCTCATTATGCTGGAAGGTTAAACAAATGTACTACTCCAATCCAGTTGCTTAACTCACCGCACACAGCAGCACTGATAACACGGGCTACACATGCTTCCTATTCACATTTTCCAGTTTCAGAGCAGAATCCAAAGGATTTCCCTTCCGTTTTTACGAGAAAAAGAATCCAGATCTTCCTTAACAGTTTGTCTGAATAAACTGGAGCTGGCTTAAAGCGGAAGGAGGAAGAGATTGTATGGAGCAAGCAGCATCATGTTTTATTTATCTTTTTTTTTCAGGTCAAAGGAAAAAGGTTTTGTAAAATTAACATTCTGGGAAATGTACCTAATTTCACGAAGCATGAACATATTTGTGCTATAAGCATCTCAGTTCTGTAAAGTAAAAACATACTCTGTTACTCTAGAAATTTGTAGCATCCCAAATTCCAGGCTGTTATTATTTCCTTCATCACTAATTCCCCTACAGTTAATAGTAATTAGGGCCAAAAAATAGCAACAACAAACCTGCTTTGGTCCCAACCTCAAATTTTAAGTTCTAGGGTTGGATATTAGATTATTATTACTTGCAATCACTGAGTAATCACAAGATGCTCTGTGCAATACTAACAACAAATAAAACCTCTACTCTGCCCATCACCCCCTCTTCCACAAATTTCACGTTTTTAAAGAAAAAAGAAAACTAACAAACAAAAAACCCAAACCCAGTAGTTCAGTTAAACCATTGCCACCAAGATGGAAGACGTGTCATTAATAAAGCTTAGGACAAATGCCACCAATAGCAGACCAAAGCCAACTGTTCTCTTTGACAATCCTGCAGTAACAGTGGCACTGGCATGTCAGAGAGTAGAAATCCACGTGCATCGAGTCTGAAGAGAGGCTGAGAGGTTCCACCACAAACTGTCACTATGTCAGTCTTGCATGAAATGCCACCACTGCACATAATTGGAATAAAACAGAAGGCTCTCAGAGTGCTCTGAAGAGTGCTCCTCTCTGCATGGAATATTCTAGGATTTCCCCATTTCAGGTGCTTTATGGTGCTTGAGACAAACAGAGCTCCTGAACTACGAAGCTGGGACTTATTGCAAATCAAAAGAACAATACACAAACCAGCATTATAGCACTATGCAACATTTCCATGTGCTTACACATTCACTGCTCTTTCTGGTCACCCTGTCTCAAAAATGATTTCCAAAACCCACAAAGCATAGGGGAAATGGCCAAATATATAAAGGACCAAAATAGAGAATGGCTTTCATGAAAGAAAATCCTGACTCTAGAGAGACAAGTGATCACTTTGTAGTGCCAAAAAGAAATTTTGAGAGTAAATTCAATATAGACCTATCAAATACTGATGTTATGAAGGTGGTGAATGCAGAGTGACTCTTTGATAGTTTCCCTAACATGAGAACTAAACAGCATCTGACTGAACTACCAGGAAACACACTTAAAGTAAGCAAACAGAGGGATTTATGCAATGCAAAACTCAGTTGTTGTAGAATGCTGCAGAGACCAAGAGTATTAAAATGAACTCAAAAATTGGATTAGACAAATTCACAGAGAGCAGGACCATGAAGAGCTCCAAAACACAATTGTGTTGGTTTAACCTTCAGATCAGGAATTCCCTAAAGTGCTGGTTTTCAGAAGATGAGATTGTTTATCATCAGATTATATTTGTCTGTTTCTTACACCCTTTCCTAAGTATCTACTATTGGCTACAGCTATCAATGATCTGATGCAACTCTTCAATAACTTACTAATACAGTGCATGACATATTCAGAGATTCACTTTAAGCAGGTGGTGAACTAATAGCTCAAGGGGAGAGCTAAGGAACTCAAATGAGCTCCAAGATTGCTAAGGAACATGACCAAACCTGAGTTTACTAAATGCTACCCAATCTACTCACAAGTAAGCAGTGTCCCAGAAGGCAGAACCATGCCCAAGATGGTTAAGTTTTTAGGATGAGTGTTCCACTGGCCAGGGACCCAACTCAACAGCTGGACAAGACAAGAAATCCTCCCTCCCAGAAGTAAAGGTCTTGCTCCAAACTACAGAAAGGGGTGCACTTACGGAGTCTGAGGAGGAGAGATGTCCAGCTGGCCCTGCAACAACACCAATGTCTGTTGCAGCAGTACCTGAGGCTCAAATTACAAATTGTGCCACAGATGTACAGTAGTCATGTCATTTCTTCAAATACTAGGTACAACCTTTAGACCTCTTGCTCATTACAACCAGAAATGACAATTAGGTACATGCAAACAAAACAGAGATTGTATTCCCTTTATTACTCCTGAAAACAAAATTAGGCTCAAAATATCTTATTATTCTTGCCTCTGTTCCACACTAAATGACCTGTCCAGTCCTGTGTTCAAATTAACAATTCAATTCCATACTATGTAAAAGCAACAAGAGGACCATATCATTGCAGAAGGTTGATAACCCCTTCCACAAAACTCTTAATCTAATTGAGCACTCATTCCTTTACACTGCAACTTAACAATTCAACAGCTTGTGTAAAATCTGTTTGCTAGAGCTTGGCACAATTCCCTGGAACTAAAGTGCAGGTATCACAGAAGTTATTCCGAAATTTGTTCTCTGTCTTGCTGGCATTCTTACTGGAGAGGTTGGGTATTTGACAGGCGTGGAGATGGAACAGCTCCACAATCCAAAACAGAGGTCCTGGCTACATCACTGAAGTATACTGACAGGGGACCATGAAGAGAAAATTATATCCATTTTGCACATCAACAGAAAACTTTCCTTTCTAGTGTTGTGTTTTTAAAAGGTGCTAATCAAGCCCAAAATTATGCTAAGTGCAATACTTATATCAAACAATTAATTGTCTAAGTATAGAAACATTTATTCTGCATAGAAAATTAATTCACAGAGAAAGAATAGTTAGAAGAAAAAATACAAAGACATAAAGGCTGACAAATATCACCATTATTGCTCCAAAACCAGTGAAACAAATGAAAACACCCCCCCCCCCCCATAACTTAGTTACATGTTTAGAGGCTATGCCATACACGTGCATACAGAGCAGGATATACAGACAATACAGACAGGAATTACTCTGAGCTTTGAGGCAGCAGTAGCCTTGGTGACAATGTCTGTGTTTGACACCAGCTAGAATACCCTACTTTATACAAAGCCAAAACTCTGCTGCTCAGTAAAGCCAGATTTAATTTCTGTCCTGATAAGTGGTGAAATCTGACACATACAGGGACATTTTACAAATGTGTGAAGTGTTTCATCCTTGTATTTCTCCTTCTGCTTATCAACAACCAGCTTTAAATATGAGGGAAAGAAAACAGTATTAATCAGAATAAGTTGAAGAGGTTGTCTTTGAACTCAAAAGATGTCACATGGCACATGAATGCCTCACACAACAGTATAACAGCTGCACTAGCACTTCTCTGGGATGATCTGAATCATCTACTTGTGATTTCCCTGTTTATGAGTAATGTGGTGATCCCAAACCATTATTAGCATCTGATCTATATTATTTCACACATAAACATGATCCTGTATGCAGACAATTTATCCAGTTAATCAGTCAATAATATCAAATGTATACCATAAATATGTTTCAAAGTTAATGCATAGGTATTTAACTGCATGCACAATCAAGCCCTGCCCCACTCCAAAATAAAGGAAAACACTGGGATAAAGAAAGCTTTTATTTACTTTTTTTGACAGATTTTATCACTAAACAGTTGATTTAGGTGCACGCTGCTTTCTTTTTAGTGAAAGGATCTCAGCAGACAGAGAATAACCTACTCCATAAAGAATTCTGAGCTCAGCTGAAGGCTGTCAGAGTTCAGCAGAACCGCAACACGAGGCCAAGAAGTCCAACACCAATTATTCTCCAAAAGACAGAACACAGTTTTTCTTCAGGTAGCAAAAGGTTTATCTAGCCATTTTCTCTACCGTGTTTTTCAAGTGCAATGCTTCAGACTTGTCCACATTCACTTTTTCCATGTCCTCCAAGAACTTGAGAGAGATGAAATGCTCTGGATACAGGCCATATGAGAGTAAATGGTCAAACACCTATGCAGAAATTTTTGTCTGGAGGTGACTGTGAAAAATATTTAGTCAGGTGAAACAGAGAGAGAATGAATAGACACAACCCCTCGTTCTTGAACAGGAACCTATCTCCCATTTAAGCCTAGATTTAATCCAATTGTCATCAAAAGCAGTCAGACATCTTTAAACAACATTCATGAAGATTATATCTCAAGGGTTTCCTTACTGTGCTGTTTCCCTTCATCATTTCTAATTCACCATAGCCAGAGCTGTCAGTACATTATGTCTTCATCCCAAACAGCTCATTAGAAGAAATAAATACAAGCAAGGATGAGGTAATGTAGCTGTTGAACGTCCTCATTTCTTGCAGAGGCAGCAGGAAACTAGTCAAAAAAAACCAGATATCCCCATGCTTTCTGCACAAGAGCATACACTTCTCAGAACCACTAGAAAAAAATCTTTTCATTTCTCTTAGGAATATTCTCCTCTTGCCACCTCAGCTTCTACAGCAACAACTCAGCCCTTATTTCTTTATTACTCCTCTTTTTCCCATCAGACTACACTCACGCTCTCTCTCTCTCACACACCTACTTTCATTTTCTTCCCCCTTTCTGACTTTTCTTGTTTAAGGTGTTGGGAATAACCTTCTGTTATAGGTCCAGAAGATAAAGGACAGTTTCTTCAACATGCATGTAGAAAAAGCCTCTGAAAGTTACTTGAGTAGCATCACCATTGACTTTCACAAATAAATCTGAGGACATATCTACATTAAAAGAAAAGTATCTGCTCAGTATCATGGCCTTACTGAGGTCCTGAATAGACATCTTCAGTTTTTACAGTCAGATCCTAAAGTAAAGGTAGCCCTATCCCAGAAAATCCACATAGCTTTTCTCAGTGCCTTGTTGCACATGTGAAAGTTCAGAGCCAAAGAGCATCGTCTCAGAATGTTGTGACACTGTCAGCCTGATCCGGGAATTCCATCACATTTACAGGGTTCAGTTAGAAATTGCAGATTTCTTCGTGGCTTTCAAATGTGATTTGCATCCTGCTTTCAGGCCCTCAATAATCATTACCTTTCAATGTCTCTACAACTCCCACGGGCGTCATCAACAATTCTCTGAGAGGGTATTGCATCATAAATATGTTAACAAAGTTACATACTAAAGAAGGAAAAATAATTTCCTTTTTGAGGCTAGTAAGGAAAGAAAAGTACTTCCACACCATTCCACGCACAAATTCCAAGAGAAAACAGCCATGAAAAACTTCTACATGGAACACAAGATGAGTCATGCACAGAAGCAACAAACAGATTTGAGCAACCAGAATATAATGTGCTGTTTGGAGTGTTCTAAGCAAACTGTACAGAGAAGTAAAAGTCAGCTTCTCTGTTTCAAATGCACAGGTGATACCCAGAGCCAGCAAGGATCTACTGATAAGGATTAGCCCTCCTGGTTTTGTTCATGCTGCATCTTCAATAATCAGTGCCTCACAGATGGTGGAAGGATCAAAGCCTGGCTCTATTATGTACTAAAATATTCTAGAGAAAAGAAACCATGATTTTTCTGCTTATATACAAACAAACAGAAGTACAAAAGAATTCTATCCCTTTCAGACACCACATCTTCAATAATAATTAGTGTTGTTACATCCAGGGCAGCTATTTTGAAGGGTGTTTCTCAGGCCTGATTTCATCAGCATCTCTCACTATACTCTTTTTTTCCCTCCAAATTAACTGCTGCTACTATGCTAGTTAACAACTCCTAATAGTACAATCCCTAGAGATATGGGCTGGACAGAATTTAAGCAGTGAAGAAATAGAGGTTCTATTTATTTATCAGCTCATGCTTAACAGTCCTGCCAGCCAGACCTAAACACTACCAGCTCATAAAAGACTTGCTGATCCTGGCTACAGCCCAGCGTGCAGGCACCTTTCTGGGAGATGCACACAAGGTTAGGTTGTGAATGCCTTCCAAGATTTACAAGCCATTTTGTTGACTTCTACTGTACTGTAATTTTTTCCACCTGACTGCAAATGCCCAGTTATATTCAATATTATCAAATAATGTTTTCCTTTACATTTTGGGGTTTTTTTTAAAAAAAAAGTTCTTTATACCTTTCTGACTGGATGGAAAGCTGATTGCTGGAGTGTGCTTGCAGGGGAGTGACTGCTGACACTGGCTTCTTCATCCAGTGACTGTGACAGGGAGGGACTATCACTTTTGTCAAGAGGAATGACAGGCTTCTGGGCATCAGGTTCTGTGGAGCTCTCAGAGACCTGCAAACCACAATTAAGAATTTGCATTTTCAACATTTTAGAAAGAAAAGTGGTGGTAAATTTGCATCAATTCACAGCATACACATTATGACAAGCCCAAGAAGACTCTAAAACAGAAATGTTTGAAGTAACCCTAAGTAGAGAATGAATAGAGAAAGATTTCAATCAAATCTTAAAAAATTATTAAAAAAAAAATCAATTAAGCTTTCTCAGACCAAAAAAAAGTCATCATCGTTTTGTTCAATAATAATTCAGAATTGAATACTTTTTAAGGACTCTGGGCTTCATGTTTCCAGTAAAGAAGAGTTGAAATGGAGAGTGAGACTACTGCAGTCCTGCAGTTTCCTATTTACTAGGAAGTAAGTAGAAATGATGGAGCTTTTATTCTCCCATATGCTGCTTACCATGCCTATTTAGAGAGTTTCAGATATTTGGGATCCAGGTTCTTTATGCAGCACTTTACAGAAAATTTTGGCCCAATGTGCATGAGGCCATAAAGCCTCTGCTGCATACATAGACAAGACAGCAATAGAAAGTTAAAGAAATACAGGAAATCTCAAAGGCATCTCCCCTTTCTGAGCTTATATTGACTTAATGCAATAGGAAAGAATTTTTAGAGCACTTACATGTGCTTCACCCTGGCTCTGTTGCTGCACTGGGGCTGGCTGCCTTACTATGTAGTTGATTTGACCAACTATGGTCTGTTGAACGTGC
>JAWWES010000168.1:10820333-10831497 GCA_035583135.1 Lophotriccus pileatus | reverse complement strand
ACCAGTTGATGAGTTTAGGAGACCAGCTGCCTTAATACCTGTCTGGTCAGGATGCCCTGCTTCTTTTCTACTACAGGTGCTCTCTGTGACAGCTGAACTTTATCAAACCTCATACAGGCAGGCTCATGTCACAACGTGTCCCTGTCTAAAAACCATTCCTTACATGGCTCACACACTTCCACAGGCAAGTAGCATGCTTGAGCATTGGTAACTCTGGTCTCGTAGCATGCTCAGAATTGAGTTCAGCTTGTGCCTTTGAGCACTGTCAGGAGGAACTCTCTGCATGCCTAGCACCTGGGCAGACAGTACAACTGGGAAGGTACACACTGCTGAGAGCAGGGAGTGCCTCTGTGAGGGCAGTGAGCCACGTGCTACACCACCTGGGCAGAAGACAACTGAGCTGAGTTTGCTGTGGCTTTTAATTTTAGACCAGCCTGCAACATCAGCTGACAGGAAACGCAGATGAAGAGTCTCAGATATCAATTAGCTACAGTTTTACCCTTGATTATGATTAAGCAATGAGTGTGTGGTACCTGTGCTCCTTATGCTCTGCCAGAAGGCAGCTGTGGCAGGTAAGGGTGTCACAGGTCTCACAAAACAGCTTGAGTGGCTCCTGAGTGTGCATTGGACAAAACAAGGAAAACTCGTTTGCTTCATCTTCAGTTGCTGAGGGAAACAAATAAAACAAGGGTGTCATTGGCAAGGATCACTATTAGAGTTCAGAAAAAGAGTAACCAAACTCACAGCTTTATGGAAAGTCTTGGTGATATTTTTAAAAGGTGCAGAACTGGTACCAACTGATTATATGAAGAGGGATTGTTTATGTTTTTCGCTGGCCTTATACATCCTACAAACTGAGCACATCAGAGGGGGTCAGAAAAAAAAGGCATCAAAACAAATTCACATTGTCCTCTAAACTCTCATGAGTTTTAAGTATCTGTCACGATTTGGAGCACCTGCCTCACAACTTTGAATGCCCTGGTCTGGCAAATCACTCAGCAAAACTGTACTGTAAAATGTAGAAGAGCAAACATATTGCATAAACCTGCAGTCACAGCAGAAGCAAGGAAACCTTTTGTTCTTAAAAAGTCACAGGAGCAATTGTTTCTCAAATTTGTCTTTGTTACAATGCAGTCCATAAAGTTTAGCAGCTAGGGCTGATATTAAGCCCTAAAATCTGTTTTCAAAAGGAATTTCTTAAAAGTAATGTGATGAAGAGTAAGGATGAACAGTGGATATGCAAAGTGGAAATATTGTTTCTGTACAATCTATTCTTGCCTTCTTTCCTGAAGGGTAGAATTGTTTTAGAAAGAAGGAACACTGTCAAGAATGACAGAAAAAGAAAAGAAAAAAAAAAGAAAAGCTAAACTATGGTAAAACAAATTCTCTGCCACTGAAATTAGGCATTCACAAGTACATCTACATTAAGAGGTAAGGCCAAAGCTCTTATCTTGGCCCCAAAAAGCAGAGATTCCAGAGCCTATTTTTATTAACCAATGTAAGGACAGCCCATCATTGTTACTGGTGAAAAATAATTTTTTCTCAAAATGATCAAAAACCACAAGCTCGGCTACAGTGACAGATTTATGCAGGTCAGTGCTCAAATCCTGTGTCCACAGAACCATCAACATTATTAGCACATTGAGATATATACAAGGACAACAAGAAAAATCCTGATTGCATCCTCAGAGTACTCCAACAAAGACACTATCCCGTTATTCCTTATCAACACATGAGAAATTAAATAATACAATCATTATTAGATAACAAATATTGATTAAAACTTTAAATTATACCAAAATATTTATTATTTACATATCATTGTTTGCTCACACATCATCCTCTCATCCTGGAGCCTTCTACTAAATCAAGCTTTTGAAGTGACAATATTGCAATAACAGACCCAGAGCGTACAACAAGCTATACTGACTCAGTCACTTCAGATTGGAAGAAGTGACAGAGAAGTCATGACAGAGAAGTCACAATAGAGAAGCAGAAAGGCTAAGAAAATCTGATGGCTGACAATGAGAATGAAAATAGGGGGAAAATCTATGCCATGCTCTAAAACAACGTAACAAATTGCCTACTTTTTAGATTGCTCTCCACTCTAAATATTTCTAAGAAGGTTGATTTACTTTCTGCCATTCAACTGACTTTCCTTCCACCTTCTTAACAATGTGCAAGAAGATAATTTGTGGCAGATTAGGCTGAGATTTTATGTAACAGCTTTACATAGTTTACATTGTTATGAATTATTTACTGCAGTATCATGCTTTATTCTTCAGGGAAGTTTACTTGTTTATATAATTATTAAATCAAATGCTAATAGACGGCATTATTAAAAGAGGAAATTAGATTAGATTTTTTTAGCCTGCTCCAATATTTTCTCTTAGCAAGGTATAAACTGAACTCACCTTCACAGCAATTTTTTTTCTGATTATATTGCAAATATGTACTTTTGTATTAAAACCTGCAGCGGCCAATGCAAATAACACATAACAAGCAGGTTGTATAACCAATATGTAGCCAATGTGGATGTCAAAGATCATCTTTTCCTCCCTTATAGGGTCAGATTTTACATCTTAAAAGGAAAAAAAAAAAAAAAGACTCTAATAACTATCTCAAGATTCATGGGTAGGAAAAGCCTCTCAAAGTGTTCAGCATCTACAAAGCACACAAGCTGTTTTTCTGAAAACACAAGATCAAATTATCCATATAAAACTCCAGCTTATAATGAGATACTGTCTTTAAGGTCTGTGTATAACAAAGCCCAGTCACAATCTTATATAATGATTTCTCCCTTTTTCTCTCTGTAAAGGGTTCTTTACCCTTTGGTGATTGTAATCAACCCAGAGAAATCAGAGGGCTTTTTTAGTACCATTCCAGATTTCAGAGACAGGCAGATTCCAAATGCAAACTAAGGATAAAATCAGTGTTATCTAATTACAACACAGACCCACATCCTCTGTCACGAGTAATCCCCTGACTCAATTGACATGTCAGTGAGAACTGCCACTGAGCTGTGGTATTCTTGACCTACTTTACTTTACACTCATCTCACAGCAACACTCTTCAGTTTAAAAATAAGTTTAATACTTAGAAATCAGGTGCTAAACAAGGGCAAAGCCTGTTTTTTCTAGCAGCATATACCTTGACCACAACTATCCATGCTAGCGTCTTGATAAGAACCTCATTTGATGAAAAGGAAAAGCTCAGTTGCCCTAAATTCTGATAATTCATCATTTGAGTTACCATTTTCTACAGCCTATATTTTCTTTATCTCAGGTGTATCTCTTGAATAATTAACAGAAAGTTTTAAATCTCTGTTCCTTTAACCAGTTCCTGTCAACTTTGGAAAAGCAATCTCATTTTAGCTATTAGAGTTCTCCCTCCACTTGCATAAATCATAATGGCTCAAACTTTGATTTTATAGGTTCATACTTAACCTTGAGAGACTGAAAGAAAAGAATAGTATAGCAAAGAGAAAATTATTCAATTTGTGCACTAGTCTGTAAATAGCTGATACGTCAGTACCAGATCATTTACTCCTAACACAGTTTTGACAAAAGGATTGTTTCTTCTCAGTTGCAAAGCACAAATTTCCATAGAACAAGGAAAGAATCTGCACTTAATACCTCACATTCTGTTGAGAAAGGTGGGGCTAAGGAAGCTTCTGGTTTAGTGACTTTAAGCAGTTCAAGGATTCTGAATAACTTTGAACTTAACTAAATTAACTTATTCCTAGGGTTAATACAGAGCCCTCCAGTGAAATGCTCATTCTTCAGAGATTATTCCTCCAAGACTGCTGCTTGATCTGTCGTGAAGCTTTGGCCCACGACACCAGCATCTAGTTCTCCAGTGCTCATCAAATTCGTTCTAGAGGCAGATTACCAAAGTTTTGACATCTTGTGGTCGCAGGCCCAGAAAGTTTTCAGGTTTGGGGTTTTTTTTTGTTGGTTGTTTCAGATTTTTTTGTTGGTTTGTTTTGGTGTTTGTTTGTTTGGAGGGGGGCTTTTTGTTTTCTGCTTTTTCCTAACTTTCAGGAAGCATCAGCCTGTGTGAAAAACAGCGAGTAGCGCAGTTTAACTCATCTGCAAATCACCTCTCATCATCTCTTCATGTTCACAACCAGCAGAAATTGTCTGGCACTTAGAAGGCACCTGCAATTTTTGACAGTACATCTAGAAGTGGTTCAGCTAAAAGGAATACAGTAGAGCAACTATGCAACATATAAATGATAGTGGCAAATTGGGGGGGTGGGGAGATGGGAATCACAGTGCTGTCCAGTGTGTGCTATATTTCTGGGTTTATGCTTAAAAATCAAGGTCTTCTTGTAGAAGTTCAGTAACACTTTCAGCTAATCAGCTGGGACACAGAACACTCCCATAACTTTCTAAATCAGTTCTCAAGAAGCACATTCAAAACAATGAGCTCTAACTAGCACATGCACACATCCCCACCTGCAAGCTACCAAAAGGCAATGGAAGTGATTGAAATAAAGTTTTTTTCATAAAGCTGTTTCCAAAAAGAAAGCAGCCATTCCAATACCAAGAAGCCCTCTCAGGGAATCTCCTACCATCAGTATTCATTTTGTGGGCCTTTATTTAGACTCACGAAGGATGAATCAGTAGAAAAAAAAATGAAATCAGGCTACTTTTCAGACAACATAAGAAGGTCTGGCCCTTGTAAAGCAAATGGCAAAAGACAGAACAGTTTAAAGGTGCAAGATCTCTTAATTGTTACAAGGGCTTACAAACAAGGTGACTCGTTTAGAAGTACCATACACAGACTGAATATGGCAACTGAATCTCAAAGCAGAGCTTTTATTTCCAGAAGCCAAAAAAAAGGCCCAAAACCAACAGCCTAAGTTCAAGTATTCACTTTCTTTGAACTATTCTGAGGGGATATCTGTGTCCTAATAAATAAAATATAATAACGCACAGATTACATTCCAAATAATTTTTTATATTAACTAGCCTATATGTGCACTACCAATCTCTCCTTGTTCATGGGGTTTTTTCAGCACATAGAATTTAGCACTAACATAAAATTCTTTCTCATCTTATGTGTTTGCATCTTTTTATTTACACAGCACACACAGACCCACAACTAAGTCACACATATATTTTCTTACCAGTATTTGTCAACAATATGAGCTGGTAATCTTAGTTAAAGTGAAATGAAATTATAAACAGTTGGAGCCTCAAAACCACAGTCCTTATCTTGTCATCAGCTCAAGAAGAAAAACATATTGTCCATCCAATCAGGGCATTTGAGAGGGGACTGGGGGACTTCAGTTTATATTATTCTCTAGAAAAGACTCAAAAACCACTTAAATGTAGTCTGTGCTTTTTTATTACTGCCATTCTTATAGACTTTTTGTTTGTTTACACCCTATTTGGCAAAGGCACATCATGTCTCAAGTGCCTCAAACTCTGATGTGACCACCCAGTACTTAAAAGAACTCCCTCTATGGCAAGTACAAAGTACAAGCTTCTACGAGAAAAACACTAAAGAAAAAAAAGAAATAAAAAGTATAATTAGTGGGCTATATTTATTCCTTTTTCTGCCCTTCATCTTCCTTATGAAGTAACATGATAGTGCAGCACAAACTCTCTAGCACAAATAAATTCATATCTGAGCCAAGTGCAAAATTAAATCACTGTATAAAATTGAAAAAATCTTATTTTAGGTTACA
The DNA here is from genome assembly GCA_035583135.1 of Lophotriccus pileatus. Classification (NCBI taxonomy): domain Eukaryota; kingdom Metazoa; phylum Chordata; class Aves; order Passeriformes; family Tyrannidae; genus Lophotriccus; species Lophotriccus pileatus. The sequence goes on along the minus strand of JAWWES010000168.1, from coordinate 10,825,799 downwards.
AATTGCTTACACAAGTTTAGTTTACGATACTCCACAGCAGATTTCTGGCATAGGAGTAAAGAAAATAATGAGCAGTAGGAGGAGATGGTAATACTTTCTGTGGATCAGCACTGTATAGGGATAAGACATATCTGCCACTGGGCTTCACTTGTGCTTGCTCACGGCAAAATACACTCAGGACACATGCTTTTCTCTCCAGACTTAGAAAAGGAACATCTTGTAGTGATCACAGCCTTTTGCTGTCTGTGACTGCCTCACACACCTTGCCCACATGCACAGGAATTGCTTTATCATAGTTTTCTGAATGAAATTACCCAAAGGAGGACAGAAACACTGAAAGGGCAAGGCCAGTTGCTGTTGTGGCCTTCCTCACTCCACATGTTGGAAAGGCACGTGGAGAAGATCATACCTGTGAAACGCAAATATCCAAACTTTTGCTAATACTGTGGAATGCTGACTGTGGCAACAGCCTCAAAGTTGGGGAAAAATCACATAACCTCTCGTTGACAGGTACATAACCTCCTGAGTCACACAGCCAGGGCATGGTGCTGTGGCACAGAGCCTGCAGCTGCTCCTTTTTCAACTGAATAGCTGACATGAGAAGAAATGGTGTTTCAGCGTGTGTTCAGTACCTGAGCAGCCTTTCAGGGATACAGACAAGAAGCGGTCTCCAGGTTCCTTGCCATGTCTGTGCTCCTCTGTACACGAGCTGCACAGCCACCTATTGCATCTGGTACAGAGACTGTGAGCAGGTCTCTTCTCCTTACACATGGAGCAGCTCTAAGAACAAAAAGGGCAATTACATACATGGATAACAAATTAACCGTACAAACTTATTTTTAGTAGACTATGATTCAGATTGGTAAGCTTTCTGTTCTCAGACTAATGCAATTGAAGTTATCTTAAGTCTGGTTATGGTATAAAAGGGAGCAGAATAAAATTAAGACTTGAAGCTTTCAAATAAAATTGGTTGTCTTTCGGTGCTTCAGCACAATCAGACATAACTATGACATGATGCAAGAATTATTCAGCAAAATTCTAGGGTCCATGTTACACATGAAGTCAGAAGAAATAATCACAATGACTTGTTTCTTGTGAACTGAAAAAGTGATGAAACTATGAAATAAGACTCGTTTGATTTAAGTTAAGGAGGGTTAGGTTAAAAGTCACTCTGAAAATGAGAGGCATGCTCTATCCCTTTCTGTTAGTGTTGTAGTACTTACTAATGGTTTTAACACATCAAATGAGTGTACATCTTATTTTTATGTATATATGCATATACATATATATTTTTTACAAAGATGGATACAGATATTTTCTACTTCACAAAAGATAGTCTAGGTTGCCCAGTAAGTATGCAAAACATTAGAAAGTCCATCAAAAAGTGTTTTAATCTAACTACCATCTCCTTTCTAATCATAGCATTATGCAGAAGCATTTTACCACATTGTTTTAGTGTCATGTGTTAATTTCTGTTTGTTACTAATTATTTATTAAGAAACTAAAACAAAAAGTCGGCTATTTCTACTTTCATGTATATGAAAGTAAATTGGAGCTATGTCAGCAGAGCTACTCTAAATCTATACTGCTTTATTTAAAGTTAGAGCTTACCCTATTTGCTTTAGCATTGTACAAACCACACTGATACAGCATAACTGTCAGAAAAGCATATAAAACATCCTAATGGTAAGACAATTAAGAAAACAGAATGGGGATATCCACATGCTATTAATGAAAAAATTTAGTTCCTATTCTCTAAAGAGCTAACCAGAAATAAGCCTAATTTATATCTTAATAGTGATATCAAGATATAAATATGTAATATTATATATAAATATCATGTTAACCATCATATATAAAATGTGGTGAACTGCAAACCTAAGACACAGGAATGCTAGAAGAACTAGAAACCTTATTTAACTCTTGTGTCTATTGATTCAACAGTTTAGGCAATGCCCTTTGTAATACAGGCCATGCTGCCTGGATATGTCACTAAAGGGGAAATGAACAGAGCGATACAGAAATGAAGTGGGTAATTTGACCTCTGGTACTCAGAATGAACTCAAGAGTAATTTAAAGATTGGTATAATGATAATTCTTTTAAAAAGGATTTGCACTAGGGATAAATCATCTTCTTTGAAAACTCCCAGTGTTCATGTTTTTGACTTACCATTGCCACAAATAGGTACTAATGGGCAGAGTGAGCTTAGGGATGTAATTTCACCATCATCAAAGCATAAAGGCTTTGCCATCAGTTAGGGGAACTGAAGCATTTCCTCCAGGGTTACAATATATCTACTGTACATACAGAAAGTTCCTCAATATTGCTACTACTTAGGGCTACTGAAACAAATAATAATAGATGGCAAAATTCCTTCCTAAAGTGTCCTTTCTGTTGGGCATCAGCTTATCTTCAGTTCAATTCAGTTCTGATTGCAACCCAACTATTTGATTGGAAACATGAAGAGAGGGACATTCAGCATGCACTCAGCACGTAAACCCTGATGCAAGTTCTGGTCAATGTAATGGAAGAGTTTCTCTTTGTGGTGTCTCAGGGAACAGAAAGCCTGATGGGAGAACAATTGCAGTTTTTGGCTGGTTGCCTTAGTTTTAAAACTCACAGCTTTAACATTTAGTGGAACATCTATATCCACCTGAATTCTGAGATGCGAGTCAAGTTCTGATTCACTTCAGCACAGAAGAAAAATCTTGTTCAGCTAGAATTAATTTAAATTTTACCATTCCCTTCAGAGGGTCTGGAATTTCACAACAGGTCTCTTACCAACTCACTGTTCAAGAGTTTCTAAATATTCACAACCTTTTTCTAACAGATTGGGAAATTCTTGACAATAAGACAACAAAGCAAAATTTCAAATGTGTTTAATTGTCTAGAGAGGGAACTACCAGTGCAAGCCATTCTGCTATTTTAGCCATTTGCTTATCAACGTGTTTTTCTGAAAGGTACATGTAATAATTTAAACCAAAAAAAGCCTAATAAAACTTACATAACCAAAATGCAAGGCTATTTATGCTTGGGAGCAGAGCTTGTTATATAAAAAGAAGTGTGTAATTTAAAATCTAGGCCCATCAAGGGCCAGCTTAGGGATCAGATCAAAAGTTGAGGGATGCTCTTCCTTCTCTGCAATAACCAAAACTGCTTAAACAGAGGTTTACCTGTAACAGTTCAGCTGTCAGTCTGACTAGAATTTATATTGACACTGTTCTGGGTTAACATTACTTTTAAGTTTCAAAGTGTTTCCAGGGTTACATTATTTATGGCGTGGAAATGGGCTTTTGGGCAAGAGATTCTGAATTGCGTGTTTTTGAAACTCCTGCTGCAGCACATAGCACATTCTATCATTCATGCTTCACTATCTCACACACTGAGAGACATCTTGCTTCCAAACACTTTGTTACAAAGCCCTGACAGATTCCCATTTGGACATATTAGGTAAATTAAGAGAATGATGGCAGTTCAGCTGTCTCAGCTAGGTGACCTGGTGCTTCTCCTCCTGATGGCACCGATGGTGAAACTATGGCTTTGATTTGGGGGCTGGTGGTAGTGGTTAAGGACAGTAAGCAAGCAAGCTACATGACTTGACTGCTAATAAAAAGGAAGTAAGCCAAAAACTGCGAGGAAGGTTCACAGTTTGCTCTAGGGTACTCATATGCTCCAGTGAGAAATATGCTTTACTGAACAGCTCTTGGGACTCCTAAGGGATTACAGAAAAGAAAAACCTTTTTTTAGAGATGGTTTGAAATAAAATAATCTAGTGTTTTTGAAGACATTAGATATTCTCATTTGATTTCCTTTCTGCACAAATTCTCGTTGAAAAGTAAATGGTGTGAGTCACAGTAATTAAGAAATCCCAGCATAGTAATTGCATTTTAAACATTCAGAAATATCTTACGAATTTGCTTCTTCTTTTTGAAGAGTGCATATGAATAGACCCCTTCTTGCTTTAGATCAAGCTATGTTGTACTCTACAAGCAACTTATACCTGAGGATGTCAACACACTTTGCTTGCATTGACTTTATTTCCCCAGAACACTCCATGGCTTAGGTTACACCTTCTTTACTTTTTAAAAATAGAAAAAATGAAACACAGAAATGACTGACAGGAAAGAAGTGCATCCCCTCTGGAGCTTTTTCCAACCATGTCACTGGGAAAGACACTTGCTCAGTTTAAATAGGTCTCAAGCCTTCTGCACAGGACAGAACTGATCTACAAATTGCTGCTGCCTCTACAGAGGTTAAGAGGACTGGAAAGACATATCCTCTTTCTTACGTTATGGAAAAAGTGTTCCCCTCCACCCAAAGGCCCTGAAACTGAATATCCAATATGGCCATCCAGTTTCTTTAGGAATCAGAAGTGCAAAAAAAGACAGACTGAGGCCCAGGAGTTGGTGCAGAAGGTGAAGTCCTGTACATCTGCTTCTTTTTTTCCCCTCTTCCCTTGCCTTGAACCCCATTTTGTATAAAGCAGCCAGCAAATTACAGAATAATTTTGACAAGTTTTCACCTCTTTTAACTCCCACCTAGAGGTTATACTATCACATTCTGAAATCAATCTTACTCTTGCAAATAATAGTGTTTTGTAATACAGGGGGCAGATACAAAGCTTTCTCTGTCCCTCCTGTCAACCCAAAGTAGTGACAACTACAGATAGTCCTGCCTGTTAACTGGGTCTTGAACAGAAGTGAAATCCATCTATGTACAGTATCAATACAAGGCCAAGGCAGCAATCCTTTGTCTTCTGATTACCCCTTGAATCCATTCCCCAATGGGAAAATGCAATGTGGTGTGACTTTTTTATCATTAAAACAGACAATCAGAAAATTATAATTGCCCACACTATCTAACAGGTAATATTGTTGTAACCATTCAGTCAACCATCTGCTGCTGTGGCCAGCAGGTCAGGGAGGTGATCCTCCCCCTCTGCTCAGCCCCAGGGAGGCCACAGCCGGACTACTGTGTTCAGTTCTGGTCTCCACAGCTCAAGAGAGACAAAGAGCTACCAGAGAGGGTCCAGTGGCGGCCACAAAGATGATGAAGAATCTTGAGCATCTCTCCTATGAGGGGAGACTGTGGGAATTGGGCATGAGATGGGACCTCATTAATGCACATAAATATCTCAAAGGGGAGCTGAGAGGATGGTGCCAGACTCTTCAGTGGTGCCCAGTGACAGAAGGAGGAGCAATGAACAGACTATAACACAAGAAGTTCCACCTCAACATGAGGAAGAACTTCTTTCCATTGAGGGTGGCAGAGCACAGGAACAGGCTGCCCAGGGAGTGCATGAAATCTCCCTCTCTTGATACATTCAAAACCCTCCTGGACATATTCCCATGTCACCTGCTCTAGGTGACCCTGCCTTTGTGGGGAGGTTGGACTGGGTGATCTCTGGAGGTCCCTTATAACACTGACTATTCTGTGATTTTTTTACTTTGTGTTGAGAGCAGAAA
>JAWWES010000168.1:10771626-10820233 GCA_035583135.1 Lophotriccus pileatus | reverse complement strand
GTAATTCCAGTGCTGCATAAGCAAACCTGAGTCTGTTGTTCAAAACAAAATTTCCTCTGTTTTCAGTGTTCATCTGGTACTGTTTCAACAACCCACAAGGCAACCAACTTAGTGGTGTTCACTTACCTTTGCCATAGCTGAATCACCGGTCGGAAAGTCCTTGAGGAAGAAATTCTCAACTACATCCCTCGCAAAGCAGGTCTGTTTGCACACAGGACAAGAAAGGATACCTGAATGTTTAAGAAAAGAAAACCACCACAAATAAAACAATGCAACACCAGCCATGTGAACCAGGAAATTATACAAACCACACTTCAGTATCGCGGTTTTTATATCACATGGGCAGTTCCAGGAAACTCAGGCATCCTTCAAGCCCTAAGTTACATGTGGCTAGATCTAATTCTATACATAGAAAAGAAAAACAAAGCAACAAAATCCCTAGAAAAACACTATAGTTCAGTTGACTTATTTCAATATTTATCAATGCTATCTGCATGTCCAAATTCTCATTAATTCATTAGAGCTTACAGATTTGATTAAAAAGGAGTAGCACTTTAAAATGTGTTCCCTTGTTTCAGATCTACTTGTGCTTTCTGATATTTTCTAAGGTTTCCCTGGGTCAGTTTGACATCACCAGAGGAGTATCCAAGCATAAAACACACCTTACTACTAGTTTCACAGTGCAGGATGCTCTCCAAGCGAAGTGACAGAGGAGCAACATGCTGCTAGCAGAAGCAACAAGTCAGAATACAGGAAAAAAAAAAAAACTTCATAAAGTCAAGATTGCAAACCATCTATTAAAACATGACCACCCCTAAAGCAAAGCAAAGCAAAAAAAGAAAGCAGTATGAACAGCAAAATCTGGTTCTACTTTCATTATCTACTGAGAACAACTGGGATGAATCTTCTTGTCTGTCTGGGCTGAGAACCAACAGTTCAAGCAGGTGTCCATAACTGTACACCTGCATTTTTTCACCTCTGTTATTTCATTCCTTGACTTCCTGGGCTAGGCCTTATATTTGGCTAGAAGCTCCAGTGTGTTGATTTGGGTGTTCTTTTTAAAAGGATGGTGTATGTTTCTGACCACATTTCTGTAAGTTACTGTAGATGCAAAAACAGTCCTTCAGAGATGGTGGTGGTGTCTATTTCACTTCACCAAGTCTTTTTTTTATTCAAGATTTTCTGTCCTGTTGAGAACAGAATTTCAGTGCTCTGCTCACCTTGCCAAGTCACCTGTTTATGATAACTAACAGTATTTTCCTTGACTAAATGGTGTAAACTCACTTAAAGCAAGATTTTAAAAGCAAGATCAATGACAATGTTCTACTGAACTATGTTCAGTGTGCTCTTTTGCCTTCACTAAAATTACTTTTGCATATGGAGAATGGCTTGTAGGTTAATTATACCTTAATTTGTTTATTACTCTTTGTATTAAATAGTTAAAGCGAGATTCACGTTGTGCAGGTGCTTAGTATTACCTGTCCCTTGGAACGTGGCTCCTTCAGTCCCTGGCCAGATGCACTGTGGTAATTCTGAATTTCTCCCATTCTACAGTAGCCCAGAGCTGGGCTACTGTAACTTTAACAGCAGCATTTCACAATGACACACAAACCCCAAAACATTCCTACATTACCACTTCCGACAAAAGCGCTACACAGTCAGATGTCTGATTATGTTCACTTTCATTCATAAATGTTTTGAAGAAACCTTGAGTTCTGATACAACATCTCTGAAGAGTACACCTTACTAAGAACCACTTCCATGAGGTTTAGGTCTCTTTTAGTCCAAATCTTGTATGAAAGCAAAAGTACAATTGCTTACTATTTTTCAAGGTGGCATTTACAGCAGAACTGTCATTTGGGAGCCCAAGTAGCACACTCTGGTGTACCTAAACTAGTTTAACTGTGCATTTCATACAGCAGTGAGTGTTCATGTAGACAAGAGAGAGAACAAGCAGTACCCACACCTGACTGTGCAAATCAGCTACAAGTCATCCCAGGGGAAAGGGCAACACAAGCAATTGCCAGTGCTCTGCTTATCTTCTGGGCATGTAACCTGAATCTTTTTTAACTGTATTGTGGTCACAGGAGTTACAAAGATGATAAAAATTTATCTGATGAAGATGCCCATGATGGCAGAAAGCTGTAGAAGTCTTTTAAACTTTTCCTTTACTTTGCATCCTTAATATAAGGAGTGCAGCTGAAAAGGTATCTTAATTACCTGCAATTCTTGTAACTAATCACATCTTCATATGTTACACCCTAGGACAACACACTAGATCACACTGAAACCTCTCCATCCTTTCCCAAATTAGTGTGTGTGTGTGTGTGTGTCTTTCAGATACCTCTTAACAGCTCATTTCTCTAGAGAAATGTCAAAACAACAGGAGCACTGCAGTACACAAAACAAGCTGTGTTACACTGACAGTGCCCTCCTTCTCCTCGTAAATGGTGTATACTACAAGCACTAGTGAATTGTAGTGCTAATTCCTAGGAGGTGAAACAGTTTTCAAGTTTCCCTGTGAGCACTGAAGACAGTGCCAGAGTTGTAACAGCAGCAGAAAGAAAAAGAGAGATACATTGTGACTGAAAAGCTGCGAAGTAAGATACCTCCTTTCCAAGCAGGTTCTCAAATAAGTCTCAAGGGACAAGCTCTAATTCTCCGTGCAGTTAATAGGAAACCATCCCCTGACTTCACAGAGAATCGCCTTGAGCCCTTTGAGACTTGGAAGCAGTTTCTTTCTCCTGTAACAGCATTGCCCAAGCAGGGCTAGTTCTGGATCTGGCAAGCACTGAGAGAAGACCTTCATACTGAGGCTACAGAATACACTGCAAATTGACTGAAGGGTTACTTTCTGAAGTAAGAAATGCATGAGTATCAATCACAGTTATTCTCTCATTTACACGCCACATGAGTGAGCACACACTCTTACACAAAGCATTTCTGGGAATAGCTGCTTACTGGGAAACAAAAACACAGAACTTTGCCATAGCAAGGACAGCTTCTGCCCGCACACCACAACAGATAAAAAAAGTTAATAATAAAGTTACTATTTTATTTCATTCAGTTAGTGTGGAATGTTACATCAAATTATACCAATTGAATGATACTTAGTAGAATGCCTATGGCCTCAGGCATGTTCATGTGAACTTTAAATTCTGCTAATTTGTTACAAACCAGTGAAGTATAGAATACAGTATAATTAGAATGCATTAATTTGATAATGAGCAAGACCATCTTTTAAATGTTTTAAAATTTAAAAAAAAAAAAAATTAAAGCAAACTTCAATACTTCTCACCCTTAGAAATCATAAATCATGCATGGATTTCAATTCTGCACAAAAGCCTCCTTGTATATTTTAAGAAATGCAGTGGTACTAAGAAATGTGAAACAGTCAAGATTTTGAAGGTAGATGACATTACTGCTGATTATGATTTTATGATTATATGATTACGATTACTGTCCCTGTGATTAAGGCATATCCAAAAGTGATGCCTTGAATGCCATGGCACAACTTTTTCCCCAGGTTTTCTATCCAAGGTATGCTACTGAAATCAGTGCTGTTCCAGAGACACACATGGAGCAAGTTCAGAACTTTGTATTAGACTCACTACCACAGACCATCAAGTACAGCTTTGATTGCGTAAATGTCAAAGTGTATCTTAAATATCCAAGTAACTGTAAATTATAATGATTTCAAATCTAAAACTCCCCTGAGATGAACATAACACATGTAGAGCCCTCAGCATAATTAAAAAAAAAAAAAAAATTCAAAAAAAAATTCAAAACAAGAAGAGCATAACAGTTAACAGAAAAAGTAATGGGGACACCATGGCAATACAGTATCAGAAGTCATCTTCTACTCATAAGAGGGCTAATCAAAAGCACCTTCTTACCTGTCCTAACACTGAATTCCATATCTAAGACTTTATTAAAAGCACAGGAGACAGATTTTCATCTTGCTAGAAGAGGGATTACCTGAACGTGGTGGATTCAGAGATCATACTTGTTCAGTTAATTGGGCCTGATACTTTTTCCTTTGAATAAAAACCTGTGCTCTCTGGAAATGCCCAACCTTTTTCAGTATAAATTCCCCAAAGAATCTAATGTTAGCTTGGCATAATAAATACACTGCAGAATGGCTTGCAAAGCAATTAACCTGAAATTAAGCAAACCTAGAACTAGTCACAAGCAGCAGCTATATCAACAATACGAGGGGAGGGCACTACGTTGTGCTTGTGCTCAGAGTCCAAATCACCAGTAAAGCACAATTTCCTAGAAGCCCCTTACCTGTGCTCTGGATAAACGGTTAGAGATCCACCCACAGAGTCACTTGTGCCAGGGACCAGGTGTTTTTAAGAGCTGCACACACGGTGTGCTCCCTGGAGTCAGGGAATTCAGCCGCGATGAAGACTGAAGTCACTGCACCTTTCATGGAATATCTGGGGCTGCTCCCCCTTCTTTGGCCTGGAATGCTGACAAATCAGAGGGGAAGAAAGCTGTACTGGGCCACTGCAAGGTGCAGAGTTTTTCTCCTCTTGCCTTCTTTCTTGTCCATGCCTCTCAGATTCATTCAGGCCTCTGATAACTTGCCTTGATTGTATTTAACCTGAATAAAAATCCCATGGTCAAAATGAGTACCAGTACTTCCTTTCTTGCCTGGGTCTTCTCTCAGTCCTCAGAAAAACCTGGAGCAGGTGTTCAGGAAGAAAAAGAGCTTTTCCAGATCCTGGCAGTAGCAGGTCTTACAATGCCATTCTCTCCCACAGTACTTTTTGCAGGCCATTCCCTAAATATTTTTCTTGCCTTCCTACATTACCACTGCCTTCAAACAACACTGTTAATCTGTTTTAAGAACCTGTACTTGGCAGACAGCTCATTTAAATATATCATTATCACAGCACTGTGGGTGAAGGGAAGAGTAGTCAGAAGCCCTAGAGACTCACTGTTTGTACGTATGAGAATGATGCAATTTCTGGATCTAAGCAGCAACTCAACATGGAATAACAGGATTTGAACAACAGTTTACATATTAAGAGATCAGGAGCCAAATTCAGCTATGGTGTAATCATGATGCCTAAAGAGATTCCATTATTGATATCAAAATCTCTAGAAGTAGCAGAAAGTTGAGAGAGCTGTTGACATGTTCTATTTTTGCATGGAAATTAAATTGGTAGGAAGGAGGTAGGAACATTTGCATAAACTATTTTATAGAAGTTCATTGTCTCCTGCTGTTTAGCACTTTAAATCATTATTTATGACATCACATTTCACTGCTACAGAGATGACCATGAATTCAGAAAGTCTAGTAAGACCCCTAATGTTGGATTTAAGCCCTGCTTCACTGGGATAGACAGAATAAAATCTTATTTCAGGATTATATTAGGAAAAAAAACACATATAAGCTATTTACAGTGTATTTGAGGTATTGGTTAGCACTGAACAATCACTGGAGACCACAGTGTGTTGAACAGACTCCCACAAAGTTTCATTACCTGTGAGATTTAGAAGAATAGCCTTACACCAACATCCTTCCAGGGCTCTGCTACTCCTATAACTACCATCCATAGCAGGATAGTGCATCTGAACACCGCCACAAAAGACACCAGCACTGGAAGTGACAATATCTCTGTGTGTAGTTCTGCTTATGTACAGGCATCTCTGAGCCCTGAAAAGCTCCAGCAGCAGATGTTTACTTTGCTGAATTGATCTGCAGCCCTTTTTCATAAGCCACACGGTTATCTCCATTCTCACACTCCCATTGACAGAGGGTTGGGCAAAATTGGAAATTCAAAGGCAGAGAGTCCAATAGTCAGACGCAGTTACGCAGCCCGAATGCTGCAACTCCACACCCGGGATACCCAAGATCAGCTTTCAGGAGAACAACCAGCTCCTGCCATTAGTGTTCAAGCCCTAGTTCCCCCCAGATCAGATCTCTCACACCCCACAGCACTTTCATTTCCATCAATGAAAGTTGCCACACTGCGTTAGACCCAGGGAACAGTAAGCAGACATCAAGGTAGTGGCCCTCAGACAGAGTGTTCCTTTGCAGAAGGATAAAGAAAGAACTAGAATTTCTGAGTGCCCTCAAGTATTTACTCCACCTATATTGCAGCAATCTAACTTGTAAGTGACAGAGCTATGGATAATTTGCAGCAATCGCCTCTGAAACTGCAAAGTATAACCTCTCCATCACATATGGACACCAAGCACAAAGACCTTTTCAACATGAAAAGCCTCAGCTCAGAGTTTTGTTTCAAGGTCTTCCAGTCTGATTAGGTTTAAAAAGAAAGAACCCTCAAGCTGGCTGTCTCAGAAATAAATCAATGCAGATAATTAACTTATTATTATCATGAGAATTGATTAGCATAAAGAAACAAACAGTGGAGCTACCATACACACCACATTTATATTTGCTGTCCACAAGTTGCACCTATTCCTCTGCTCTTTTTCCTCCAACAACCATCAGAATAATTATTCTCAGAGAGCATTAACTACAGCTCAAGCTGCAGGCATAATTTACACTTCCTTGGAGACCCAATTATAGGTTATAGGAAACAGCTCTGAAGACAACCACCCACTCTACAGTTTCATATTTATATAACTAAACCCCTCATTGTTTCACTTGCCTTTTGGATCTGGCAGCTGAACAACACAGTGCAATGGGACAACTAACTTTAACTCCATTTTAAGATGACTAAATATATACATTATGAACAGTTTCTGTCTTTAGAATAACCTTTCTACTTCCATTTTTAGATGTAAAACCTGTATGTGGTGTTAACTGGCTCTAATTAAAGCAAAAGGGTATTTTCCTTCAGAGTTAATAGATGCATTGCATTGCATCATTTGCCTTCTATGAGTGCATCAAAATGTATTTTGAGGGTCCTGGAGACTCCACAGCTGTACCAACACCAAGGCAGCCAAACTGTCTCACTGTAAGCCTATTTATGCTTTAAAGAACTCTATCATTTCATTATTAGTAGTATTTTAAATACAGACTAAGTACAAGCTAAGGCACTGTGTACTGAGTCACCTGAAGTCTCCTTAAGCCAGTACATTATACTTCTTATGCCAAAGCTTCACGCTGAAAATGAACCTAAAGCCTAGGTCCTACAGCTCAATCCTTTTCTTGAAATAAACCCCCTTGAAGATATCTCTGACTGCATTAAATGTAACTTTGACCAGTGCCTGGCTGACATTTGGATGTGCCTCACTAACAAGCATTCACAGGGATGCATGGTTACATACAGCTCACACCACACAAGCTGAAGAAAATATTTATTTTCAGGAGGAAATAATAAGATGCAGCAAGTGGACATCTGCCAACAGTTGAAGCCACTTTTGTTCTCTTTAAAAGTCTGTTTTTCTCTTAGTTTTATCCAATCAGTTTGCATTTCCCTAACACATAACCCAGTTACATTTCTTAGCATTAAGCTAACATAACCCAAGCATGGACAGCTTTTTACTTATGCAAAGAATGTGGATAGAAATTATGCAGTCATTTTCCATGATTTTTGTTATCCAACCTAGAGAAGTACAAAAGGGCAAAGAACATTTTTAAAATAGAATTGCATAAAAACTCCACACAAATTTAATACAAAAACATGATACAACTAAATGTAACACTTCACAAAGCAATTTACAAAGCTGGGCAACTGCTAATCACATTTTACTAACATAAAGTGTAACTTAAAGCTTAGATTAATTACCCAATTCAGCCACAAACAATCTAAATAATACCAGGGCTTGATATCAGTTTGCAGAAATCTCAAGGTGTTCCAGTACATTTTTCCTGATCTGCCTTGTTTTCAGGGGTCTAAACTATGATTGAGCAGTGGTTACTTGTGATTTTTTTTTCCTTAACGAAAATAAAACCAAACCAACCAATCCTTTAGCAGAGGCAGTCTTGCAAAAACATGAGCTGCTCACAACAATGCACCTAAACTGGTCCTCATTTTGCTACTTTTGAAATTAATATTTAAAACACTTAAAAGATTTAAACAATTTAACAACTTACAGAGAGGAAGATTTTCAGAAATAGGGTAAGGAAAAGAAAAGAAAGACTGAGAATCTTAAAGTTCTCTTCATATAAGAAGCGTATGTAGGAGCCAAACTCACAAAGATATCTTTCTCTTTCCACTCAAATTACTTCCAAACTCTCAGTTCTCACAGCTATACACATTCTGACGTGTATGCAGCTTTTATATATGAGCTCTGGCTATCTCAGGGCTCCCTCTCATGAGTCACCTTCAACACACATGGGTATAAAAGTAAGTTCCAACAGCAACACCCAACAAATATCAGAACCACTTACCTCCAGCTTCTCAGCAATTTCAGTACAGCAACAATTAACTAGAAAAGAGCTTTTTGTTATCAGAGTACTTGACTTATGTTTGTAATAAAGCATAGAGAAACCTGCAAATTCAAGTATGCTTTTTGTAACAAATACTAGATTAACTTCACTTGGAAATACATTTAATTTTTCCTTTCTTACACTTTCTCAGAGAATCCATAGTGAGTAAAGAACACATTTTTCTTACAGGTAATATTTTATCTTTACTCAGCTAAAATGGTTTAGCACTTGCACATACAGTTTATTATTAACACCTATGCATGATCATACTTAAAGATAACACTGAAAACTGAGTTGGCATTGTACTGCCCATAACTCAGCAATCAGTGCAGATAAGAGAAGCAACATTTAGCATCATGTCAGCACAAAAGCTCACACACTTATCCTGGCTGACTTATAGTGGCAGCAGTTTCAGTCGTTGACTTAATTAAGAGACACAGATGTTTTGGTTTTGCTGCTTTCCTTGCTCATATATTAACTGAGTCTCTGCACCTGGTGTCTCACTTCATTTACCACGTCATCACTGTTCATTATTTCTTTTCTCTGATTCTACTCTTTCCCACAGAAATTCCCTGCCTGCAAGAGAATGAGGAAGTAAACAGAGAAAGTTCAAGAATACAGAAATAAATGAGTATTTATTTCATTTTGCTATAGACAAAGAATTCCTGATCTACTCGGATTCTTGATCCAGCTTGAACAAATATCTAATATTTTAACAACTCATGGGAAACTTTAGCTGTACTTTATCCAAGATCACCAAGTGGTGGAAGTTCACTCTTCCACTTGGCAAACAGAAACTAAGAGGAGAGAGGAATGGCTTAAATGTCAAATGAGAATACATGAAAAGTAATGGAGTGCTTGTTTCAACAGCACTTTTTTATAGAGTAGGTCCCTCAGACTTTAAGCCTACTATGACTGAGCATTAAAAATTTTAAGGGGACATTACTTGAAATTACTTCTTTTTTGCTTTTATCTTCTCCTACCTTCATATCTTTTTCTATCTGTGCTCTAAACATGAATAACCCTTCTCCTTTGACATTAAGTCATTCCCTTTTCCTTGAGTTTTGTGTTTTGCTAACCTTTCAACAGTGACCTCTTCAACTGTTTCCATCTGTTCTCAAACCTGAACTAGTCTAGATCGTGTTCTCATCAATTCTGATTACCATCACCTCAGGGAAGGTATCTTCTTTTCCTACACCTTTCTAAAATCTGCTATGGAAAAGATAATAAATGATGCCTCTTACTCAACTAAAGTTCAAAGCCTATGAAAATACAATAACCTATATGCCTTTGCCCTTCTTATAAATTAGTAGAGTCTGGAATGCTTTCCCACAGCAATTAAGACTCATTCAGTTAAAATTACTGTATTCTGTCATATGAGTTTTAATCCAAAAGAAGTTACATATTTCCTCTTAACATCACTACCAAAAACTCTACTAATAATTTCAGGATTTCAAAAGGCACAGCCACAAATGCTTCTCACCTTCACGAGTTTAGTCAGCTTGTTAGGGTGAGTTACAGACCCAAGTGTGCAGGGAGAGAGAAATCACATTTACAAAGGAGATAAAAGGAAGAGTTTCAGTGCACCAGAATACACATATTCTAATAACAATTATTATGACCTCTAATAGAAACAAAGAACCGGATGTTTTGGTGGTGTTATCAGGGAGGCACTGAAGCGGGGGTGAAGGAAGAACAAAGCTATCACCACCACCAGTACCATAGGAATGTCCAACATGTCAAAAAGATTGCAAAAAGATGCAGCTTGGAAACTACCTTATAGCATTTATTCATTTATTAAACTAAGAAAACCAAATATTCATAATGTCACACTTGATAACTGAAACTTAGCCCATTCTGAAAAATGTTAAATGCTGCCTGTGTCATTTCTCTTCAAAACACTGCTGTTGCATGAAAAACATAATGAAGAAGGCTTGTTCTCAATCCACTCTCTGCTCATACAAATCTGGACTCTCCTAATTTATCAATTAGAAGTAGTGCTGTGGAAGAATAGGCTTCAAAAAGTACTTCTCAATCCACCTATTTTTATAATACTGTAATGCAAAGAGCACAAGCCAGAGATCCTTAAATATTACCTTCATACAGAACTTCATACTGAGTGGGAATATAGCTGTATCCTTGAATCAAATCCGGAAGACAGTCCTTACAGAAGGAATGAAGGCAAGGTAGCATTCTGGGGTCTCTCCTCCTCAGGTCCCATTTGCACACCAAACAGTTCCTCAGCAGATCCAGGGTCTCCATTTCTGTTGGCTGAAGTCTGACATCAAAAACATGAAGAGTCACAAAATGGCTCATGACAAGCCTTTCACTTCACAAAACACTTGATCACTCAAGCGCAAACTAGAAGGCAACAGCGGGATGAACGATCAAACAAACAACATTTGTTTAGCCCTTGTGCAAAAAAGAAGCTCCTTTCAGCTGAAAATCACATACCTGCCTTACAGAAAAGAATATCTTTGCAGATTGTTGTGCAGGAAAGTGTGGTTTAAGGTTTACAAACCATGATCCCACTATCTCTCTAGTATTTGCTACTTCTGTAAAAACTCAACTAATCTGTTCTATTGATCTACTTACAAAGCTGCTACTGGGCTGAATTGTCACACACTGTACATTTCCTGCCAGAAGCACTGAAATTGTGCAATAGAGATGATGATATTCTTTGACTATTTTTACAATTTCACTTAAATATTTTACAGTTTTCAGGTAAAGCAAAGAATAACCATAGCTAATCATACGCCCATCACTTCAGCAATGCATGTTAGAAAGATGCCTTGAAAAATGTACAGCATCTGCCAATCTTCTTCATAGAAAATGCACTTCACAGTAATCAAATTTTGACTATCAAGATGACCACAGATCAGATTATAAACAAAACCTAAGCTTCCCACAAGCAGGACAGTGTTCCTCCTGCCAACCTAAGCTCCTCAAGGTCAACTGAGAGTTTTGCAGTTCATGGTTCACCCTCCATTCTGAGATTGTGAGAGATGTTGGTCAAATACAACCTGCAAAGGGCAACTTCTGCAAGTTGAATCAGAGGAGAAAAAGCAAATCTCGTCTCCTCCAGAGTCACCCTTCTACCTGATCCAGCCTCCTGGGACCAGTAGCCTGGACCACGCAGCTCTAGTCTTACAGCCATTTATTCTCTTGAAGGATTGTGTCTTGTGGGAGATTCCAATGGAAATGGTTAGTAAGAGGCTCTGTTTTGTTTGGGTTTTTTTTTTTCTACAATGCAAAGGATTTATGAGAGCCTCAGAAATTCACAACCAGGAAATTTATAAGTGTTACATCCTGAAGTCACTGGTATTTAGAATACTTTAGAGGAAAAAAATGGACTCTATGTTAAAATCTGCATCGTATTTCATACCCAAGACCTGTTCTAGGTAGATATCTACTGACTTGACTGACAAATTACTTAGACAAATTCAAACCTACCACTAAAACTTAAGATTCTAATTTCAAAACTAGAGGTCCCTTTAGAAATGATCTGTGAATTGGCAATTGTACCTATGATTTAACTAACATTATATCAATGCTTATTACACAAACTTACTTTTTACAGTGCATCTTCATCAACCATCTTCCAGAGGAGGATGTCAGCGGAGCAGCACAGCCTCTCAGCTCATTCCATCTCTGTTGTTTCTTGCAAGTGCTGTTGCTAAGAAGACAAACTAGCACCCACAAAAACATGTCATTTCTGCAGTAGGAAGTTGAGGTCTTAGACTACCGCATTGTTTAGACAGAGAAACCACAACCCAGGACCAAAGCATCCCTGCACAGAGAATCAGTGCAAACAAAGCCTGATACTGGGAAACGCTGCATCACCCTAAAGGCCCAAACTGTGGCTGGAGGAGCAGAAGCAGGTTACCCTACAATTTAATTCATGCTTTTTGCATAACATAGAAAACTCTGTACAAGCTTTTTTGACAGGAGTGGGAAGAGAGTGATAAAAAGTGTTTAAAATTTCGTGCTGAGACAGATATGCAAATTAGTAGTCTGGCAGATGGAGGAAGAGAAGGCTGAGGTACTTAATGTCTTCTTTGCCTTGGTCTTTAAGAGTAAGACTAGTTGTTCTCTGAGTACTCAACCCCCTAAGCTGAAAGACAGAGATGGAGAGCAGAGTGAAACCTCTGTAAGACAAGAGGAAATGATCAGTGACCTGCTACACCATTTAGACACACACAAGGCTAGATGGAATCCACGCAAGTGTGCTAAGGGAGCTGGTGGAAGTGCTCACTGAGCCACTTTCAGTCATTTATCAGCAGTCCTGGCTAACTGGGGGTATCCCAGTTCACTGGAGGTCAGCAGTTACGACATCCAGCTACAAGAAGGGCCGGAAAGAGGATCCAGGGAACTACAGACCTGTCAGCCTGACTTTGTTGCTGGGGAAGGCTGTGGAGCAGATCATCTTAAGTACCATCTTATGGCACTTGTGCAATAACCAGGGGATCAGACCCAGTCAGCATGGGTTTATGAAAGGCTGGTCCTGCTTGATTGGCCTGATCTCCTTCTATGACAAGATGACACACTTAGTGGGTGAGGGTAAGGCTGTGGCTGTTGTCTACCTAAACTTCAGTAAAGTCTTTGACACATTTTCCCCAGCCTTCTCCTGGAGAAAATAGCTGCACATGGCTTGGATAGGTGTACTCTTGGCTGAAGAAGGAACTGGCTGGATGTTTGGGCTCGGACAGTGGTGGTAGATGGAGTTACATCCAGCTGGCAATGTTCCCCAGGGCTCTGTATTGGCTCAGCCCTGGTGTTCCCCAGGGCCAGTTCTGTTTAATTTCTTTATCAATGATTTAGACAAGAGGACCGAGGGTACCCTCAGTCAGTTTGCAGATGATACCAAGTTGGGCAGGAGTGTTGATCAGCTGGAGGGCAGGAAGGCTCTGCAGAGCGATCTGGACAGGCTGAATCAATGGGCCAAGACCCTGAGGTTCAACAGGGCCAAGTGCCGGGTCCTGCACTTGGGTCACAACAACCCCAGGCAGCACTGCAGGCTGGGGGCAGAGTGGCTGGAAAGGGACCAAGTGGAAAAAGACCTGGAGATGCTGTTTGACAGCAGCAGAACATGATCCAGCAGTGTGCCCAGGTGGCCAAGAACATCAATGACATCCTGGCTTGGATCAGAAACTTGAGTGGCCAGCAGGACTAGGGAAGTGACTGTCCCCCTGTACTCAGCACTGGTGATGCCACACTTCAAATACAATGTCCAGTTCTGGGCCCCTCACTACAAGAAAAATATTGAGGTTCTGCAGTGAGTCCAGAAAAGGGCAATGGGGTTGGAGAAGGGTCTGGAGCACAAGTCTGATGAAGAGCAAATGAGGGAACTGAGGACAACTCAGAGACCTTATCGCTTTCTACAACTACCTCAAAGGAGGCCGTAGCAAGGTGGGGGTCTGCCTCTTCTCCCAACAAGAGATAGGAAAGAGGATACAGCCTCCAGTTGTGCCAGGGGAGGTGTATATGGGGTATCAGGAAACATTTCTTCACTGAAAGGGTTGTCAAACATTGGAACAGGCCGCTCAGGGCAGGGGTGAAATCACCATTCCTGGAGGTATTTAAAAGCTGTATAGATGTGGCACTTAGGGACATGGTTAATGGTGGATTTGGCAGTGCTGGGTTAACAGCTGTACTCAATTTCAGAGGTCTTTTCCAACCCAAATTATTCTACAGGCTTACAATTAGCAGTGACTTGGCTACACTGATGGGCAACACAAAGTCCAGCTGCAGCAACTACAAAGAAAATAAATTTCATTACATTTGGAGATGTATGGTGAGAATAACGAGGCAGGACACAGGACAGAAACAGAGGAAGACTGGGAGAACTGGGGAGGCATCTGGCAGGCACTCACACCTGGAATGGGAAGCAAAGTGCTTTGGGTATGTCAGCCCGGAGGAGGGCAAAGGAAAGGCACTGCACTGGGGCTGCTTTAGGACCAAAGATCAGTCAGGGCCTTGGGAAGGCAACAGCCACCCCAGCACAAATCAACGGCAACCATGCAGGTATCTCAGGACTGGAATTTCCAGCAAAGCATTAATGCATCTCAGACAAGAGAATTTTGTAATGATACACTCTTATAACTTTACAATTTCTATATTTGAGGAATGAACTGCCTATGAAAGTCTTTCCATTTCCTGTGATTTTCTCTGATTTAATCAGATTTTTATTTTTTTTTTTGTATCTTCTTCTGTCCATTAAAAGTAGACGTTGCTACAGGACGATATTACAGCACTTTGAAATGTTTAAAGAGCAATTTCACCAGTTTTGTCTCTGGGGCAGGGCATGCACCCAACAGTGACCGACAGCCTCCTCCAGCACATCACCTTCCCCAGCATGGCCTCTCTGGCAGCTACTCCTGCTTGACAGATTAAACAACTCAAACTCCAGGACTGAATTCTTCTTCCAGGCAGTTATGACAAGGGCAGGCACAAGGCACAGGCAGCCACCAAGGAAGGAGAAGTCCTGCCCCAGCCTCAGTGTAGGTGTGTCAGGGACAAGGCTCACCTGTGCAAAGCCCCAAGCCCACCCTAAATCCCAGCTGGCCTGCAGTAGGGCAGAGACCAGAGCTGGTGGGGTGGCGTGCCTCTCACAAAGAACATTTTGCATGACAAAATACTGCAAGACATAATTTTAAGACACTAAATACCAAAGAATTGAGAGTTGTGTCTACTATGCACGTAAGTGAGCTGGTGTCACCTGTGCATGGGGCACGGCAGTGCTGAGCTGAAACTGTTCATTTAAGTTATAGTTCTTCACAACTAGCAGTACCTCTAGCTAAGAGGAACTGTTTTATAAAAGAAATGCATGTCAACTTTACCCTAAAAGCCCTCTAAATTTAATTACGGCCAAACACATCAAGTCCCCTTTCCACAGACAGCTGTAGAGAGGATCACCAGTCAAAGAGCAGCACAAATACAGAATCTATTTTGCTACCCTGTAAAGTCAAAATGATGAGGGATTTGTACATGCCATGTACTGGACACTAGTCAGGCAGTTTCAAAATAAGGCAAGCAACAGTCAAACTACTGATCAAAAAGTACCAGAAATAACTAAGCAGGTAAGACTCAAGTGTAAACAGTGTCTGGAGAAGTCAGAAAAAGAAAACACAAAACAAGCTTCTGTGTATCAATTCATTTTACCCATTGTTTTTATTCAAAAAATTTGAATAAAACAAAAACTTTTATGCCACAAGCACGCAGGCACCACCAACTTCTTTGATCTTCTCCTCTGCTCTTCTACTGAAGAACTTTGCTTTCACAATTACAGGCTGCTTGGGCAGCTTCCCCTTGCCCAGGACTTTGTAGTAGCCCTAGAAAGATTTAAAAAAGAAGTTCAGTGTTTGTAATCAGCTTGCAGGCTTTTACATTCAGATCTGTTTTTCAACACAGTTAAAACTAAAACTGTGATCACCATCACCTCATCCAGACAACTCAGTACCTATAGAAAGATGACCTAGTGGGGTTTCATTTGTACTGAGAGAAAGTGCAAACGGTAAACTGAAATTTTCCTGTGATTTAGAAGCTGGATGATGCTTCCCCTAATACTCTATATACAAAAAACACTCGGAAGTCACCAACCTTTCCACATTTTTCAGACTCACTTCCAACACTACCTACTATACAATGACTGCCAGTCAATGCTATCTGTCGGACACCCTGGTACTCCTGAGCAGAGCAGAGGGCTCTTGTGCATGCCTGAAATGCACAGCTGAAGCTTTTTCAAGCTTTCACAGCTATAGCTGCTCTCTAACACTCTCATGCCACGCCTGTCCCTTACACTAACAGGGCAATCATGGCATGAAGTCCATTAATATAACAGCTGTTGCAATCATCTCTGATTAGAAGTGGTGGCCTAACTGGCCTACACAGGTACCTTCATGTGGCAGGCAGAACAGCCCCACCTGGCAGAGCAGTTCAGTGTTCCTGATTCGGTGGCTGGCTGGGACACAGGACATCGCAGCCAGTGAATAAGGATCAGATGTTTATGTCCGAGAACTATAGCACACCAAGACAACCAAACATGTGGAGATGTGACTCTAGTCTCGATATTGGAAAAGTGATTTTATGAAAATGGGACCAGTTCTGCCGGGTTTTTGTCCATGCTTTCAGTAACATTTCAAACAAGCAATCTTTCACCATCTACCTAAAGGGAGGGAACTCCATGCCCATGGTCCCACACAACCATGAGAAAAAGCTCTTACAGGAAAAAATGTAACACCGTAAGTGCCTCTGTAACTACTTATATGCCAAGATACCTGTCTGAAGAAGCTCACAAGTACTTAAGCACTGGAACTTAGTTGCAGTTCACCATTTCCCCAATTGGAAAGGCAAACTCAGTCCCACATGAAGAGATCAGAAATCACAGGCCTGACTCTGAGCAGGAACTCACCGAGCGCACAACATCGATGACCGGGGCCAGACCAGCCTCGTTTTTGGCATAATTGAGCCTGGTCTGTTCACTGACAAGCGTCCACAGTTTATCCAGGTTGACCGTAGGACAGAACTTTTGGTTCCTCTTCAAGTGATAGTGTCTCATGCCTACTTTTCCAAAGTAACCAGGGTGACTGGGAAAGAAACACATTCTGCATTAGATTACATTTTTAATTAATCCTGAACAAGTAGAACTACAAAATTAACATTCAAACAAGCACCTCACTTGATCAAAGCAACTGAAATTTCACATTGTATTTTTTCATATTAGTATGCAAAATATTTAGGGGTAATAATTATTAGTAATGAAACCAAGGAAAAATTACTTCCTCTTTAAGTGTTTCATCTCCCTTGAACTCACAGCTCCATCCCTCTCACTGGAGTCTGCATTTCCAGGGCAATCCCAACTCCATGAACACTGGGAGGGCGGCACTGCCTGCGGAGTTTCAGTGCTCCTGTCACTAACCTGGTGACTGACTGAGACAGGAATGGGCACAGCCAGTGAATAGATTA
This sequence comes from Lophotriccus pileatus, assembly GCA_035583135.1. Lineage (NCBI taxonomy): Eukaryota > Metazoa > Chordata > Aves > Passeriformes > Tyrannidae > Lophotriccus > Lophotriccus pileatus. Next base: position 10,802,913 of record JAWWES010000168.1, on the reverse strand, counting down.
GTGGTTACTTTCCGAGGACTCCAGCACACCAGGACAACAGGCAGTGCCCAGATGTGACTCTATAGTCTCGGCCATGAGTAAGGTCAACACCCCTCACCCTACAGGATGCAGTTTGGATTTAGTATTTAGAGTTTATTGTGTGAGCATTGTTAACCATGTTGTTAACAGGTAAGTCTGGTCAAATTTACCAAATGCAGCACTGAACTCTTAAAAGACACCTCATTTAAGTGAAAAAGCCTTTGATTTTAGGATACATGGAGACACGAGCTGACTGTAGCTAAAATGCCACACTTCACGTTAAGCATAAAAACCACACAGGACTGCAGGAAATTTTCTTTATTCACACATAAAAGTTAGTTGTATCTACTTCAGGAACACACATGTTGCTAGTATTCATTTAAAACGTTCACTTACTATTTATCAAAGTTAATCCTGTGATGGTGCATACCACCAGCATTACCACGTCCTCCTGGATGCTTCCTGTGCTTGCCTAAAAAGAAAAATTTAAGTTTGTTACACTAACGTTATATATAATACTTGAGCTTACAGGTACGTTTAGTGCCAATTTGAACTAATTTAATTAATTATTCTACCTTGTGGTGTGACAAGGTGTGAATGGCCAAAGAATCAGAATCAGACAGCACTGCCCTGTAATGTTACGTCACACGACCAGTGCTGATGTCCTGAGCGCTACTGAAGCTACAAATGTGCAAGACTTCTGATCGGCCCGTCACTGCCCGACCCCTGCACGCTGCGGCCTTCAGACCCGCTCGCTACTTCCCACAGCCCAGCGGGCCCCTGCACCCACGGCCGCCTTTTCCTGCGACCCGCAAGGCACAGCAGCCTCCCCTCAGCGCCGGGAGCCCTGGGCCGACAGGGACGCTCCCGCCGAGCCGCCCCAGCCCACCCGCGGCCGCCCCTCCACTCACCCACGCGGCCATGCCCGTGGCTGACGTGCCCTCTCAGCTTCCGGGTCTTCCTTAGCCGGGAAGGCTGCGGGAAAGCGGGAGAGAAGCTGTGAGCGCGGCGGGCGGCGAGAGGCCTCAGCCCCGCGGCGGGCGGCGAGAAGCCGCAGCCCCGCGGCGGGCGCGCAGCCGGGCGCCATGGAGGGCCGGCCTCCCCGCACCGCTCTGCCCCGCCGCGAGCTCGGAGACGCGCCTCCCCGCCACCCTCCAGTACTCCTCAGCCATGTCCCTCCGCGGGAGCGACGGCCGCGGAGCCCCCCATTCCATTCCATCCCATCCCATCCCACCCCATCCCATCGCGGCCCGGCAGCAGCTCCCACCATCTTGTCGGCGTGCGCGAGGGAGAGAAAGGGCGCGGCTCTCGCGAGAGCGCGGAAAGGCGCGGGGGGCGGGCGCGCGGGGCCGAGATCTCGCGAGGCTTGGCAGAGGGGCGCGCGGCGGGGGCGGAGCTCAGCGAAAGGCGGGGTTTTGAGGAGGGCTGTGGAACGTTTTAAAGCGGCGTCACTTTATTAAACACCCATCACAAAGGGAAAATAAACACTATGTACTTACACACAATTATGCGCCACTCTAGAGTACCGGCGATGCCGGAGGAGCACTGCTGTTTCTTAGCTCTCCTTGGTTACAGCGCAGTGCTAACAACACCAAGGCTGTGTGCTCGAACCCTGTGTGGGCCATTCCCTTACGAGTTGGACTCGATGATCCCTTTCAGTCGCCTCCAACTCTTAAATATTCTATTATTAAGCTTGGGTTTTTGGGTGTTTTTTAATGGATTTTATACTGTAAGATTTTAAACAGATCTTTACCAATTTAAACACAGGCCCCAGTATTGGATTTGGGTTTTTTCAGGATTTCCTTCTCAGTTAAGTGGTGCACTTGCAGTGTTCCATCTTGAGGAAACCCATTAGTTTTAGCAACTAATTTAGAAGAGAACACTCATTTTTCATTCATCCTTCCCTTTCAAACACAGACCTCCGATAACACAAGGATTGTTTTATATAACCATAGTCTGAGGGTCAAGCAGATCTACTGATTTTTTGAAACGTGATCTCACCTTGTCCATTTCTATCCTCTGCTTCACATCACCAAAGCAGGAGCAACTTGTTGATGGGTCATACAGTGTTAAATTTTTGACGTGCAGATGGAGGAAAAGAGCTTTGGTGTGGGAGATGGGTTTCACAGTGTCACAGGCTTGTACATCAGCATTCTGCGGCTTCGTCTTGCTTTTGTAGCAACTCTGCAACATGTCCTGGTGATGTTTTATCCATCATTAAGAGGAATATGTATTTCCCCATACATTTACTAGCCGCCATTGTTTATAAAAAGGCCAGAAGACACCTGTACAAGTGACCTTACTCCTTCCACTCCAAAGAATTACCTCTAGGAGTCATTCTGGAACTTAAAGAATATTAAGGAGTAAAACTAATGGAAATTATCAGTTGTGATGACATTTTCATTGAATCAAAAGCACTTGATATTTTATAGACATTTCATGTCCACTTAAGAAGCTTTTGTATACACAGGAGTGTGAGGGAGGTCATTCAAAAAGGAAACTACTTCACCTTTTTCGTGAATAATCCCTCGATTTTGTTCTATGAGGCTGATAGCAAACCAGAACCACTGACAGGTTCAGAATTGCGCAAGCCTCAAAGCCAGTCTAACTACAGAAATCCTGCTGCAAATTAAGAAGAACAGAGTATGGCTTGCGTTCTTTAAAGATAAGAAGCTTTAGCTAATTTTCATTATCTGTCAGATTTGCAAACACATTCAAGCATTTTATATTATCTTCCTCAGACTACAGGAAAACTTAGAGAACGTCAACAGTTCTGTTATCAGATCAAGGATGAATGTGGTAGTTAAGCAGCACTGACAGATGTGCAGGAGCCACTGCAAGCTGAACCATTCCTGTCCTGTCTGCACTGACATGGAAACACCACCTAAACACACTGCAGTTAATGTAAAAGAACATCAGTCTCTCATGAAATGTAGGTGATCACCTCATCAGAAATTCTGGCAAAGGCTGCTTGCTATAAGCTGCTTGCATTCTACTCTGATCATCTACCCAACGTAGCACAAAAGCAACCTGAAGATACCACAGTTCAGGAGTATCTGTGATACAGTGACAAAAGAATTTGCTGCCACGCCATGAAAAAAAAATGTTTTAAGAGATGCTTCTGTTAGGATAAAATTAACAAAACAGGGACATAAAACGCCTTGTCTTAGCACCAGAAAGAAGCACTGACAAAAACCCAAACTACACGTCATGAAATAGCAAACCTACCAAAAGACAGGTTCGTAATAACCATTTTAATTAAAAATTCATTTTAAAAAAATCACAGGAAAGTTACTGGTTTGTACCTGCTCCACATCAGAAACTGCAGAGGTTTGTAATGAATATAAACAAACAGGGATATTTACAGAGTTTATTAGAAACCATACATACATACATTAGGAAAGGATGTACTGTACCTACTCGCTGCAGCTTGTATGTCAGAGCTGAGATCTCCTCAGGTTTAGCAGTCTTAGTGCAGAATGGATTACACGGAGTTTACTGACCAGAGTTCAAACCAAGTGGAAGTTTTGCATTGTGAACCAAGTACCTTATTTATCAAGTTGCTTTGTTATGTCTTTAAAATTAATTAGAGGGAAAAACCCAACCAAACAAGCAACTGTGCCGCGCGAAAACCGGCCCCCGTTCGTACAACCTCTCCCACGTACCCAAGCTCATTCACCCCACAGTATTCAGGCATCAGCGTCGCTCTCTCACAAACATCCCTTGAAGTCAGTGGTTCTGCTGAGACAGTCAGCTGCACATAAATCAGCTATTCATTTTTGCACCAAGCATAACTCAGTTCATACTAACGAAACAAAAAAAAAAAAAAGCACCTGTTATTCTCAGGAATATACAAATATTTACCACAGTTTTCTTGCTCATTACAAAATCAGTTACAAAAAGCTTACAGCACATTATGTACAAATTCTATCTAAATACATAAAGGAGCCATCACGTGGCACACTGTCAACAGCATCAGTCATCACTCAGAGCTCCTTCTGCTCTCCTCATGCTCCGAACTCTGGAACGCCGCAGGTGTCTCGCGCAGTGTCATAAATAGTCTTTGGGTTGGTATTTCAGCAGAAAGGAATTAGTTCTTCTTGTGAAGGAACTTCATTTTGTTCCCTGAAGAAAGCACACCGTGAGTGTCTCACAGATACCGAAAAGCCAGGGGTAATCAAAAGTGACTTAGCAGATCGGTCTAACTTGTAATTGCTGTAAGGTAACTCTTTTAATCAACACCAGCAGGGACAGCTAACTAACAGAGTGCTGAGTGGTCAGACACTTTCTTGTTCTACTCCTCCATTATGGTTTGGTACCCCCACCCCCAAATGAAAATGAAAGTGTTAACAAGGCTCATAATTAAATCCGGTTTTGTCAGCTTTAACTATGTTTTCACTGTTTTCCTTTTACTATTTCCTATCACATTGCAGCTGCCTGACTATCTGATTTTACCTCAGGTAAGGCCTTTTTAAATTTTAAAAAACCAACCCAAAACAAACCCAAAATAACCACAAGCACGAAAATTAATTTCAGAAATACTTCTAAATATTTTCCTCACCGAGGCCTCGCAGGAACTTGTTCACTCCGCTTTGTTCCGTGTCTGGAAGCTCTTCCAAATACTGTTCAACCCTCTGCTCGAAGAGCCCTGTGGCAGAGGAGAGACAGCGGCGCCGGGGTGAGCTGTGCCCGCATCCCGCGGTCCCGGCTCCCGCGGTACCCACGATGCGGCTCCGCCGGGCGGGTTGGGGCAGTCCCGGCCGGGCAGGCTCTGCCTCCGGCAGCTCCGCTTCCAGCGACCTTCCGCTTAGCCCGGCATTCCTTGAGCGATGCGCTTCCTTTGCCCAGCGAGGGGAGGGAGCGGACGGTGTCGCTGCTGCGGCAGAACGCGTAACCCCGCACCCGGGAGAGAAACGCGCCCTTACCTTTTGCCCTGCATTTCCTCAGCTCTCTGTCCTGGATGAAGCCGGTAAACATTTGGGATTCCATGAAGACTTCCAAGAAGCGGCGGATGCTCTTGGAGGCCACAGATTTACGGAAAGCCTCCCTTTGGAAGGCACGCTCTCCTTTTTCATTCTGGGTTAGGAACAGGGAATAATGGCCAACTGTCTCCACAAAGAATCGGATAAAAACCTCAGACACTAATCCGTTCAGGGTGTTACATTCTGCAAAATAAGGCGGCAATAAGACACCAAAATCAGCTGCTGTCAGCATTATCCTCATAGGGCCAGTACTGCATCTCTCGGTTTATTGATGCTGTGCTAACAACTGACAGGAGTTGTGCCAGGGGCTCCCTGCACACCTGGTGCACATGAGAGAGGGCAACACCTTCATAACCACAAGTGCCACTGTGCATAACTGGTGCTCCATAACCAACAGTTAATCAGAATTACAAATCCTCAGGAAACAACTCAGAAAATTAAGCATTTTATGGGTGTTCCATCCCTGAGGATAATAAGCCTATACCAAGAACTGATCAAAAAGGGCATGTTGTAGAAATTTGGATTTTCATGATTTCTGAGATGTTAAAACAGTTTTGCATAGGTAATACAGATGAGTAGAAATAAATTTCAAAAACTTAATAGGGGCCTTCTTCGTATCTTTTAACCACAGGCATTTAAATTCAGCCTGAGCTGTTTTTATCACTGCTGGAGAGAAATATGAACCTTCAGAGGCAACTCAACCCATCTTGCATTGAAACTATTTTCTAGTGGTACCTGTTTCTCTCTCCTGAAAATACCAAGTGCCAAGATCAACTCCAAACTCAGACACATTCCACAGCCTGTGATCTGGACTGAACTAGAGCCAAGTCAGCTGCAAACCTCTGTATGAGCCAAGGTTCAGAGGGACCGATGAGAGGCCGTGTCATTTACAAAGAAATTAAGATGGATCGCTGATGTGGTATTACTGTGGGTTCATCCTATCAGTCTCATTCCCTGTGTGCTCACTACCTTTGATGTCACAAAAGGTATTTGAGAACTCAAGTCCCATCTTTCTCTCTCCTGGACGGAAAGTCACAATTCTACCTACACATTTCTTTATACAAGCCCCTGTTTCCAAATGAACTTACCATCATCTGAATCACTATCTGAATCCTGATTTATCAGTTCATTCTTTCTCTCTAGAGCCTGCTCCAGAGCAGCTTGCAATTTTCTAGGTAATAGTGTGTCTTCATCATCCATCTGATAGAGGAAAAAAGAAAATCTTTAGGTCACATTAATCTGTGTAGAAACTACAGCAAATACTTTCAAAAGGTTTAAAACTCAGATTTTAAAAAAAATTGTATCTGCTACTGTCATGGCTACATAAATAATGAAAACCTATGTGCACCTAAGATATATTTGTAAAGATAATTTCTTGCCACTCTTAATGAGATTAAAGTCAGAAATGATAATCCAAAGAGTAAGTAAACATACAGGATCTTGGAATTGGCTCTTTACATGACAAAGAGTCCAAATAATTGTGTTTAACTAAATATATATCATGTGAAGCCTTTCTGCATGTACACACAGCTGCTCTAGTTTAGGCAGCTTCTTTGGTTCTTGACAGTTGTTTTTACTATATTTTGTAGTATGTCTTGTTTTCTGGGATTTCCCTGTGTTGGTCTCTTTATTTTATTTAATGCCTGTTCAGCAGAAGCAAGTCGACACAAGAATCTCAGCTGTGCAGCCGCTGTTCTCCAGCCATATCGTCCAGGGAATCGCACAAGAAAGTTTACTCATCTAACCTGCAGGTTGTTGTTCTTGAAATTATTTAGTGCCACATTGTGATCCTTGATCTCCCTGTTTTACAAGGCTTCTGCTTTTCCCATCGCAATAAATTATTCTTTGCTTTCCTCTCTCACTCAGAAACCTCTTTGCGATTTTTGTGCTTCTCACCTCCAACAGTGTGAGTTCTCTTGCTAAGGTGGCATTGTTATCTTTGGATGTTTTCTTTCCAGTGTTGATACAGGTCTTGATTCCTTCTGACAGTCATAGCCTAAGTCCCTTTTGCATACCTGAGAGGTACTTATTTGCAGGTGAAACTGAAAATGAGCACTTTTTTTTTTTTCTAATCACTATCCCTTTGTACACACAGTTCCTGCCAAATATCTCTGATCAAAGAAATCTAATCATGCTATAGCAGTAAACAGCTTGCTAGACTGCATGGCAACATTTCAAACTGTACTTTACCTGTCTGATGAATCGATCAGATCCCAGGTTAACCATCAAAGCCTAAAGAAAAGAAAACGCTGTAGTGAAATATATCTGAGGAGACAGAAAACAGTCATGGCCTTTTAATAGCAAAAGACCACTGAATAGTGTCAAGCCTCAACATGAATCAAATTCCTACTGTGAAACAAGAGGTTGTGTGCTTTATAAAATAAGAGTATAAAAGTTTTCTACAGAGCTAAAAGTCTAATTTAGCATAGTTAGATACAACAGATATCATGCTAGGTTAATATGTAAAAAAAGCTAAAAGGGTTAGGCAGGTCTCTTTAAATCTAAGCAAGTTATTGCTAGTAATTTTTGTTAACATGCAGTTGAAAAGTGTTTCAGAAAACAGGGTCATTGAAGGCAGCAGGGCTTCTGAAGGGCAAGGGTGTGAAATATTAGTGATAATGAAGCAGCAAGGGTAGAGATGGAACTGGGAAGATGTGGGAGAGCAAAGTTAGGAAAGTGGGAGGAAAATGGAGCAGAGATTTACATGGGCCAGAAGAACACTGAACCTTGGAAGCAAGAAAAGAAAATGTGTTAGAAAAATGACAGAAAATTAGTAGGAGTAAGAGAGAAGAGGGTGCCATGGGGGGTTTTGTGGTATTTTACTGGAAGAGCTGATGAAATGCAACTCTCATTTGGTTTCCACTATAGTATTAATGAAGTCTTAGAAGTTAAAAAAAAAATTTCTGGAAGGTTTTGTTTTCTGTGTGAGCTATGGTTTCATGCACAGCTTCCATGACCATTAAGAAGTGTCATAGCAGATAGCCTCCTCTTCTTCTTCCAGAACAAATCAGCATATTTACACCCCACTTACTTGTTAACCAGGTAAACATTCACTTTTCTCTATCAGGGTGCCAGGTATGGGAAGAGGAGCAGAATAGAGAACCTACTACTGCGTTTTACCAGGAGGCAGTTGCCCATGAGAATTAGGCAGAGAAGAAACAAAGAGGCAGGTTAAAAATTAAACGTGAGGATTTCTGTGTGAATGGCAGGCCCTCTCCAGGGTGAGGCCAGCTTTACTCAGGGCAAACAATTCTGGTGCCAGCTCCTACCTCCTCTACAGGCAGGTCCTTGAGTTTGGGCAGGGAGCTGGAGAGCAGTCCCACCAGGAAGGGGGTAGGGCAGCACACGATGTCAATCATGGATGAGGGCAGAACAGGAATGAAGGTGTGCTGCCAGGAGAAGGGGTAGAGAAGGGCCACCACGGCGTGTGAGCAGCTCGACAGGGTGCTGGAGAAAGAAGAACAACCAGGTTAGCAGAGGTTCTTCTTAGTTCAGAACAGCTACCACTTGCTGATAAACTCAGTGTGTAGAAATACAAGTGCCCAAGGGGCTGCCCTTCTGTCACTTCTGACTTCAGGCAGCCTCAGTCCCCTTCCAGCCCCTACCACCTCTGCACTGGGCAGCATGGTAGTTCCTCCCCTAATCATCTCCAAGAGACTTCAAACTAAAGGTAAAAAAATCAGAATCCATTTGCTTGATTACAGCAGTCAGGAGAAGACAAGGTTCAGTGTTCCCAAAAGCACTCAACAGCAGCCACTTTGAATGATGCTTAAAATCCAAAAGCAACTTCAGATCTTGGCTGTTATGACCATGTCAGTAGTTAAAATGCATTATAGTGATGTTCTTATGTTGACCACTAATGCATGAACAAGGGAAAATGAAAAATAAAATAAAATTGAAAAACAAATCCTAAAGAAAACCTCTAATAAATCAGATGCAAGAAATCCCTATCAATACTTATTCCAAAGGAAATCTGGTAAAAGCAACAGATATCTCAAAGTTCATATGTCTTTGTGGCAACAGCATATTTTTATTATAATACATTTTAACAGGGTTTTTTTAACCAACTTCAGTGATACAGGTATTGACCCTGATCAGCAGAGTACTCTAAAATACACATTGGTATCCACTGAACATTAAGGCTTGAAATTATCATGGAAAATGTCTTGCATATGTTGTCTTTCTATCTACTGACTCTGATTCCCTTTTACAGTGACATGGTTTCCAAATGTTAAAAATAAAGGAATGTCATTACCAAGTTAGTTTTAGCATCAGGGGAATAAAGACAGCCTCTCCCTATCAGAGCTTTGAGTTTGGAGTGAGTTACAATGTCTGCTTCTCACAGGCTGAGATGACAGAAGTTTGGATTATTACCCAGCCTAGCAGGACTGAACTAATTTTCTCACACTGCAAACTTCTGCTGTGCTTAATGTAGCCACAAAGAACTATAAATAATAACTTCAGAGCTGTTACTGCTTGAGAATGCTGGCGAGAGGCACAGATTTCTTCTACTGCAAGACTTGGTGGAGACTTTAGGTGGCATCAGACTTCCACTGGAATAACCTTCATGAGAATTTTTAGTTGTGGATTATTCCAAGGCCAGAAGAAACCTGTTTGTCCCTGTCAGTGATTAACCTTCAAGGTTTGCTGCATAAGAAAAGTGATAATAAGGGGACAAAGAGGTTGAAGAAGAACAAATGGTTGTCTTTTACTACAAATAATCTGTTGGCTTGGTTTTAATTGACATTTCCTTTAAGATCTAACAATCACAGCATGGTTTTACAACATATGTTGCCTGACACAGGGTTCTTGTAAAATGATGCATTTCTCTAATTTATTTTTTTTATATAGCAGGCAAGAGTGCTATATAAAAACACAGTGCCTCATACTTTGGTCTCGAGCGTCTGCCATGGCGAGCACAGCGGTGTGTTTCGGAAGAGCTGTGGAACATGGTACAGACTCCCAGCACTTTCTCAAGATCATTTTAATGACTCTCTGGCATTTTCAGCTACTACAAATTCAGTCATCTTCGCTGTGCAACTAAAAAAAGAGCCACGCTAAGCTAAAAGCAGGAAGGCAAACATTCTTCTGATGCTCAGTTGGTATTTTTTTCCTTTCTATAAAATGCCCTTTGGTAACTTGTTGTTTTACACACGGTGCTGTGACGTAAATCGGCCCCTGCATCCTCTTGTGCTTGCTATTCCCACGCTAGGGGGGACTTCAGGCTTTGGCCCAAGACGCTGGTTTCTCTTCCAGAGCTTTCCTGGGAGCTGTCTGTGACAAGGCAGCAGCGGAATGCAGCGAGTGGCCCTGGTGGGGGGTGTCCTGCGTTAGCACCCTGCTCTGCCCTGCCAGCATCACCTGACAATCACACCATCGCCCTTGTCAGCATCTCAGCCTCTGCATTTTCAGACTCTGCACGCAGTTTTTCAAATTCAGCCTCAGGAAATCTTTCCCCGTGAGACATCTCACCCCCGTGAAACACTCCCTCTGAACTTTCAGTCCCCAGAACCTCCCGCTGCCCACCCTCCCTCCCGGGCACTGCTCCCGCAGAGGGCAGCGGGACTCCCACACGCTGTTACCAAACTCCCGCTTGTACAAAGTCCCTGAGTCTCTTCCGTAGCTGGAAAGATTCATGTTTAGAAAGGACACACCTTTCCCTGCAGCGTGAGGTTTTCACATTCTGTAAGGTAAGATTCTGAGATGGTGGATGTAAGGGACTCCCCAGTTTAAATCTCTAAAACAGGGGTCAGATTCTTTTGAAGAATGTTATTCATGAGAGGCATGTTTAGTAAACTAAAAAAGAAAACCCTACCCTGGGAAACCAAGTCCGCTCCAGTTTTTCCTTTCCAAATGTGCAACCCACACATTTATCCCACTGTTCTTGTTTATGAGAAATAAGAAGTAAGGTCAGATGATTTATTTTCTTTAAGGTGTGTGAAGCACAGAAAGTAAAGCAACAGAATAGCCAAAGAAGATGGATTTTCAAAATATTTTCATTTTTAATACTCTGGGGCATTTTTGGTAATCCAGAGAGCTGTTTTGGAGAGTGGCCTTTTTCATTTGCTCCGTGCAGTTTTACAGGAATGCTGCATAATGTTCTAGCTATTGTTCTACTGTAAAACACTTCTTATATTACCCATATACAGGGCACAAGAAGCCAACTGATTGCTTGAGTCACACACTAACATGGAGCATAAACCTCACACTTCAGAGGGGAAGCACTGCTAGAGTTGTGCACATCATCCCATTAGCCTGCCCTCATCCCAATAATTTGCACTCTGCCACAGCAAAATTAGAGAACAGTTAGTAGAAAATAACCCAATTTCAATTAATTTCAAAACACGGGCAATCTACTTAGAATTTTCCAAGGTTTTGGTTCTCCCTTTGTTTTTTATTGACTAGATTAAAAAATCCTTCAGTGTTTAAACTTCTCCACATGAAGGTAGTAATATGAGGTTATACAGTCTTATTGAGACATTCTTAATCACAAATTTCTCTTGAAGAAATCTTTTATCATGTTACAGGCAAAATATGGCATCGTTTCTTTCTCAAAGCTGATTTATCTTCCTCTGGGCTATTTTCTTTCCAAAATCATTTTCTCATGACAGCACACAGAAACCTTTCCTTGCTGTGGAGACACAAGCTCAGACTACAAGCTGAGGCACAGGAATTTTAGACATAACTGTGATTCAGCTGAATTTTGGAGACTGCTTGTGAACATGGTTTAGGTACATGTCAAAAAGGAAATGATTTAACAAGAACCTTTACTGTCCTTCAGATACAGAGGATGTCTGCTAGCACTTCCTGGGTCGGCCAACTAACAAATAAGTGCAAGCCCAGGCTATATTCATATCTTATCACAACACAATTGCCATGTTCTGAGAAAGACACACTGTCCACTGTTGGACAGTGAATGGACACTGCCCTGGCTGCGGGAAGCGCTGCCAATGTGGATGTTAGTGCTGGATGTGCCTGTTTCAGAGGACCATGGCTTGTTGCTTACTACATGCCACCAACTGTTGGTATTAAAGCCACATTCAGTTACACATACTACTCACCATGGAAATATTCTGCAAAGACACTTGGTAACTCTCTTTTCTTTATAACAGTAGCCAACAGTTATATTCCTTCCCACTTCCCCCTCCACACCTGGAATTTCTCACAGACCCAAGGAAGCCTCACACACTGAGCATCTCCCAAGTCCAGGACTAAGCCTCTAACACAGACAATCACTTCCTGACATGGCTCCCTGATCCCACCTTGCTACTCACGTGCACCTCCACAGTCATTTTGACATTTTCATTGAAGGAGGAGAAGGCAAGAATATCTCTTCCCTTCCTCCACACCTTACAAGCAGGGCCAGGCCACACAGCAGCTCTATCTCCCCAGGGCTGGTGCCAGCTCTGTGCTGTGCCAGCGCTCTGGACCATGCACTGGACTGGGACTGACTGTCAGAATCTCCTCTCCCTGCTTCCTCAGATGGAGAAATGTAGCCAACAATGTAAATTCACCAAAAAAAGCATTTCCACTGCCCATGTTTACTTTTCCACAACCTTTTTATGTTTATTGTTTCTCCCTGCTGATTAAATTATGCTACTCTGTCCACATTTGCTGAACTCTTTCATCTGCTGTGTTGACACATTCGTGCTCCAGCCCACAACCACTCCAAGACTGAGTTACCTCCCTGACACACATCCCTTCATCTGCTCGGAAAAGCTTCCTCCTACTTGAGGTTGCAGTCTGGAGGCTCTGTCCTTCCCAGGTGTAATTCCTTGACTCACATGGGTATTACACACCCAACGTGCCTTCTCATCACAGGCCCCAGCCAGGCTTTTCTGTGACAGCTCTTGCCCTTGGGCCACTGACGAACTGTGTAGCAAAAACAGATGCCTGACACTTCCCTTCTGCACCCTTCAGTGCCTCTCCAGATCCTGGATTAACTCCAGGCTCTGGCAGAGAGAGAAGTCTGTGACAACTCTGTGAGTTAACATAGTCTGAGAGGTTTGCAGAGGACTGTGAAGGAGTTCTCTAAAGGACTCTGGGAAAAGGCTACAGGCCAAGGACTCAGCCCATTTGCCCTCCCAACACACACAGGCTGCAGAGGTGGAAATGACAAAGCAAAAGCTTGAAAAGCATCAAAAATGGAAGTAAAAACTGTAGCTACAGTTTGGGTGGGAGATGGAGTGCGTATGGCACCACTGTTGATGTGCTCTGGCAGTAATTCAGAGCAAAGCTGTGCTGTGCCAGATACAGGACACACTTAAGCTCTCAAAAAATAAAGTGGTACATAAGAATAAATAATATCAGCACTATTAATCAGGCATACAAGACTAAGTAATAGCATCAGGGACAAGATGTAAATGAAAACTTATAAATATCAGAAGTGATAGTCTCCAAACTCCAGCTGTCTGGCTGTAATGAGCTCCTGCAGCACTCCTGCAGGTCAGCCTTCAAAGCAAGCCCTTGAGGTTCCCTGGAAGAGCTTGCTGATGACAGGGACATGTTAGTGCTTTCTCCCTGCTCCATAGTGTGGGTGCTCAGCCCCAGTACTCCCCTTGATGCCCAAGTGCTTTTCCTGAGGCTGTGAGCTCCCAGAGCCCCCCACATCCATCTTCATTCCCGGGGCTCTGTGCTGTGAGGACACATTTTTCGTTAACACAGATAGCACTAAGTGCTCGTGAAAAAAGGGCAGAGAGGAATAAAATAAGAATTCAAGTCTTTGATACAATGGTGCAGGACATCTCCAGCTTTCCAGCCAGTATAAAAGTGCCAGACATGTTTCCTTCTATGCAAAATTATTACTGTTTCTAAGATGTTACCATTTCTAAGATGTTTAAAAGGGAAAAAATTCTTCAATTCCCTCTTTTGACTCAAATCAAACAAATTACATGGTTTTTTCATTTTTTTTCAGCAAGAAGACCTGCCCCATGAACACTTCAAATTAAAATCATGTGAGTCACTCACTGTTGCTAGAGGAAAAGAGGGCACAGCAATGGAGCCATCTGACTGCACGGCTGCAGCCCCAAGTTCAGGAATGTGCAAGCACACATGTTTAGGAACAATAGGCATATTCAAAGGTACAGCACTGGATACAGAGAGGGCTGGGGAGGAGGTTGTGTCAGAAGACAAGTGCAGGAAGTGTATGAGATAACCTCCTCACCTGGAGCAACACCAAGCAATAAATGTGCTTGTAAACTAATACTGAAGCAAACCTAAAACAGAGATATTTTGAGACATGAATCTGTGATGGGTAACATCCCTGCTGGTTAGGGATTAAAGGATACCTCTGTGTGTTCATGCATAAGGCATGTGATTCCTGACGGCTCCAGGAGACCTGCCTATTTGCAGGGTTGCTTGCATTTGTAGGGCACTACTTTCACATGATCTGGATTCAAAATTTAACTTGTTTTCACTGATCTTTTTAAGCTTGTGTGTCTGCCTGGATAACTAAAAAAAAACCAAAACAAACAAAGTAACAACAAAAAAATAACAAAATTATTATTTTGTTTCCCAATTTAAGGCCAAGTTCTATAGAACCATAAAGTACTTCAGGTAGCAATAAACCTCAGGAGATCAATTGATCCGACTCCCGCTTGCTTGACACCAGATCACTTTGTTTCCAAAACCAGACAAAAACATACAGTATTTTGATAGATCAAACATCTTTGCTGCAAATTTTTGTGAAAGGGTGGCATTCTTTGGGCAAGGACTTGAAGGCTGCCAGGAGGGTGTGCCCTGTGTGCCAAGGACTCCTGCCAGTGTTGTCTAAACTCACTCTGATTTAGTTATGTTAGAAGCCATCTTAAAATAATATTTGTGTGCATACTAAATAGAGACTTATTGAGCTGCTAATTTCTTCAGAATAAATTGTTCAAAATAAGCAGCACTTTCCATTGTAGCCTTGGGCTACACAGAGAAATGAAGGATCATCTGGGAGAGGAAGGTCATGTTCATCCTGCAGGTAACACGAAGGAAGGGAAGAGAAGAGAAGAAAAGGAAAGGAAAGGAAAACAGGGCAGAGGGTGAATTAAGATCAAGGAGGTAAAAATAAGAGACCCATGAGGCAGAACTGGGAGGGGAGGAAGATAAAATGATCCTGGTGAGCAGGTAAAAAGGAAACTGAGGGCCAAGAGGGCAGGATGCAAAATTAAGGAACAAGACAGTGACTGGCTGGGCCAAAAAATGCAAGGACCAAGAACAACAATTTGATGTGATCATGGATAAAGCTCTATTCACACACATGGAGCCAAATTATTAGGTCCCTAGGTGAAAATTGTTCCTCCCTGTTGCTGTAGGCAGATGGAAGGACCATGAGGCTGTCTGATGCCAATAACCCCTCCTTGTTCAGAGCCAGCACTGCTGAGAGGGGATGCAGCTGCAGGAGGGAAGGTCAGACACCAGCACCGCTGAAGGTGTGTGACAGAAGCTCAAAGCCTACTCGTGGCACAGGTGGAAAACAAATATAACCAGTACTCTACACTTCAGCCACTTCTGCACTGCTTCCTCCTTGCCCCACTCTGCACAGCCTGCTGATAAGCAGGCAGACACAAACCCACAGTTTCTATCAGGGATAATTATCAAACTGAAAAGATGAGTTTCCTTCACAGTGGAAGGAAACTGTATGTGAGATACAGAAGATTGTGACCAAAACAAACACCAGAATTTGGGCTCAGCTTATTACCATTTGACCCTAATTAATTCAAACCTAGTAAATTGTCTGGACAGCGACAGAAAAATTATTTCTAATGATTACAGAGCAGCAGGACTTACAGTCAGTTCATGCAATTAAAATAAAGCATGAG
Source organism: Lophotriccus pileatus (assembly GCA_035583135.1). NCBI lineage: Eukaryota > Metazoa > Chordata > Aves > Passeriformes > Tyrannidae > Lophotriccus > Lophotriccus pileatus. Next base: position 10,787,108 of record JAWWES010000168.1, on the reverse strand, counting down.
GGGACAGGCAAATTACTGTTTGAGGCTTTGATTCAACACAGTATTTCAGCACAAGTTTCAGGCTTAATTTACTTTCAGTGTGCTGAAATACTTCACTGAAATGAAGCCTCAAAGACCTTTTTTTTTCTTCCACTCCTCCTTTAATCAGACCAGCCCTCAAGTATATGCACAAGACATGATAGCGCCTTCTAAACCACAAATTCTCTGACTGCTGTGGGAGAGGGCTGCTGCAAAATCAGCCTCTCCTCAGCAAGGCATGTTTCAACTTCGGAAATTTGAATATTTTTTTACTTTCCTAGAAGCCCTTCAGGGATTAAACAAACTACAGAGGATCCTTCAAGCCTTTATAAGGTGGTTTGGAAGTAGAAACTGCAATTTTGGAAGCTATTAAATATTTTAATTTCATTTTAGTATATCATTAATATATTTATTAAGTTTTAAGGATGTAATATTTTTAAATTAAATAGTTAGATTTCAACCTTCTGTGTTGAGAATTTGCTGTGGCAGAATCCTTCTGTAAAGGGCCCAACTCTGTGTAGGGGTACACAGGGCGAGGACTACCCTGTTGCTGCCAAGGCACTTCCCCTAACCTCAGCTTCAGGTAAATCTGTGGAAACCTGGGTAAATCTGAAGCTGCAAGAAGTTTAGGATGGAGTGGTTGCATATGAGACTTAAAAGAGAGTTCTGAACTCTCTGAATTTCCTGTAACTAAATCTGATCTTTCTCTAGAATAATCAATACATTGTTTAAAATCAGAACAGTGGGTTCATGGTACATGGGAAATTGTGTGACTTTAGGCTGTATTAGCCAGAGTAATATTTTGCATTGTGATTTATTTTTATAAAACAGACACTTTAAAGAAGTGAACAAAGAATCACAACCTGAGGTCTTTAGTAGCTGGCAGCTAACACTGTATCTCTGATCAATACCCAACATTCTTTTTCAGGAAATATGGGCAAATCTGACTGTGCAATTCTAGGTTACTTTTTCTCTTAATGTTACACGAGACCTGCCAATAGAAAGCTCTGTGGCTAGTGTCTGAATAAAATATAGTGTCAATGTGATTGTGACAGATGGGAACACATATAATTCATGTGAGGATTGTGGTGAGCCAGGGCCATTTGGGCCATCTCAAATTCAGCAGCCAGTTCTGAACATGTCATAACTTAATCATTATACACACTACAACAAATACTGCTACAGTCAATCTCTGGATCTGGGTAAAGAGCCCTCTAAAGCACAAACAATAGATCTCCCCTGTCTATTATGGGCTCAAACATATTAGCCAGCCTCAACACACATCAACATATATTAGTAGCACTGAGATAAGACTCACTCTTAGTCCAGGGGCAGATGAGAATCCCTCACTATGCACAGAAGCTTGACAAATAAAAAACATTACTCAAGAATGAACATTTCCCAGGGCAGGTGACTGATTTAACAAACCAGCAGCACTGCTATTGCCCTCAGCCTCCAGGGTACATCCACTCCTTCCTCACCTACTGAGCCAGGCTTCCCCTCTCTGGCAAGGAGCAAGGTGATGCAGAAGTGAGAACCAAACCCTGCTTTTTCCAGGGTTGAAGGGCAGAGTCCACCCACAGTGGCTCCCCTAATTTGAATGCTGACACGTTTGCTGCAAGTGACCTTCGTGATATCTCAAGGAATGCAAACAAGTGATAACACTGGCAGGGAGAGGGGGGCACAGACTGAGGAGGAAATGCATATTTTCCACATCACATCAGCCATTTATCAGTTATTGTCCTTTCCACAGTCTTTTAACTATGCTTACAAGTCAAAGAGTGTAGCTACTTAACCCTCACACCACTCAAACGGCAGTTTTGCCCCATTAAAAACGAGCTAAACCCAAACTTTCTTTGGCAAGAAATGAGTCACACTTCAGGTTTTATCTGGTGCTTTCTACAGGGCAGTATGAGAACAGCCAAGCCTGTAGAAGTCAGTATGTCCTCACCTGTCTGGCAAAAGCGGTGCTGCAGTTCCTTATCAGGGAGGCACCAGCGACGCAGTTAATTTTGGGACATAATCCAGTGACCACTGAAGGTGAGTTACACAGAGCTCAGGCAGCAATTCCTTTGTGCTACACCAAATGTTACAACCTGGGTTTTGAAATTGTTTTCTCTGACTTTGATTCATGGGGCCATGGTTTACCAACACTGCCCTGTCAACGGGTACAGTTCACGGAGCAGACTTGCCCAACATTTTGCGTCATCTTCTGTATTCCTTTTCTGGTCCCTCCTCATCTTATTGTACTGAAAATTGAGTGGGCAACATCTTCATTGATAAGCTCTTCCCTGACCACATCCCCTTCAGCTTAAGTGTGCAACATCCTCTCCTTGTTTTGTGCTCTTACCCAACCACCTTGGCTCCGTCAGCAGCCTCAGTGACACTGGACACGTCCCCACAGTGCGTTATGAGCACAGCAGGCAGTGTGGAGCAGAAGGGATGAGGGATCTGTCACGACCCTTGCCTGTCCTTTCATTGCTCTCCCACGAAAGCTTGACAGAAGCACGTGGACTGAAAAGCTTTTCTGTCGCCATCACACCAGAAGAGAAAACATCACAGAACGTCAGGACATATTTTGGCACACAGGGTAAACGCTATGAACAAGGAACTTAAATTTTAGTATTCTCTAAGAGGACAACGAAGAGACCAAAGATTATAGCTGTGATATTCTTGGCAGCTGCTGTTGTTATGCAGGAGGGCTGCTGCAGCAATCTGTGCCCAACTGCAATTTAGGTTCAAGGGCTGTAAGGAATGAGCAGTTATGTTACAATGCAGTGGAAGATCCAAGAGGAACAACCAGCGCCCAGTAGCTGTCTGCCCTGCTGGGATGATGTGTCCTAGCTAGAGAGAGATGGGCATCATGAAAAATGATGTGCTCTCAGGGATTCCTATTTTAAAGCCACTGGATTTTTCAGTCAGTTAAAGTAATTCAGATTTTCAATGCTTGATAATTAAACAACTTCTAAGGAGATATTATCAAAGAAGAAGTAAGTGCGGGTTCATTCTGACTGTGTTTTGTTTCTTCTCCAAGTATTGAAAGCCAAACATTTTATGCAAAATTTCCAAAAGTTATCATAACTTTCCACAAACTAGTGAATTATTTTACTCTATTGGGAGCAACATTTTGAAAATCCAGCCCCCCCGCCTTTCTGGAACACCTGAGTGACAGGCAGTCTGAGGTGTCACAGATAACCTGCAAAGCACAACCCTGGCTCATGGCACAGATCAAGGAGCTGAGAGCTGCAGACCAGAGACCATGATGTCAGGAGATCTCTCTCTCTCTCTCAGAGAGTAGCTTTGAAGTGCTTAATTTAAAGAAAACATAGAACAGTTGATTAAAGGGGAATGTGGCTTTAACAAAGACATTATTTTTCGCTCCTATAATACTTGTGCATAAGCAAGGCACATGAAAGCCCCTGGAGAAAGAGACATGCAAAGTGCTCTTCAGAACAAGGATTTGCCTTTTCAAGCAACTGGTGTTCAACCATACTTTCCAAGCAAAGCTCAAGCAAAGGGGATTTTGGGAAAAAGTCATTGCTTTTACACATCAGCCACCATCGCAAGCTATGTCAGGAGGTTACAAGAAAAATACGCCAACATTTCCAAGTGGGAAGTTATCCTTATAACCCACAGAGTTATTTAGTTCCTTCCTGCAGGACAGTTTCTTAACATGAATCCATAGCAGAAGTGGTTCTGGCCCAGTTGCTCCAGAGGAGTGTTAACTACCTGCTCTTTCCACACTGGAACCCTTGCTCCCACCAATCCTTGTTAATGTTCACACCAGTGGTTTCCGAATTCCAGGCCATCACTGCACTGTTAACAACAGGACAGCTGTAAAGTAAGATGAAGTATTTTTCTAGGTAGTAACCAAGCAGGAGAGGAGCAGTTCCATCCCCCTAATCCTTCTCATTTAAAAGCTGAAAAGAGAGAATCTGTCCAAATCCTCTTGCAGGGAGCTAGAGGTCAAGTTGGGAAGATGTTGCAATTTACTGCCATATTGTGCCAATAAGCAATCCAGAAGAGAATTACCAAACAACATGGTCGTCTTCTTATCCCATCCCCTTTCATGGGGAAGGGAGAAAGTATTTTGTTGCACGAATCATAAGTGGAAAAATTATTATGTTTTCCCACTATAGAGATTTGGCCAAAGCCTGGAGTGGCATAAATAAATACTAGTGGAAAGGAGGGGAGGAGGAAAAGAAAAATTATACAAGCTCTACCCTTCTTGGGATATGGCATATTAAAAATGCCATCGAAGTTTATTGTATATTAAAAATGTCACTATTAGATTGTTTTTCTCTGGGACTGTGGAATATTAAACAAGCCAGAGACTTGGAATGTTCATTTTTTCCCCTTGGGCTGTCTCTTTTGCCTGACACAGATTTTCCTACTGTCCATGTATGGCTCCTCATCACACAATCTAGGTGACAGAGAAAGTAATCCGAGTGGGATGAAATGTAAGTATCTCTTGAGAGGATGGGGTAAAGTGCAAAATTTCTTTCAAAAAAGTCTTGGGAGTCAGCTCTGCTAGTTACCTTAAACCACCAATTTCTCATCTCATTGAAGACCTTCAATTTTAGCATTCAGGCTCTTAAGACAAGGTGTTCCACATCTTGTAGGACTGGGCTGCATACAAACATCCTGCTCAAGAAAGATTACTAGCTAGATTTGATGGGAAAGAAAGCAGGGTTTCAAGAAATTGCAGCTACATCAGGCCAATTAATCACATATATTACAGGAGATTTAAGGGGTATTTTTAAATATTTCTGTTTCTATTTATTGCTGCTTCACAGTGCAAGCAGACTGAGAAAAAACAAACTCTCACAAATGGAAAGTGATGGCAGGGTAGGTAACAGAGACTCAGACAGACTCCAGAGCATGCTTCTTTTATAAAAGATAAAAGGAGCTGCAAGCTGTCGTCCCTCAGGTAAAGCAGGGGTGGTCTGCAGGTTCTAAATCACTCTTCAGCGGGGGCTGATCTGGGTCTTACTGGAGCAAACAGAAACTCTCTGGTTGCTTACATGAGGAATGGATGTTTTTGCTGTAAAATAAATTCTGTCTACTTGGCATGATTACATATTGGATAATTATACAAGAGCTCATTCCTTCCACTGCAGAAATTAGTGGAAGAAATTCTCTAGCTTACGTTCAGCATATCAGACCAGACAAGCACAGCAATCCCGACAGTATTAAGAAAGTACTTCAAGATCTTTGGATAAAAATATACCAGAAGAAAAGTCAGTCATCCATACTTCTCTTGGGTTTAGACATAAGATTACACATTCCACAGGTAGAGTAGTTTGCACCTCTAAACATCTCCCTCTTAAATGCACAGTTGATAACTGAAGTACTGCTAAGACCCCGTAGCCTGTGCTCAGAAATGGTACAGACCAGTTAGAGAGTGGCAACAGTAGAGTTCTCCCTCACAGGTTTTCTGGCATGTGTTTGTTGTCAAATTGCTCTCACCGTTTTTTTGTGGAGGTTTTTGCAATGGGAGAAAGTAAAGGAAATCTTTATTACTGGCCAAAGCTCATGTCTGTTTACTGAGCACACATTCTCTCTCTACCCCAACACACATGGTTTTACCTTTTAAACTGCCAGCTGGCAGATTTTACAAGAGTTGTGATATGACAGACCATGGGAAAGGAGCATTCCTAGGCAGGAGGGGAGGCTGGCCAGATCTGTCATTGCCATGATTAGCTTGTAAGAATTATATCCCACTTCTGTTAATAAAAAATTAACAATAAGAAAATTGGGAATGAGCTTGCACTTTAGTAATCTGCCAAAAGGCTTAACTGCTCTTGCTTTTCCACTTGACCTTGCTACAGGACTGAGAAGCAATAATTTGCTACTAAAACATTGTCACTTATCTCCTATTTAAATTTGCGTATTTTAACTTGAGCTGCAAGATGATGCTATGATTTCAGCTACTAGATTAAAGGGTCCCTAATGCTGTCTTTCTAGGTAAGCACTGAGAGATGGGGACCAGCCTACCTCTCAACTTTGCTGCTAGTTCCTTAAGCCTCGTGACTTCCAAAACAACAGATTCAAATATGAGGACGAGCATCAGTGGTCCTTGAACATTCCGAGTCTGACAGCCCTGAGCTGTGTCTGTCCATGAGGTTTGGGAAATGCTGTTGTTTGCTCTGAAAGCCTTTGCCCTTGAATACAAGTACACTCGGCTCCCCTTTTGCTCCACAAAGTTAACAGAGACATGCCTGCGGGATGACTACCCCAGTATTTACATATTTATGCTCTGTCCTGTCTTAGTCAGTGTGTCTGTCGGCAGCCCATGACCTTTGCTCAGGTCTAGGATCTGCCTAGACTTTCTACAGTTGTGCTGCAAGACAGATTCCTCCTGGCAGTCCAGAATACTTTGGGGAGGGGTAGGGAGGTTATTATCCTTAACAGGATAAAGTCTTCACACCTCATAGCGATAGCACCTCTGGACTTCAAGGGGCAAGCCCTGCAGAGGAGGGTTTCAGGAGGCTGCAGCACACCAGGTGACAGACTGCTGGTCTGTGCTTGGCCAGGGGATGGGTGCTGGCAGAAGGGCAGAGAAACACGGAGGGGGGAAAACTCTCATTGATAACACAGAGTCATCTGTGGCCATCCCTATGGGAGGAAGACCCTGATGTGCAGAAGATTAAGCTGCACTGAAATTCACTGTCATCCAACATTGCCTCAGCATCGTTCCCTCAGGACTTCCTGAGCTGGCACTGCCACTTAGGAGAAACATCTGGCCCACCTTCACCTTGAGGTACATTTCTGAGTTTATCCATATGGTTCAGGAGCATAAACCACACTGCTGTCAACAGAAATTTTTTTTCCCTGAGGCTTATGCTCCTGTTTCACTGAGAAGTAGCTGAAATATCTCATATAAAAACAACATTCATAACAGTGAAAAGTTATTTTGTCTTTTACAAGAGATGAGGCTCTACAGAAGCCTTTCACAGCCTCAAAAGCTCTAAAAAGGCCACTGAGAGGAATATTGTTGGATTTGGCTCCATAGCAGAAGACAAGCCTCATCACTCCCACTGACTCTGGCTGGCACTGGACTGGACCCACATGTGAAATGTAAGCAAAATACCCTCAGAGTCCTTCACAATATAGTGGATTACAGCAAGAGTGTTTTTTATTTATAAAAAATGGGGTTATAACAAAAGGACATTGGTATGTCCAGGGCCTCCCTTTCCCACTCACCAAACATTTAGGGGAAAAGGCAAAGAGACTGTTCTCACACGCATGGATACATCACCTCTTCAGCAAACATGTCCCCAAATTTGTTTTCCCAGCAGAAAACTAAAACAAGCAGAGAAATATTTTTCTTCCAGTGTTTGCTTTCTATTTATTTTCTGTTGCTACCTTTGTGCCTGCAGCAACGTCAGTGTTCCTGAGCCTCAGAACACACTGATTTTACATCTGCTGCCTTTCAAACCCCGGAGGATGGCACTAGAGCAGCTCTCCCCTTGCAGCTGCAAGTCACAAGACTATTTCAGAGTTGGGGTGAACAGGCAAAATGCTGGTAACATAAGTAGGGGCTTCCAGCTGGGTCAGGGATGTGAACTGGGATGGGACACACCACCTGAGCTGTGTTTTCGGCAGATTTTTAAGGAATTGGAGCCATAAGTTACCTTTTTAAGAGGTTTTTGTCTATTATTATTATTATTATTATTTCAAGTTTCCTTGTTGTTATCTTTATTTCTCTATATTCTTGACTGCTCATGGAAAGCAAAATACTGAAGGTGACTGGCAGATTCAAATTAATTTTTGAAGGTAAACAAAAAGCTGTAGGGTTTTATTCACCCAGTTTCAAGCAGAAGAAATATATTACCAACTTACTGGTAAAAAAAAAACCAAATCTAACTGCACATATCTAACCAGGGCAACCTCACAGTCCTGACATTCAAAACTTCACTGTTGCTTTCTCATTGCCAGACAACTTTCTGTGTTGAAAAGTGACAACCTCTTCTGTGCAAAGATCAAGGACTATAAATTTTCACATTCTGGGCACTATAAGAACCATAAATATCAATTTATCAAATGAATCTCACTTCACTAGGTGTGACTTTCACAAACTTGTATAATGTGTGAACTCTATTGCTCAGAGACTTGTTAAACAGACAGCCACAAAAGCCCATTGCATTGTTTGAAGCCTAAACCTCAACATCATTAATTTCTAAGCTAGTTTCTGGGTACATACAGAATTCAAATCCTTGTAAAATCTTTTTAATTTCCTGCTCTTGTTCTCTGGGCACAGAGAGTGGACTGGTAAGATATTTTACTTCTTTTTTTTTTTTTTTCCACATTACTGGTAAACTCCTTCAGCTTCAGCCATAAAAAAAAATCAGGTCAGATAAGGCAAGGGTTCCAAGATAGACAGTTATTAGCTCAAAGCCAGAGTGTTTCATTTTAGACTTCATCCCCATTTAAACCATGAAAACCTCAGTAAGTACTGAATTTAAATCCACCACAGTCACTTTCTCCAGGCCCTTGTCAAAGGAGTCATTTTTAGTTTCTATTTTACAGTACCTCTTAGATCCCCGTGCTGAGAGGGACCACACTACATGCACACACAGTGCAAAAAGCAGTCTCTGTCCTGGAGTGTTTGTGATCCCAGGCAGGCCAGACAAAAGGTAAGAAAGAGGTGCTATGTTTACAGCATGTGTCACTCAGCAGGTCTCTGGCTTCAGAAGGATAGCTCAGGGTTCACAAGTCTTAATCCTGGACCTTATCTACCACATCAGATTTTGTCATCCTCTTATTAAACAAAACAAAGTATATGTATACAGTAAAGGGTGCATGTGGCTATAACAAAGCATATGGATATAAGCCTTTTTGTAAGAAAGGTTCTGTCCTTACAAGAGCAACTACAAAACTTCATAAGCCTCTTGGATCCATCCAAATCCTGTCCTTTCTCAAAGTACATGCTAATGACCCCTGATGACTTGCTCTTACACAGAAACATCAGTTCACCAGAGAATAGTTTTTACAGGAGAGCACAATGTTTGGATATGTGTTTACTGAAAGAGATCTTTATAGATTTCTGATTACTGTTGGTCCTGTTGCCCTATTTCCGTGTGCCAAAAGGGTGAGCAGCACATTGCCTCTAAGAAGGACTGTTATCCCCTGCTCCAAGACCTCCAGGACTAGGCAGCTATCAGGAGAAAGGTAAGTGCACAGGCAAGCCTGAGCTGCTAACTCCCAGCCAGGGCTGCAGTGTGTATAAAACCCTGGCTGCCAGATGGAGTCCTGGGTCACCATGAGCCCTCAGCACTGGCAACATGACTGCTTTCCATGCCAAGCTGCCTTAAGCCTGTCAAAGTAAGTTTAATTGTTGCTTCTCTTCTCTGCACAGTGCCCAGAAGCATGACATGATATTGGCTAGGCCAGCTGCCCAAAGGAGCACTGCAGGCAGGGAATGGCTGCTGTCTGCCTCAGCTCTCATGGCTGGGGATGTCTCCTGCAGCAAGCCATCCCCTCAGTGCTGTGCCCATGGCCCACAGGACAGGGCTTGTGGTACTTTGCCAAACTGGGACAACATCACAAAGGAAAAACTGGGAGCTCCAAAGCAGATCAACAGTTGGCAGCAGCACAGCAGAGCCCTCACTTCTGCTACCATTCCTGTGATTTTCCACCCAAATCATCGTGCCATCTGAAGGAACGCAGACCTGTGTCATCCTGAGTTACAGTCAGACTTGTGGGTGCCATTAATTCTGGTCAATGAATGGTAAAATGGAAAGAGACAGCATGTTGTAAGTAAGCATGCTGCAGAAAGAGCCAAAAGGAACACACCAACAGCATTTTCAAAAGCCACCTGCCGCAATATTCATGGTGTGACTCACATATCTACTAAAGTGCTGCAGAAACCCTGGACTAGTTACACAATTTGCACCAGGAGTTAATGTAAAATGAAGTCATCCCACATGGTCATTCAAACTAAGTAACTAAGGGTTACTGGCAAGGGAAGGGAGGAAATAAAATGTTCCTGTCGTTCTAGACAACAAAAAAGACTGCTAAGGAAGTAACTTTATAACCTGAGAAGGGTCTGCAGCTTTAAGAAACTCTCCCCTAAAGGTTGTAAAGCTTTTACTATGCAAAGTATTTTTGCTATTATATACACTGGCGGCCACTAAGTGCAGCTATTATTTCTGGCGGTCATTCAGAGAAGGTCGGGACTGATAAAGTGTTTAACAGAGTTTGTTTGGGTAGATCCATCTGTGTTTTTAACCACCCATACAGCCTTTTGTGTCCTTTTAAAAGATGCTGCATGTTCCTGAGTCTCATAAATTACAGTCTTGACTTTCATTTGCCATCTTTTATTATTTATCATGCCACAGCAAAGAATGTCTTATGTACAGTGCCACACTTTCCTATATGGATGCCTGGATGAAAAATAAGGATGTTTCTTTGTTGTGGGGCAAGGGTGCAGCCTACACAGAGCTCCCACTTCCTTGGGAAAAGCCATGTAGGGTTGTGACCTGTTGCTCTCACTCCTTACACGTTGGGGTGAGTTCATGCTTCAGAGGAACCCAGAGGGGAGATTGCAATCAAAGGGCAGGGAAGCAAGAACCCTGTTGAAAGGTTGTAGCAAGCAGCCCAAGATGGAGCTTCAAAAAGGAAATGTTTTCAGGACGTGTGAGCAGCAGGAAAAATTAGTTGGGACGAACCGTGATAACATTTTAACACCTCTGCTGGATGGGTTTGGCAGTGCAGGGTTTGAAACCTAACCCCATTATAAACTCTCTGTAGTGCATGGATTAAACCAGGGGAACTCTCAGCACTCCACTTCCCTGCCTGGCTGCACTGCATGGCTGCAAGGTGACAATCTCAGCTACTGTTTATGAGTACTCCGTGCCCAAAACCTGAAATGAACTATTGCCAGAACTCCATTGCTTCAAAATGCTGTGCAAGCATTTGCTGACTATGAAGCAGGTGAGAATATGTGTTTTACAGATGGGAAAGTAAGGCAGAACAAACAGCATGTAGCCAGTGATCACTAGCGAATGTGCGCCCCACATTTGTGACACAAATAACTTCCACTGGCGTAAAAAGACATTTAAATTCCACAGCAAGAGGATCCTCATATCTGACAACCATTCTGTACAGTTCATAAAGCTTCTTGTATCCAGAGATAGCACTGTCCTGAACTGTCCTGGTTCAGGTCCCTCTGCAACTTACCTGAGCTTATCTGCTACAAAAATCACGCGCCGCTCCAACAGCAGAGAGGCGAAGATGCGGATGATCTGACGGACGCTGAGGCACTTGAAGAGGCACTCGAAGTCCACGTGTTCCAGACGCGAGTCCATGGGCCTCCGCAGCTCGATGACCTGCACGCAGCCAACAAACATCAGTCAGCATCGCTGGCCGGGCTCGCAGTGCCAGGGATGCCCGGCAGCCCAGCCTGGGCCTCCAGCACTGCTCCAGGCTTTCCTTTCTCCTTTTCAGGGGACACAGGGAATGAACCCCGTCGTCCCCTTTGGCAAACTGAGGCTGGAGGCAAAGCACTCCACAGAAAGGGCATATTGCACAATTCACTATCGAGTCATTCTTCCCAGAATACAGCTGTGTGCAATGCTGTTATTTCTGAGGAAAGTGTATTTCTCCCTTGTAAACACTGTGAGAGACGTAAAGCTTAGCTCAGTCAACAGTATGAAACAAGTAACACTGGGAAACACTGGAGCTGGGAGCTTACAGGGTTAAAACAGTCATAAAGACAACGTAAATTTGGTTCTAAGCTGGGCTAGCAATTCATGTTAACATCTAGATAGGAGCCAGGGACTGAACTAAAAGGCCAGGCAGAATTTAAATCAAATTTACTCAAATTTCCACTCCTTCATGATGCATAATTCACTAGATAACATTTAAAACCTTTTTATTTTCTTATATATCTTTTCATATAAAGATATGTACATATATATATATATATATATACTTAACTGGGGAGTCAGAACAAGGCCTTAGATGGTGACTTGTGACATCCCTTTAAAGTCTAATTTTCATACTTCATCCATGACCTCAGGCCCTCTCCTTCCTTTTCTCAAATGTCTTTTGCTTGATTCCTTTATTAGATCTTCCTTTTACTCTGCAATTGACATGCTCAGATGTGGAACTTGAAGGCAGAGGACAGAAAAAAGAAGAGGGAAAAATAACATGAAGAGAGTAACAGAGGGAGAAAAATATGAAACACGAGAGAGCAAATGATGGATTATTGAGGAATTCGAGGAAAGAGAAGGGAAAGAGAAAAGGTTGTCCAAGTTGAAGTTGTGTTGAAATCTCTGAAGGCATATTAACAGGAACATATATACATCTCCTTCTTCCCATATGTCCAAAAATCACCGTCTCTTTATTGTTTTAGACCACTTCTATGTTTTCAAGCACGATAACCACATTCCACAAGCATGCCATATCAGGTTTAAACTGGAGTAGGCCTTACAAAATTCCTCACAAACAGTATTTGTGTACAGATTTGATTTTTTTAAGCCTGAAATACAGAAACATTATGATGCCAGAGTACTGGACACCCATCGCTGAGCTGCTGCCCCAAAAAGCAGTGAAAAAGAAATTGCAGAGTGATGGTGTACCAGGAATGCCTCTTGGGAAATGCTGGCTTTCTACTTCTTCCTCATAACCAGGAAAGGTGCCCACTTCCATTCCTTAACCTTGGGATTGCAAGCTCCAACCAAGTTTATGTGCCAAATCACGAAGAGCTGATTTTACTGAAAAGCTTCCAACACTAAAATGTTGCTGCAGGGTAGGATGCAATGCAAGTTACAGCAGCTTTTACAAATACCATGGATGTTTTCTGCTGCCTGGCAAAGCCTTCTGCTTCACTCTGCTCATCACAAAGAAATATACTGTCTACTTCCCAATTAATCATCATCTTTGTTTAGGCAAGAGGAGCCACAATGGAAGGACAAGATTCTGTTCCTAATTAAGCCAGTGCATTCCACTTAAATAACGAGTTTGTACTAGCATAACAGAGAGCAAAGCTCAGCCAGAAGAGAGTTGTTTGTTTGCTTGGAATTATCTCAATGTTTTTCTCTGGGAGAGTTCAGGAGCTTGAGCAGAGGATAGAGAAGTTGCAGATCCACGGTTCCCAGACATATTCACATCTTTCTACTCTTACTCCAATCACCCTTTCAGCTGTTGCCTCTCCAGAAGAAAATGATTGTAACTTTAACATGCCTTGAAAGTCACTTACACAAGGAACCCTTTACATTTCATATCAACTGGCATTACAGGCCCACTCCACTGAAGTCAGTGGCATTACATTCAGAAAAGAATATGATCTAATGTAAAAACTGTAAAAGCACTGTAACCCTAAGGAGTGTAAAATAACCCTTAAAGAGGATTTTATTTTTAACTGCTTTCACTAACTGGGAGAAATTCTATTCCTATCTTCACTAATGTATCCCCCTCTATATGCTTGCCCATCTGAGTGGAGCTACTGTGTGCTTGCATAAGGGCATGCAAAGAGCAGAATTTGACACAGTTAATGGCTGGCAAGCCTCAAGTTATAAAAACTTTTCATTGATATTGCCATTTTCCAGTAAGGCGTATGTTACATAATGGTAGGCATCTAGCTACTCCAATCAGTAATAAAAAGAAGTTATATCTATTATATATATGTGCACATATGCACAAAAAAAAAAATTATATGACATACTCTTCTTGGAGGGCCAGTTAAAGGATATTTATTATCCAAAATGCTGCTGGTCACTCCTACCAAGGCCAGGACCAGCAGTAATGAGTTTTGAAATAGCAACCAGCTGCTGAACTGCTGCGGTACAGACAGCATGGGAAACTCACACTTGCCTGTTATTGCTGTGATAAAGCCCAGCAATGCTGTAGTCTGTGAACTACACTAGGCCAGGCCATACTGGGATATTTGTGTTGTGTTTTTTTTCTTAAATCCAACCTACTAATAAACATAAAATAATAAATAACAGTAAGTTGGTTCATAATCATGAATGGGAATTAGCATTAGCATATCAACACTGGTGTGGTTCCTGCACTGCTCAATTTGAGGGTGTGCCACCTCTCATCCCTGCAGTATCTGTATGGTCTCCTCCTGTTTTTCTTTTGCTGTTTAATAGTGGAGTGGTAAGTGGGAAGACTTTTAATGTTAGCAGTTGCTTTTTACCTCATTTCCAGCTCCAGGCAGAAAAGTTTTGACTTTGATTGTCTTTCCAGGTGCAGGAAAAGGAGATTCCATCAGACTTCTCATAAATGGATAAACCAGGGCAGCAGATATTCCCCTTCTCCTTTCAACCTCATCCAGGATCTAATTCATTAGTAAGACATAAGAGAGAAAGAAACAGAATATGTCAGCACTACATACACTTTTGAAGCATCTCTTAACCCACATGTGCCTAAACATGTGGCACATTCAAGTTGAATTCTCCTCTGCCATGCATTTCTTCACTACTATCAAGGCCCCAGGATTGGATCATACCCTAAAAATGATGCATTTTCTGGTTACAAACCAGAGCCTGTTTGTGAATGCAGTTAACACAGAGGCAAGGACGAATCTGGAAAGGAGAAAGAAGACTCGGCATGACAAAAGGGATCTGTATTGTTGGGATTTTACCTGAACAACAGGACGAGCTGAAGGGGAGAAAGATGAAAACAAATCCCATGATTTGTCAACACTGTGTCTCAGTGGTACATCTTGAAATTTGTATTAAGGAAAAACACTCTCTTCTACCCTGGGCATCCTTTCCATTTCAATTGAGATGGCAGGAAAAAGCCAGAGCAGCAAGAAAAGCAACGCTGCCACACTGTGACAGGGGTCTACCAGGAAAGAGCCCCTGAAAGGGTGCCAGCAGTGGCTGTCCTGTCACAGTCTGGGCTGAGCTGGAGAGCCACGAGCAGCCTCATGAAGCCTGCCCAGCTGTTCACGCTGGGTGCCTGCATTATGGTCATTTTCTGCTTGACATAGTGCAGAGCAGACAAGCTAGTTTTGAAATAAGCAGATGGAAGTTCTTAGAGAGAGGACTGTTATTTTCTTCTCTCTTTGGTCACATGGGCCAACATAAATTAGATCACAGCTAAGTTTTCCCACATTAGACAGACCATATAGATGATAAACCTAAAGAAGACGAGAAAGCAAGCTTCAAAGCAGTCAGTGCTTTGACCTGAAACGGTGATCTTTTAACCACCACTCAAGAGCAAAAGGCCATACAAGAGTTAGTGGGTCTGAGCCAGGCATTATCTCTTGTTTCTCTTGGAAATTATTTTCACTGAAACAGAACATTAAAAGATACTTAAGCACAAGCTGGTGACTTGCAATGATAGCTCGAGACACCAAATGCCAACAGAGGCATTTGCTAGTGCAGAGTTTCCCCTTCCTCCTTGCAACATAATAAAGGCCCCTATATACATAACTTGCATCAAGTCCATGGAAGTGGCAGATAACCATAACTGAGGATATGAATTTCATTCTTGATGTGATTTGC
>JAWWES010000168.1:10630552-10771526 GCA_035583135.1 Lophotriccus pileatus | reverse complement strand
GCATAACAATCCTCACCAGACAAAACCAGATGCCCAAATGGGATGCAGTAATGAACCAGGGCTGCGTCCCAGGTTCCTTGGTGCTCCTGCGCCCTGTCAGCACACAACTGTAATGTGCCTAATACCCATCTCCTTTCCTGCAGTCACTGTTTGATGTTTTAGTTGCTGGAGTTGGAGGTCATGTGTGTGTCATATGCCTGCCCCAACAACCTTCACAACACAAATAAAGAGGAGTATTTAAACCAAATAAAAGTTGAACAGAGATCTCAAGAGATAAAACGGTTAAAAATATTTGTTGAAACCATGACCAAATGAACTGGCTGAAGGTTAAGATATCTGTGGTTCTCAAGTCTGTCTCAGCAATATGTTTTAGAAGAGTGAGGGAGCATAAAAGGAAGATGCAGAAGATGAAAATAATGTAGGTTATCAGAAATAGGACGATAAACATTTTAAAACCAAGGAGTGCTTTTGCTTTTCTGGTAAATAATATCCTGTTCCCACCCTGGCGCGGTGCCGCTGCGAGGTGACCAGCCCTCTGCAGGGCAGCACTGCTGTGACCAGACCCCAGTGTGGATGGGACCCTTCTGTGGCCCAGCCCCTCCAAGAACCCAGGAGTCAAAAAACAGCACAGATGCGTTACAGCCCCATTCAGAACCCAAGATGGAGCTTTCCTTTGTGCACACGCCAAGAACTCGAGGCACACAGGGCCTGCCTGCCACAGTGCGTGGGAACAGCCCCTGCTGAGGCCACTGGAGTGACACTCACCTGTCAGCCTTGAGGTCGCTTTGGCGGAATGACCAGACACTTTTTCCCAAGTTACAGGCTGAATTGGAAAAGCAGATTATTTGCAATTTTTGTGCAATGATGTTCCTTTTCTGACCTTATACCTCTGCTAGAGGGATACTTGGTTGTAAGGAAGAGACTTAAATTTTCTCTCTCTTTTTTTTTTTTTTTTTTTTTGTTATTTTTCCCTCACCCAAGTTTTCCTTTGAAAAAATAGCTCACTATCAAAATTAGATAAAAACATAATAGCAAACAAAGAGCCATGGGAGATCTGTCCATACCATGAGTCTGGTGAGCTGTGTGATCCTCCCAGAACAATGCATTCTGTTTCACTCACAGATATCTGTGTTTAGATACATATTATGTCTAAGAGACACTGTTATAAACCCTTTATTTCAGAGCTTTATGAAAGATGTCAGAAGCAGAATTGCAATTAACTATTGCAACCCAATTGCTGTTCTTCACACAAGGTTTCTGTTAAACAAAGATTTATCTAGAAAAGATTGAAACCTGCTTTGAAGATAACATTCTGTATGAATATTAGATTGTATGAACAATATAAATGCTATGATTTTTATTAAATGATTTACATGCTCTTTTCAACTTTATTCCTATATGAATGAATAAGAAAAATCTGTATAAGGTGTTTGAGATTTCCCATATCTGAAGTGAAAATATCTGGCAAATTAAAAGCTTATCAATTAAAATTTGGCCAATTAAAAGATTATCCACGGTTTCCTAGCCTCCTAGAATAAAAAAAAAAGTGTCAATAGTGTTAAACATATAGAATTCAGATATCAAATAGCCTTTTTCCTTAACCTCATCATTCCATGGGGTATTGGAGTAAAAGTGGTACTGGCCCATCATTCAAACTATAGATGCCAAGAATTACAGCTCGACAAAGAACCGCTGCAGAAAACAATGGAAAAAACTTCAGGCAGCCAGATCATACAGACACCCAGATGTTTTTTGAATCAAGTTCTGCCTCAGTCACAGAAGTAATAAGATTTTTTGATGAACCAAACAATAGGGATGAACTATCCAAAATAGCAACTGTAAAATAGTTATCTCCCATCAAAGGAAGAAATTCTTCCCGTCTGGTTCATCACTGCAGATGTGTCTCAGTAAACAATCAAATTAAAAAGCCATATTAAAAAGTATCTTCTTACCTTGGAAAATAAGTCAAAACACCCCAGCCGGCTGATGACGCAATAAACCTCAGGTAGGCGTGGGCCTTTTCCACTCGGCTGACAACAGCAAAAAGGAGATACAAATTATCTGTTAGTTTGGAGTTGTAAGGAAATACACTTCTCTCTCTGATCACACAGTTGGCCATCGTGTGACGTCTTTCACTATCTGTTTCTCCAACAAATAGCTGCCCTTGGAAAAGCAACATATTTCTTCCATAAGACAGGACACTAAAAAGTGTAAATAGTGTTTATCCTCGTTGGAAATCACAGCGCGTTGGAGCTGTATTCCAATATCATTCCAGCTTGCAGCCATAAAAGCACACTGAACTAGGACTGTAACTCGTGCCTCTGCTATCTCTGTCCTCTGCTCCTGCTGCAGCATGAGGAGTGGGGCCACCCTGGGGCCGTGTGCTGGGAGAGGAGATCTACAATGCTAAGGGAGGTTATGATGGCTTCAGTTCCCCACTCACTCCATGGTGAAAGCAAGCCCACGGACCTAAACAAAGGCAAGCTGCATGAGTAAATCATTAACTTCCTCCGATTAACTCATGATAAACAAGAAACTAAAATAACTTAAACAGTGGCAAGTATGAATCCATGATGCATATCCCCCCAGCCCACTCCCAAAAAAAGCCTGTAAAGATCATCCTCTATAATCATCCTATAAAAGACATTTCCTCCAAAAGCAAATGGTATTTCCTAAGCATACTGGACTCTGCTACCCTGCCTATACCACTGCAGGGAAGGCCCACCAGCACTGTGTGTGAAAGAAGGATATAGCCACTGGCTGGATTCAGCTTATTTACTGGAAAAAGAAGTAGAATTAGGCCAATGCTGAGCACTTCAGAAAAAACACTCTCACTGCAAGGTTCTCAGGGCAGAGAGCTGGTCTACCTGTGTACAGTGTGTGCTGATAGTGCTGACATCCATGCATTGCAGCTTTCCAACTGTATTTTTAGTAAGCTGTGATGTAGCATTCCAGTATTATGTAGTTGCAACTGATTTTCACCAGATCAGCAGTCACACGCTTCCTGGGGGCTGTTATTTCAACAAGGCAGCTTGTTGACTTCAGATCAAGTCACATGCAATCTCAAGATTCAAGTCCTGGCGCTGCCTCCTCCAGGAGCTACATCCATCACAGCACAGAACACAGGCAAACCCCAGAACCACAGCAGCAAAAAGCTGAAAGGGGGGTCTGAGACAACAGGCCAGGAGGCTGCCTACATCCTTGTGTCTTATGTCTGTGTTGCATGAAGTGAAAAGTGACTGTAAAAGAACGACTTGGCACCACTCAGCCTCTTTGTGCAGCTGTACATTATTGATGTGCAGCAGTGACAGAACCTTCTCCATCAATAATGACTCCATGATAGAGGAGCTCAGTCACTGTTTCCATCAGCTTCTGCCCACTTGTACATTTAGCCAAAGTGGCTGATGATCTCCTCTGTATCAACACAAAGGTCTAGTCTATTTTTCTCTTTGAATCATCATTAGACTCTGCTAATACAGTGATTAACTTCCCTGCAGTGTGTTTGACATTCACATGCCACAGAGATGACAATCGAGAGAAACTGAGGGGTAGCTGTGCTTTTTAAATCTGAATATTGCAATCTAGACTTGGACAGTCAGCAGGTGCCTGCCTGTTATAATAAAGACCACAAAAAAATACCAAAGCTAAGTGAATACAGATGAGTCTATTTCTGGATCCGAACCTGCTCACTACACGTCACATCTCTGGAAAAGCAGAGCCCTTTTTTGTCCATATTAGGTATAAAATCCTTTCTAAAGGCACTGAGTGATTATATCAAGCATGTGGGATTTTGGTTAAAATCATTGTGTCAAATCTGCAGGAATGCCGAGGCCATGCCAGGAGCCTTGGATAGCTCCCAACCAAGAGCTGTCTCGCTGAGTGCCAGTAAAAACAGCACATTCCTGGGTCATCTATAAGACCAGAAACAATAACTGCTCAGTGCTTACTCCAAGATTCTTCTTCATGAAATATCATTGCTTTCAAATGTCTTAAAGGCTACATGCCTGTAAGAGCTGGGATTGTTCCCTCCTTGCACTCATCACGTAGGACATCCTTTTCTATTATTTCAGAGGCTTTTTCCTGCAAACAGCACAGCCTGACAGATGCATACACATCATCTATAAGAAGCAGCAAGCAAAAGCCTCAAGCAGAGCCATTCTGAGGGGCAGGATTTCTCAAATTTATAGCACTCTTCACATAACCTCCCCTCTCAGCCGTTAGTTTACAGCTCAAAGACAGATCTAAAACACCTGCTCCTTGTACTTTAGTTTGCTTCTGTCCCAGAAAAAAACACATTGTATGGGACATCTCTCCTCACTAGGGGAGAGTCAGGCACAGGGTCTGGGCAGCAGTCCTAGTTTAAAGTCCTCTCTTCCCAAAAGAGAACTCTCCCAAGTTGCAGGGTGTGTTCCACAAGGCTCTACATGGCCCTGGAGCCATGTCCTCCATCCAAGGATCACTCTTGCACACAAAGAATAGGTCCAGTTCAGAAAAGTGATATGGTAAAGTAGCACAGCTGACAGGCACCTGAGTGAGTCTGCCTTGATGCACTGCACTCCTCCTAAAAGAAGAGGGATGTAAGGGATGATGTTTTGGTCTGGATTTGTTTTCAATTTGTTCTGATGGAGTCCAGGATATTTTCAGCCCTAGATCAGTATCACAAATGAAAACATTAATGCATTTTGTTGATAACAAGACAGTTTCCCAAAAGGATGAACATAAACTGACAAGAACTTGGCTATGACATGGAAAAGCCGAGATCTACATCTGGGCTGGTCCGTGGGTGGCTCAGCACAATCCTTTCTATAGTGAGTTTAATCTGAATTTTAGTGACAGAAGCCCACTCCGAAACCTGCTTTGGCAGGAGAAACAAGAGGCTTTTACTCCAAAAACTAAGGCTGCCATTTTAATCTTTCAAATCACACCTCCCTGCCTGCATGCTTGAAATCTAGGGGGCCCTCCAGAGATTATCCCAGTCCGGCATAGCATTCAGAGTCTCTTGCACACTGCATGTGCCTGCTATCGAAGCAAGGCAGGTTGTCCCTGCAATGGGCACACCCATCAGCCGTTCAGACACATAACTCAGGGGGTTGGGGTTTATAAGATATTGAGGAGGTCATGGAGCATCGAGAAAGCTTCTGGTTTCACAGCCCTAGAAATAACTGGAAATGCTAGCATCTTGACATCAGAGGAACCAAAGCAGCAGGGACCAAACACAGCATTTTCCCTCCTGCACTTCTGCCAGCTTCTTTCATCTCCTGCAAATTAAATGTGTGTGGAGAGAAAAAGCAGCAAAACTGGAACTACCAAATGGCAAGAAAGAGAAAGATGCACCACAACCCTACCTGCCATCTCTAAGAAGCAGGAGTGCAGCATCAAGCTGAAACTCCAGGACTGTGCTCCTTTCCCCCCAGAATGGGACAGGACATCTTGCCCAAGACCTTCTAAATAATTCCCCAGAGAGCATTATTCAGAAAACTGGAGGAAGCAGTAAGAGCTGCCCCAAGGCCAGGTGAAAAAAGACCATCAAAAATGCACTGCAACAGCTGAGTTGTCTGAAGGAAGCAGCCTTTGCAGAGCACATGTGCTAGGCAGCATATCCAGAAACAAAGATGTGCCTTAACGGTGTCAGGAATCAGAACAATTCAAAAATGTTGGGAGTCCAAAATGAATAGTCAGTCACAAGCCAGTTTCTATGGCAGCTTTTGATTCCTTGTTAGGGACAAGCCAAATTCAGACCATGAGAAAACTGTGGGTGTTTTAAATCCAAAAGCTCCTCTTAAAGTCTTCTTGTTATTTGTGAAACATGAACTGTGAGTGCCAGAGCGCCCAGTGTGCACAGGGCTGTCAAATGTGCCTGGGGAGGGCAGGATGGAGGCAAGAAGGCAAGGAGAAGAAAAGGTTTTCCAGTGAGCTTTTCTTAGCCCCATAAACATCTTGCATCCAACAAAAGTTGTTTTCACAACTTCCCTTCTCCTGGGGCTGACAGGAGAACAAACTCCCTTTTGCTGACCCCAGCAAATGCAGCATGAACTAGTCCTACCTAACAGCTGGTTTTCATGTTTTAAGGTACACACTTCACATTAAGGCATCTGCTCCTCCACTGACTCCTGGGAATGGCTTGTCTTAGCCTACAAAAGTAGTGGAGAAGCAAATTTTACGTGAGAGGGAGGAGAGGGGTAGGATGAAACAGTCCCTGCAAGGGTGTCCAAATCATCTTCGCTGCTGATGTGCATTCACTAGAAAAGCTGTTGCACAATTGCCTTGGAGGTATCAAGACATAACTGGAAAACTTCATGCTATCTATGGAAGTGCAGATTGTCTGCTGTGGTACAATAGGTTACATTCCATCCTAATCCTGTTCCAAAATGAAACAACATGAATACATTTAAAGGGGATACTGTACGGGATTTGTAGTACAAACAAAACATAATTGTCACTGTATCCCTTGGGGTTGTTTTGGCAGGGTTTTAGCACACACACCCCAAAACCAAAAAAAAAAGAAAGGAAAGTCTGAAAGAATTAGAAATCTGAAAGTAAAAAAGAAAAAGTAGAGCAGTTTGTTCACAAGATGCCAAAGGAGAACAAGGCTGATAAGACACAATTGTTTCCTAAAGAAAGGAATCTGCACACCGGCCTCTGCAGAAGACACAGATAGCCACTCTCTCAGGATCAGGCTGGCTGGCCCAGCCAACCATGGGCTGCTGATGAGGCTGCCAAGTGCTCCAGAAGGTGTGAGACACCTCTCGCTGGGTATTACAAGAGCCTTCCCCAGGACAGCTGGGGAACATTTTCTGAGGAGTTAGCCTCACAGCAGTTGGCTTGGCTTGAAGTGGAACGGTTTATAAGAATTTTAGGGTTTTCTTGCGGTTCTATATTACTCAGTGTGGCCCCACCTTTCTTTTACATAATGTCTGCTAAAAACTGCATCTAGTTCCCAAATTATGGTTATTGCATTTGACAGAACTTTCAGGTCAAGAATGGGACTAACTGAAGGAGATGCTGTGGCCTTCTGGACATCAGAGCCGCCCTCATATAATCTTCCTAAAACTGCTTAGGAAACTGGAAAAAATGTGCCTCTGGCATATAAAAAGTGCCTGTGGGCACTGGATCAGTTACCTGATCCTCGTTGCCTGTACAAACTCTGTATTTGCATATATAAAATAAGAAAGTTTGCACATGCCTGCAAACAGATCTATCACACTGAAGAACACATCGGTGAGACTGTTTCATCATGTTATGCTTCACTGTTACACTTTGTGAGCTCAGCTGGGCCCTATGGACAAGGCACTTCAGGTAACAACCCCGATTCCCACCGTTTCTCCCAGCAGGACAGAAAGAGGTCACAGGATCCAAATAACAGCAGCCCTCTGCTACTTTTGCAATTTCCCCGGATAGAGGAAATGCTGACATGTTTTCTCCATGGCTTCCAAAATCCGCTTTTTTTCTAAGCACTAGACCGTGCCAGTTTTTCTCTCAGAAGGCACAGCAGGATTTGCCCCAGAAAGAACATTGTTATCACTTCTTGCTTTCCTCTGCTGGGTAGGGTGTACCTGTGAGATGAGACATGGCAGCTTCGATATGCCAGGTTTTGGAATCTAGATTAAGCATCCTGAATTAAGTGATCTCCCAGGATGACAGGAGCAGATCTGATTTATAAGTGGCTTTAGAATTATTAGAAAGATATAGCAAGACAGTTCTTATTTTCCCTTTTTTATCTTTTTTTTTGGCTGTCTGGTTGATTGATTTTTGCCATGGAAAATAAAAGCAATCTCCAATGCTATCTCAAAATATCATTATATAAAAAGGTGTACTACTGATTTAATTCTGCTGCTGCTATTTCCTGTTATGCTAACCTATCTTTTGCACCAGCTGAAATTCAGTGTTCTACTTTTATGTTGTCTTTAATGTAGGTTGAATTTCACTGAGCCTTAAGTGAATAAAAAAAGCCTATGTTAATGTGTCATTGACAAACTGATTCAACATTCCTGTGTATAAATCTTTATTGTAGCTGATTATTTCAGTCTTAACCTAGTCCAGGATCAACTATTTTGCATTTCACAGATATAAGCTCTGTGCATGGTTACAAATTTGCTAATATTCTCAGAAAGATAAAAGTTTTAAACCACCTTCACCTGGGAGAGATAAACATTCTATAATATATTTCTAGACAAAAATTTCTGAGGTTTTGTTGGGTTTTTTCCAAATATACCTTATTATCCTCTTCTATGACAGCTCACAAAAACGACACTGAATTGTACTGCTGCCCTGCATCTTGTTATGCTTATTTACACAAGCAAGGATACTTTCTAGGTGCTTCCATTGTTTATCTCTGGGTCTTCCCTTGACCAGCCCTTGATTTACTGCAACACAAGCCTTCAGTGACCTTTCCTGCCCACGTATAAACCTTGTTGTGGCCCGCTCTGACATACTGTGTTATACAGAGTGAGTCTCTGTGACGCTACCTATGGCCAATACCACCCCCAGAATTGATAAACAAGTTTCCTGTTGTGTTAGTTTAAATGAAACTTCTTACAAATAGAGGAACCACACACAGCAATACCTCCCAGACAGAGCATCTGCTGTCTGCATGACAGGGATTTCGCCATGGACAGAGAGCAGGGTAAGAGCAGGGTCAGGCACAGGCAGCATTGCAGGATGGAGGGTGCTGTTCTAGTGACAGCAAGTTGCTCTGTCGACCAGAAGCCACTGAAAGCAACTGGAGGCAGGTGTTCCCTGCCTGAAAAGGTGGGAAATTGTGCCAGACACAGAAGGGAGGGGCAAAGTGCCAGTGTCCCTTTCTCTTAGATACGGTGGACCTATTTACAAAGCTGCTGTAGACATTCATTTTGCACAAAGAGTAAACCAAAGACTCCTGCAGCATCCAATATCCATATAAGCTTTCCAGCCATGTGTAGGCAACTGTCCTGTGAACAGGACAGGAGCCATGGCTCCCCACCAGTCACTCACAAACAGCTCCAAATCTATCCAGGAGGTGATGAGCACAGGCCAGCACAGAAACAACCAACTGCTTTATGCCTTGCTGCCATCCAGTCAAGTCTACAGGACAGACACCAAAAACCTCTGTTTGCACTGTGATTCAACAGCCTTAACACACTTTGCAAGCCTTTGTGGCATTTCTTCCTCCCAACACACACACACACACACTGCCATGTTCTCAGTTTACCAATTATCCAGTGATTTTCCTGGTGATGGGTAGGCTGAGTCAGGTCCCCCTCACCAGCTGACCAGTCCTGGTCACAAGGGCTGAAAAGGAGCCTCAGAAACTAGACTTCCGACTGCTGGCACCAGCTTTGGTTTCGTGGTCCTGAGCAAAGTGTGGTGGGAGTGTGCTGTCCACCACTGCTGCCCTCCTACTCACCAGGGTGGGTTATTTACCTCCCTCACAGACCTGCTGCAGATTAGTTAGGCAGTGCTGGCAGAGTCCTTTGGAGATGTGAGCAGCTGCCCAGGAGATAAACACTAATCACAAATGTTTAGAAATATCAGGCTTGCCTTTGTTTGCAGTGTTGTAGTATTTCTGATTCTGCTTGAAAGTACATAATAAAAAGAATTTATAAAGTAAGTGCTTACACAAGAAACTTTCCACATTCTTAGGAATTTCCTACAAGGCTGGGGAACTATTTGATCAAAACAGCCACTACAAATTCTTACTTTACTTGAGCTCCTCACATTTCCAAATTTCAGAGTGAGAAAAACCTGGGGTTTTTTTTAAAAACCACGAGAGACATCCTCAAAGTTCACAGTACAGTTTTGAGATACTGTTTAACAGAATTCTGCATTTTGAGGTGAAGGTGATGTACTTACCAAGAGCCTCCTGCAATAGCCAAACCGTCGGCTCCCATCTTCCCCAGTCAGCATGAAAGAGAAGGTCTCACTAGAAGAAAGGAAATTGCCCAGATCTTACTGTCAGAACTACAGCATAGCTTAGAAAGGGATAATGCCTTATCCAGTGAGAGATTCTACCCACTGGAGGGTCTTCTCTCTCTCTGCCCTTCTTTAGGACACGCTCTGTGGGAAAAAACTCCCTCAGCAGCAGAGCAAAAATATCTGGAGGGCTGAGGATAACCTAGGTGTCTTATTAGCAGAAGAGATGGATGCTGAATTCAGGGACATGGCATCCCTTTGTACTGCAGAAGGAACACAAGAATCAGATTTTGAGGCAGTGTTGAAATCCTCCTTTATATTTAGATAGATCCTGTCTTTGGATTGAGTCTTGCTGTTTAAGGGAGAACCCTAGATACTCTCTAAGAGTAGAGAAATCATTTTCTAATTCAGAAACAACATAGATTTCCAAAATTCAGCTTATTTTATATCTGTGTCTAGGATAAGTAGCATTTGTGACAGAGCAGTAAAACAACAGTTTAAGGCTGCAATGACAGAACAGGTAAAGGGATGGGTCTATGAATTTGTGCCTGGGCTGAGGCACATTCCTGACTGCTTTGCAAATTTTAAATGGCATTACATAAAACACTTCTCTGTGCCAGGAATGCCAGGGTTTATATAATTATATATGGGAGAGATATCTTGTTTCACAAACATGGTCTCATGAAAGGGAACAGCAGCAGAAGAGGAGACACGATGTGTAGGCAGGACTGTCGGCTTCCTATGCCAGTGTTACCCACACAGTTGTCTGCTTCTCCTTCTCAGTGTTTTCAATAACTCACTGTGCAAGTTCTTCCATGTACTGAATAATGCAGCCAAGGAACACAGAATACAACAGGATTATGCTGCATGTGCCATAAAGAAGCCTATCAAAAGTTCCATACATATTCTTGGCTACAATAGTTCCTACAGGTGAATGCTACTTCCTTGTCATAGTGGAAAGTCCCTCTGGACACACTCTGAACAGGTCTCACTTCATTGATGTGCCACTCAGACCATGCACCTTAACAAGCCACATCATATTCTAGCAGAATATGGGGAGACCCCACCTGGAGTATTGCATCCAGGTCTGGAATCCTCAGTGCAATAAAGACATGGACCTGTTGGAGCAGGTCCAGAGGAGTAACTCAAGAAGTTAGCAAAGCAATGGAATGCCTATGAGGACAGGCTGAGAGATTGGGGTTGTTTATCCTGGAGAAGGCTCTGGGGAGACCTTATTGTGGCCTTTCAATGCTTAAAAAGGGTTTCTAAGAAAGATGAGAACAGACCCATAGGGCCTGTAGTGATAGGACAAGGGGTAATGATTTTAAACTAAAGGCAGGGAGATTCAAACTAGATAAAAGGAAGAAATATTTTACAATGAGGGTGGTAAAACACTGGAACAGATTGTCCAGAGGGGCTGTTAGACACCCTATCCCTGGACACGTTCAAGGTCAAGCTGGACGGGTCTCTGACCAGCCTGATCTAGTAGAAGGGCAGAAAGGTTGGACTAGATGACCTTTAAAGGTCCCTTCCAATCCAAACCATTCCATTATTCTATACCTTCAGCCTATTCTGTATTACTCCTACATATTTGGATCAACAGGTTCTGACATACCAATGCAGGGGGGGGAAATTATGTATTTTTGAGATTATTTTTGAAGGAAAAAGGAAACACAAGCTTGGCTCTCGCTTCCCTTGCCCTTCTCTTGCAGTCATTCCTATCCTCTGGAAGGAAGATAGGGCTCCTCTCCTGGCATAGAGCTCAGCTCCAAAAAAAGTTCTCAGATAACAATGTTTTGGGACAAATGAAGAGTGTCCTGCAATGCTAAACAAGCACTCTGAGGTAAATGATTGGGGCAGGTGGTGGGCAGGGCCCTGTCCTGTTTTAGATTAATTTTAAATACTTCCATTTACGCTTCTGAGTTTAGCACTCAGAGAAACCTTCAAGCCTCTTCCCCTCAGCCACGGAGGCCTGCGAGGCAGGCAGAACAGGGAAGAAAAAGAGAGCAGAACTTCAAAAGAAAGGAGAATTAAATACAGCTGCTTGATCACGAAGTGGCCAAGGCTCAAACTGCTGCTTCCTTAATTGGGCATCGCAGAGGCCGTGGCTGCTCCAGGCGCTCTCCGTCAGCGCCGGGCGGCGGAGGAGCACCGGGAGCTCCGGGAAGGGTACCTGTTGTACTCGGAGACAGGGAGCCAGTCCTTGGCATCAGGGAAGCAGAACTGGGGGATGGCCTTGAGACGCTCCTCAGCTTCTCGCATTTGCTTGGTCGGCCTTTCCAGCTGCGGGGGGAGAAAAGTGAGGCTCAGTCAGTCGCTGTAGTCCCGGCTGCACAGCACTGCTCAGGGGGCAGGGCTACCGATGAGCTCTGAGAGCAGGGGCACATCAGATTGTTCTTTATTTGTGCTTGGAAGAGTGAGGCATGGCTCCAGGACAGGTTTACAGATGCCAGTACAAAAGAAATAATCACTGCTGGGTTTTTTAATTTTTTTTTTCTAATTGCCTGAAACTCCTTTGTTGCACAATGGCCACTTAAAGCACAGCCTTAACTCAAATACCTCTGTGCTGCAAGAGTACAAGAGAAATTCCAGAGATCAGAAAAAAAATCTTTCCACTGACTTCAGCGAGTTTTGGAATGAATCCTAATATAGCCAAAATGACTTAAAAGCGAAATATTTAGAAACTGAATTTAAACACAGTCTTTAAAGCATCTACCATTGGGCCAAACTCTCCAGCCCTGGAAAAGATAAATCTGAAAACAGGGAAAGCGTTCAGTTACCTTCTCTATGCCCTTTGCTCTGTAACAGATTGCTTTGGAACAATTCTAAAAGCTCCGTTTGAAAATTACATTTGTATTCATTTTTCCACTTATTCACTTTACTGATCTTAGAATGCACTGTACATAAGAACTTTTCTTTTACCTTGGGAAACTGATATGTCACTTCTGGGAGGTAAGTGTTTTTAGAGGGCTTCTTTTTCAGTGACACTACCACAAAATACTCAAATAACTCCCGTTCCTGCCATTCAATCAGCTCCAGTTCCAGGGTTCGATAACTTGGAGCCCTCTTCAGCATTGACTGGATGTGTACAAGACGCTGGGTATGAGCTGGCATTAAAAAAAAAAAAAAAAAGGAATTAAAAAAGAGACAGATCATTACCTGAGACTGTAACGTATGTGTATACGCCACAGCCATTTGCAAAGGACTCTCAATTTGCCACAGTGTTATTCCAAGCATGTTCTTCTTTTAAAAGCAAACCTTCTAGTTAACAAACCTTCTGTACTCTCCCTCACTAATTGCACCCATAAATCAAAACCCTCTCCAAGTACTCAAGTGATGCAACACTAAGTCACTGAAATAATTTGCAGTTCATAACTGTTACCCTGCCAAAGGTCTGTTTTCCCTTCACGCATAAGACTAGATTATAAACCCTTATGTGGGTGTGCAAATGCACTGGGGCCTCTGGGGTTTCACATCTCAGGCCTGATTTGGATCTGGCTTGCATTGGTGAAAAAGCATTCTGTGCCCTGCCTCTTCATAGCACAGCTTTTTGCTATGAACCATGGAACAACCTCCAGGGAAAGGGGACAGGAAGAAAAGGAAAGATGTGCCAATTGCCTCCAATGGATTTCTTCACTGGTGCCAATTCCACTGAGGGACAATCTTCGATTTATGGTCACGTCCAGACCTCAAAGATATGCCTTTGTCAAGTGACTTGTCACTAGACACCTATGATGGATTAGTCAGTAATATCATTACCAGTTCTGGTTGACCAAAAAGTGAAACCAGCTCAGTAAAACCAGTGTCCTGCACGCTCTTCCCCACCTCTTCCCAACAGGATCTCTGTGCAATGGCAAACAAACTGTTAGCAGCACATGTCAGCCCCTTAATGTTATATTCACTGTCTTTGCCCACAGTTTTCAAAAGACAACAAAAATGAAAAATTATTTTGATAAAGCACTTGGTGTGACTGCACAACTAGGGAAGCTAAATTCCAAGGAATAACCTGCCTGGTCCTGCCCTGAGAAAGCCCCCCTCTGCCGGCTGGCATTCACATCTGCAAGAGGTGACACCAAGGAACCCACCCCACCAGATGGGGACCCAGTGAATCCTGTCATGCCACACATGACAACTGTGTCTTTGGCTGAGGATGTCCTGAGAGCATCAATGTAAATATAAGGTCACTCAGAAACGGTTGGTTAGCGAGACAGCAGAATGAAGATCTTCTGTTCCACAACAGTGTGGGAAAAGCCTCCCAGTTTCCAGTGAAATCAGAATATCCTCCCAATAACACAAGAGAGGCCAGGCCCTGCCTGTGTTCCTCCATGGGCTATGAGAACAAGCAATCCCCATATTTTTTTGACACAAAGAGAAACAGAACTGAAATTGCTATTGGGTTGGTACGGGTAGACAAAGGAGCAATGAATCTTTTTCCACACAGCCCTAAAATGTTGCATACAGCCTGTCTTGGGTGTTCTTACCACTACTTACCTGGAACAAATCTGTTTCCCTAGGACAGTGTTTTCAAGAAAGTTTTGCTGCATGAACAGTAAGCAGTTGACATCTGCAGCAGATAAACATGGATGCTTTCCCCTTACCTTATAACAACAGGTCCACGCTCTTGGGGTTTCTCCCCCCTCACTTAACAACAACATTATGGGTTTTTAGTAATGAAATCTGTTGTTGCTGCCTTCAACTTTTTATAGGTCTCTTTCTGTATCAGGACTCTTGAAAAGGAAGGACTAATTTACTGGCCTAGTTCAGGCAGGGTTTGTGCAGGTGCTGTGCACTGATGAAGGAATTTCTGCAATTTGGAGACTGCAGACTTATAAAAGAGTGTAAGAACCACTATGCTGGATTGGATCCAGATTCCTGCTTCCAGTGGCAGCTCACAGCAAACACTGAAAGCAGCATATGAATAATAAGAAAGCATCTTTATCCAATCTCGTCCCTCTAAGTCTGCACCCAGTAGTCAGTCTGGAATAGATCAGCATCTGTGAAGCGGCTAACAAAGCAAACCTATCAAAGGTCCTGTTCTTCATCATATGACACAGTTGCCAAATCCTTGTTAGATCCTCACAGCTCATTTAGTCCTCGCTTTCCACGTTCATGCTCCTGTGTTGGAACTTTTGTGAGCTCTGCAGTAATGGACTTAGCATAGCTCAGGAAAGAAAACATAGACCGTGGGGAGAAACAATGTGCAGTATCAGAAGAATGTACATTGGTAAGGTCTGTGACAGGGTCTGACTAGAAGTTATTGAAGGCAGATCCCTTACCTTTAAACCTGTCATCTGAGTCACTCTCACTCTCGCTGTTCTCATCTGCAGAGGACATAGAGGGATCAGTTAATGAAAAACCAAAGCAAACAAACTCAGTTTACTGTGGTAAAACTGGGAACAATCCTATTTCACATCTCTGAGCCTTGTGATCCACGCATGCACTTCTCCTCAGTCTTAAAATATCTTGAAATAAACAGTTTGAATGACTCCTTAGGTTGTTTTCCTTGGATTCAATTCCAATTTTTCTTGAGAATAAGAGCTTCATTTTGATGAAAGTGCAAAATTCATTCTGCCTTACAGCAAATGTTTGCACTGAACCCCCATCTATGCTAAGCTGCAAAAGTGAATATTCCATTTAGAAAATGGATATTAACCCTTTCACTTCTGTTTTCAGACTTTAATTTTTTGGGGGGAAAAAAAAGTTATGGAGCACTTGAGAAGTCAAAGTAAGTCTTATGAGCTTTGTCTCTCTGGGCAACATCTTCAATCATCAGAACTCAACAGAGTTAGAGTTAACAGAAAAGATTACATATATGACAAGATGTATTTCTGAGGTGTGCTTGTATTAAAGCTCTATTGTACTCTCACTACAAACATGGGCTGAATTTCTTTTTGGCCCCTGTTTTTCCAGAAGCAGCCTGAAGCACAAGTGTGAGTGCCAGGAAGAAACATGAAAGAATTACAAGGTCAAACCTGTGAATTTTGGACAAAACTTACAGATACAAGTGACTTGAAAAGTGAACTAAAGAAGCTTGATAAATCTAGCTGGTCATGGGATTAATAGGAGAGACAATACTGAGAACCTCATTTATTTTTAGCTCATCCTCATTTTCTCCTCTTGCAGAGAGAAAGTTATCATTGTTCATGGAAGAAAGTTCCAAACAAAGTAGAGTCCAGGGAGAAAAGAATAGAATCTGTTAATCCTGTAACATTCCAATGGATTCACTCAACCATAACACTTCTATCATACCTCGTAGGGATGCTGTCTCGATATTGGACATAGAAAGTTTCTTCAGTCTTTTTTTTCCTCTTTTTGCACTGTAGATGGAATTGATTCTTTGGACAAGCTGCAAAATAAGAAAATGAGGAATCAGTAAGACTAAACACTTTTCTGCCAGGAGACTATTAATTAAGCTATCCAAACAAACAATTTAACCATGGATGACACGCCAACTGAACTCCCAAAACCTTTACTCTTTCAAAGTGCATTTTTTATTTCTTTTACTTTGAATCCTGTTTGCATGAATAAATTATTTTCAGTCTCACTTCTTTACCTATGGGTATATTTTTAAAAACAATTAAATAACTCAGAAACCTAAATCCTATTTTTCCAAAATCCCACAGACATTTGCAATAAAAGCAATGAGCCTGAGGATTCTGAGATAGTGGTCATCCTCTACCACCTCTTTTCTCTAAGTTATTGTTTCTCTCTTCACTTGCATCTTCTAAATAATAGTAATCCATTAGCCTTGTCCAGCTTTGCCAAACTCTCATGGACCTGAAGATAATATTCAGATTTTGAATACGAGTGTAAGGTGTACCAGCACCTCTCTGAACTGAGATTTTCATGTGTTCAAATAAGCACAAGGAGTTGGGTCTAACTTTTTAAAGTTTTTTCAGGTACAGAGTGAACTGGCCCATATGTACTTTTCCTCCTTCCCCTTTCCAACTCACCCCATACTTACCTCACTTCAGAGGTGTTGTACCTACTGTCTCCAATTTTATCCTTATCTACAAAAGTATTTTGAAGTTAGCTGCTAGTGCTGTCTTTAGCTGGCTTTATCCACCACTAGCCAGAATTTTAAGTCCTGGTAATCACTGTGACTTCCCTCAGGAGGGATAATGCAGATCATAACTGTCTGCCAAAAAAAAATCTGAGATGATGGAAAATATTAATGAGATAACTTGTGTTTAGTGCCTTCAACAAGAGGTTGGGATTACTAAGAATTCATAATTAAACAGACTATTATGACTTCTGGAGAGTCATAAATATGTCATAATATGCAACTAATCTTCATAATGTCTTATGAGTCAGGAATAGTATATTTTATTCCATAGCAGTTTTATTCACAGAACTACAGTACATTTTGCAAAAGCTGTTTCACCTCAGCTTGCAGAGAGAGAGAGAAACTCAGTGAGAGAGAAACTAATTTGCCACAGACACAGTAGAAGGCCAGTAACAGAGCACAGACTGGAACAAAACCTCATACAACCTCTTCAACACAAGAAGAGGATCTGGCCCAGAACATTTTGAAGTGTTAAAATCCTCACTTGCTCTCCCAGTTGAAGCAGTGTCCGAGGCATCAGGAACCGGGACTGGGGGACCTTGCTGGGATTTTTCACTGCCCTTGCTGTGCTGCTTGGCACTTTGTCTTCTTGAGCTACTTCACCAAGGACAAAATGCCTGCACTATGCTTAGTGGGGGTGGTACAGAACAAGAGTCTTTTTCCCTCTGATAACTAACATTTTCTCAGTAAAAAAAACCCTGATATTCTCCAGCAACATGTGATTCTGGGAGTTACAATAATAAAAAAATAGAAATTATCACAAGGTTTATGATAAAACTATGAACATACATATGCTGAAAACATAATTTCACATAAGGAGAATACCTGCCTCATCAAACAAAAAAAGAAAGGGTACAAAACTAACAGCCAAACTGTCGAAGTTTTACTCAAAAACAAGTAGTAAGCTGCTCTGTAAGTTGCCATGTAACTTTCTCCATAGATGTGTGCTCATTTGTGCATTAAAACAAAATATTCCAAGAAAGTAATATAGTTAATATTAAGTTATATAGAAACATAGTTAATATTAAGGATGTAATTTCCTCCTTAAACAGAATTTCTGACTAACTGACAGAAACATGAAAATGTCCCTCTACTCACAGTATGTATAGCCACGTGCTTTAAAATATTCTCTCTAGTAAGAACAGGAAAGAGTTGTATACAGAGTAAAACTCAACTTTGTTCACAAGCCAAAATTAAGTATATTAGCAGTTCTCCCCCTCTCTGTTGCTATTGTACTAGAAAAGGTTTGTTGAGTTTTTTGGTTGTCATCTTGTGGCTTGGGGGGTTTTTTCACATTCCATTTTTAGTTGGAAAACTCCTTGAAAATAAAAAAATTAAGTTTTACTTCAAATCCATGAAGACAGCACGATTATCAGGATGGGGCAGGTTGTGAGTAAATGAAGGGAAACATGTTAGGCCAATAATAGCTATTTTCCTGAGACCAGAAGAAGTGATGGGGAAATAAACAGCTTCAGATGCTGCTGCATGTTAAAACTAATAATTTCTTGGCCATCACCCACTCAAAATCACAAAGCTATGTACACAACAATGCTCTGGTCCACGGAGCTTAAAGAAGAGAGGAAAGCAGAATTGCCTTAAAATCAACTAAAAGGAGTATGGCTTGGCTCCTGAGAATTACTGTTCCTGTTTTGATCTGAATGTTCCTTTAGGATACAAATAGAGCTTTCAGTGATGGCTAAAGGCTGGATAGAAATTTGGGAGCTCCTGCAGACCTGTCCTCAGCATAAGCCTGATCACGCTGCCAATACCTTTGGGATCCTCCTGGCCCGCCGTGTAGACAGCAGCTCGCTCGCAGTGCTCAGGCTGTCCTCATTGAGGCTGGAAGGGGAGGAGGGGATGCCAAGCTGAGCCAGCAGCAGCATGTCATCGTGGCTGTGCCGCTTGGGCAGCCGTGGTAAGCGGTGGCTCTTCCTTTCTGACCAGTTCCCGACGCGCAGAGACTGGCTGCTGGGCTTCGAGGGCAGCTGCAGGAACAAGAACAGCTTGAGCTCTTCCCCTCCTCAGCAACACTGGGAGCAGAGGCAGCTCTCTCAGTGAAGGATTGGTGGCTACACAAGGACATCCCACCAGGTGAGCCACTGCTCTGTGGGACGGGTGTGAAGGGAGGGTTTAAGATCATGATGAAGGGTCAGAGGTCAATATCTAAGACATTAAAGTTCAAAGGAAACAACAGTACTTTTGGCTCTGGTGCATTTCCCTGAACCCCCATCCTATCAAGTCTATGAGCCTTCAAAATCTGACTTAAAGACTTGGCTGACATCAAAACACTAATTCAGTTGGCCTGGCCCATCTCTTTCACTTGCAGGAGTGAAGCTCAACAGCAATTATCCGATTCAGTTGTACTATTAACTCAATGTAATTGCAATTTAAAAACTGCGAATTCACACTATTTTATCCTAGAAAAAAAGAAAAAAGTCAAAAAAATCAAGCCTGATGTATTTTCACGGTGTTAAGAATTTTTAAGATCTGCCAATGTGCAGAAGTGCCATTACAGCTTTGTCCTGCATTCTCAAAGAATTCCCTTTAAAACACAAAACTCTTACCCTTGGAAGGGGGCGGGGGGGAAATTTCACTGACAGGATTAAGCACCAAGTAACATCTATCTTTAAAAACTAGATCTCTTTTGAAGCAGTCCTTCAAGCAGCTCTGCCCAGCATTCAGGAAGCTAATCAGCAGGCTGGCAAGGCTGGGTCGCTGCCTTCTCCTCCCAAACACAAACACTGTAAAGAAGCTTAACCAGCACATCCAGGAGAAAGTACTATTATGTCAAATGTCTGTCAATTGGCATTTGCTAATATTCTCTCAGCACTATTATAAGTTATAAACCTGCAGTAAAAAATGTCCCATTTTTTCTACTTGGAGGGCTTACTGATTGCAGTGCCATGCTATCTGGGATTAAGCACAGGTATTTCTGTGTGTGTATGTGTGTTTTGCATCACAAATACAATGTCATTATAAAACATTCCTTTTACATCTGATGACTTCAAAAACTGAAAATAACAAGTGGGAAAGGAGAAGACTCAGTGGGATTCAAAATCAGTGTTTCTGAGGTCCCTGCTGACCACAGATTAGCACGCCAGGAAAATCTACAGCAGTCTATACTCTAATGAAAGGAATTTTTTTTGGCGATGATTACTGGAAGCCTGATGACCTTCTGATCTCTTTCCTCTTGTTTATCATCATCCATGACTGAAAAGTCATGTTGCTAAGCCAGCTATGTTGCTATGATGGAAAAACTGGGTGATAAATCACTGCCAAAACTACCATTCTTCAGGAAATTCAGACTTTGCTATTTCTGGTCATTGGAGAATTACCCAGGCCCATAGCTGACCCGCTCATAGTGCCTCTTCACTTTAAATATCAGCACAATGACAGTGCAATTATGGCAGGACTGACTCCTGGCAGGGAACTCCCGGCAGCATTTCCAGAACAAGCTTCCAAAATAAAGACAGCCCTGTTGCAAAGATACCAGAGAGTACTTATTTACCAAACAACTTTACAGAAGCTGTTTAAATCTGTACATTCCTTGGTCACCCTGTGTTAAACAGAGAACATTGGACAGTATCTTACTACGGTCCTATATGGTTCCTACCCCAAAGATACACCTTCCTAGATCCTCTAGATGCTACACAGTTCCTGTTAACTTGCACACAGCCAGAAATAATTGCTATGCAGCATAAGTCTCTCAGTAGGTGGTTATCTTTGTGACTGCAGTTTCTCTTTCTCCTTACTCTGCCTGATTACTACCTTCCACTTGTTCCTTTTCCAGTAGCTTTGCTAAAAACACTCCTGTTTTACAAGAGAAGTGCCAGGACTAAGAATTCTGGTGATACTCCTTTTGTCTTTTCGACTGTGGTGCTCAGGTGCACACAAAGTAAGTGAAAGAAAATGTATTCAGTTTTATTCTAGTTCTCTTTACAAGACAAAATGTAAATTGTTGTGAGGTTTCGTTCAACGGCAAATTTTCTGTTGATTCAGTTCACAGTGAAGTTCCTTTACATGGTGTTTTGAATCTCAAAATTAAGTATATTATGAGAATCATATTTTGTCTTATGAACACAATGATCCCATAACAACAAAGCAACCCAGCATTTCACAGTGTTCACAAAAAACAGACTTGCTGTGGAAAATTCGCCACAAAATAGACAGTCTGCAGAGTTCCTCATCTTTCATCTTTTGCTGTAAACACAACTTATACAGCCTTGTTAAATGCAGACGCTCAGGTTTTTCTGATTATTTTATTATTCATTTATTTATTGGGGGGACATACTTGGCATTCTCCATTTTACAATAAAACATGCCACAGTATGTACTTCACGAGAGCAAAGTCACAAGAGGCCTCACGTAACAATACACAGGCAAAATTAGCAGCTGACTTTTCCCCTCCTGCTTGAAATCACAGCAGCAAATGCGGAGGCAGTTCACTAAGAGGTGCAGCCACACAAATAACTTAGGTCCAGATTTAACTCACAAACAACCGGTGGAAAGATTCTGATTAAAATCCCGAGGCCACAGCCAGCACAAAGAGCCACCAGCTCCTGCAGCCCTGGAAAGCTGAGCTACAGCTGCCAAGAGCATTCCCAGCACCGACTCATGCGTTCGGCCGCGCTCCTTTTCCAGATACCCTTTATCATCCAGTACGGCTGCTCTTCCTCCCGTGCCACGACTGGTTTCCTTGCAAAAGCTTTAAATAAGCTACAAGCACAGAAAGAAGGGCTGTTACCTGGGGAGGTGATGTGTATTTCCTGTTCTGCGGCGTCCACATCCTGTGCAAAGAATCTAGGGAGTTCTCCGAGAGCAGATGGGATTTGCGGCCCGCGTGACGGCCCTTCAGCTCCACATCCTCGTACGGGTTTTCCTTGGGTGACTCGCCTTCACGTTTGGGTTGTGGTGGTTTTTTTTTTTAAGGAAAGAAAAACAGACAGGAATGTAAAATTAGAAAAAAAAAAAAAATAAAATCATGTGAACCAAGTGAAAGGCTTTCAGAAAAAGCTCCTCAGCTTTCAGCATGACTCATCCCTCTAGCTGCAGCTGGAAGTATTTGGAAGAGAACTTGGCTATGTGGTTGACAAGTTTCTTTGGATTTTTTTTTTTACTGCCTTTTTTTTTTTTTTTTTTTTTAAATAAAATACAAAGATTTCACAAGACATGGTTCTGAGCATCCGCAGCTGTGGAAAATTTATTGAAATATAAAAGCTAAGGCACTTAACTACTTTAAAGTGTATCAGTACATTTTATAAATCTGTAACAGCCACTCACAGGGTGAAATGAAGACCAATAAATAACTGTTCTCAACATACCACCCCCACAAACAATGAGACAGCTCTTGTTTGATGCTACCTTCTTTTTCTCTTCTCCTGAGACAAAGCAAAGAAACAATAAATATTTTGGCTCAGCAGTGCGAAGAGAGAAGACTGAAAACATAAAAGGGGAAGAATTTCTGTCCCAACCATACTGCCTCCTCAAAGTGTTCTTTAAAACAGATCACGTCTTCCAATTAGGCAGCAATTCGTTTCAAGTTACATAAAATTCCAGTATTCCATAAGGAAACTCATCCTGCTAGTCATGGATAGAGGCTTGAACAGTTAATCACTAAACATGACATCAATGAAAAATACGTCAAAAAGCAGACCACAGTCTTTGAATTTTTGGCATTTGAAAATCAGAACCAAAATTTACAGTCCAGATTTAAGTGAGACCCGATATCCACCGACTTCTCACAACTCCTGAACTTAGCAAACCTCTCACTGAACTAAGTAGAATGAAGATGAATGAACACCATCAACAAAATTAACATTTTGTATCCATTTTTTCAGACAGTTGATAATCAGCAACTGATTTAAAACTTCAGGTTTATCAAACAAAGGGTCTTTCCAGCTTTCCAACCACCTCAAATAGAAAATCATCTCCAAAAAGAGTGTTCTACTCAAATTCAAGGCTTGAATTTACAGAAACTTGAAACGTGCAGGAAGTTCAAAGCTTTTAAACCAACTTGCTTTTAGTTTTATATCTAAAGATGACTCTAAACCCCATGTTTTTAATACAATCTGTGTCACAATACAAGCTATTTAATATAAGAAATTCAGATTTTACTACCTACTGTGTCAATTAAGAATTGAGGACAGAAAGCTGTAGCATGGTTTATTATTTCCACTGTTCCAGAAAATATTCACAGCTGAGTCATAGGTGTTTTCAGTGAGAGCAAGGCCTGGGTTAACACTCAGTCCATGTGACTACCAGCTATTTTGTTCTAGACAGAATTTCCTTATTTTACAAAAGAAAATAAAGGCAGTTTGTTCTTTCTACTTAACTGTTGAGCCTGGAAACATGAGACTGCTTGATTCATCAATTATCGCTGCAGGAACTTTTGCTGAGCGAGTTCACATATCACAATAGAAGTAAAAATACAGTTTTGCTACAGTAATGCATCATACTAAGGTTTCTAGTCAAATATAAGCACAAGAGTGAATGTTTTAGCTTTGTTTTAATTAGAAGCCTGAATCACTGCTGCTCTTGAAGAATGTCTGCAGTGGCAATCGGAGCTTATTATTTCATCCACAGGGAATTTGATTCCAGAGGTTGCACTGTCATTGTAGCCAATCCACATGCCACATGGAAAGAACGCCTTCAGGTGCATGGGGTACACTGAAGGAAGACCTTTTGATAATTGCATTGAACAGGATCAACCTTAACCAACAAATATTCCTAAAAAAAAAAAAGTGTAAAGCTGAAAATGTCTTGGGATGCCTATGGAATGGATTGATTCCTTCTGTGGGAAGAAAAATAGATATTGCACACTAATTCTGTTATTTGGAAACTCTAGAGCTCTAGATATGATAATCATAACAATGATAAATAGTCAAATTTGCAAAATGTTGTTACTTACAGCTAATTGGGCTGTACTAGCATAATAAAATTTCTTGTAAGCCCAAGTCAAGTATAGGTCAAGCAGGCATTTTGGAATGGATTAACAGATTTCAAAACACCCAGCTACATGAGACAGTGCTCAAACATGCACTTCCCTGTGAAAACAAATGTTATTGTATTCGTCTGCAGAGTATCCAAACTTGTGAGAAGAAACAAGCCCATGAGTGAACAGAAAACGTTTTTACAATGTAAAGCACTTGTAAGTTCTAAGGGGATTCTCTTTCCAAGACACAATGTAAAACAGAATTGCTTGAACCCAGTTAAACTCAACATAACTAATGTTGATCTGAAATATTAAGTATAGAAATGGGCCCAGAGAAGTCTTGGAGGAGAGAAGAGGGAGGAGCAAGGCACCGTGAGCAGAGGCTGCTTTTCGGAGTCAGATTCTCTACCAAGAGAAAGCTTGGGCCAAATTCCTCTTCAGTGTGATATGAAGGTCAGAGGAGACACTACAGGGATTTTAACCCTTTCCCCTAGAGCTGTGAGAGCTTCTTCAGCAACTGGTTTGCTGTTCAAGAAGTCTTGTTTCTATTCTTTTTCTCATTTGCTTAAAAATCGAACTATTTCAGGGTGTTGGTGGATTTTTGCACTTTGAAATAAAGCCTTGAGACCAAATACATCTCACTGGTATTTTT
Source organism: Lophotriccus pileatus (assembly GCA_035583135.1). NCBI lineage: Eukaryota > Metazoa > Chordata > Aves > Passeriformes > Tyrannidae > Lophotriccus > Lophotriccus pileatus. The sequence goes on along the minus strand of JAWWES010000168.1, from coordinate 10,746,989 downwards.
TGCCTTTTTTAAGGAATTAACTCCTTCCACAATAAATCTACGACAATGAAATAACCCAGTCAGTCAGAAACAACCTGATTTTGCTGAATTTGAATGAAGTATTTGGTTCAAGCAGTGAACTAGAAGAGACAGTTTATTTGCCTATGTCTTCTGCTTTGATCTCTGCATTTCTCCTCAACACAACCATTTCTCCAGCCCCAAAGCCCAGGCAGGGAATGTTTGCAAGCTGCAATTCTTTGGCATTCATTTGGACTTGCTGCAAAAGGAAAACATGTTTACAATGAAAGAGCAAGGGAACGTCTTTGTTCCTGCCATATGGATGTCTCTATTGGAAGCCAAAAGGAGAAACATTATGCAGTATAGAGGCCAGGCTATTCTTAATGAGGCTGATCCTACAGCCACACATGACAACTGCAGATTATCACTGACTTCAAAGAAGGCTGAATCAGATCCCCAGAATGCATATGGTCACTAACAGGAAGTCTTTGGCAAATACTGTCTCTAATCACCATCCCTACTCCCAGATCAGTTCCCTTTATAAGCATTTTTTTTCAAGTTTCCCATTCTCTTGAATTTTATGTACCAAACTGCTGAGTTAACATGGGGCATTTATCTACCTGACATTTATCTTCAGAAGATCTCACAGACAATTTAATGAGTGGTCCACCATGGAAAGAAAAGAAAGAAACCAAAAATATAAAACAACCAGAGGTATTTTAAAAAGTCCTGAAGAATGAAGTGCCTTGTGCTTAAGCATCAGTGAGTTTCCTCCCGGGGTTGCAGTTCCTCACTCCGTCAGCCCCACTGAGTCCTGAGGCAGCACACAGTGTTCCTCTGCTCAGCCTCTCACACGTGGCAAATGGGAAGCAGAGGCAGACTCAGCAAGCCTGTCTCATGCTGAGAAAAGAGTGAAAAGTAAAGCTGGGGGGGGGGAGGGGGGAGCAGCAGGCAGACGCTTCTCTATAAATGGCAGAAAGCAGGGAAATGCATCATTTCTTTCTAGATGGGAGAAACAATTATCAGAGGAATTAAGTGATTTGCCAAGGGCTGATTATAACTCCAGCCTTTTGCAATGCCTGGAAGCAAGAAGAAGCAAACAGCAGGTATACAGGAAGGGAAAGGGCTCGTCAACTTGTGTTAACTTGGATGCCTAAACTGGGAGCCAATGCTCACAGAGGAGATACTGAATCCAGAGGGTGATGCTGAGTGCCCAAGCTAAGAGCCTACCACCTTTCCTCCTGGCTACATAGAAAGCCCTGACCCCTGAGTTGCACACCTGAGTTAGAGTTACCACCTCACAAATGATAAAATGTGTATTTCCTGCATAACAGAGCATGTGCAGAAAATATAGGGCAATTAATGTATTTTACATTATAATAGAGTGGGAGATGAAAGCTTCAGCTGACATCCAAGGAGAGAATTGGGAAAAATGAAAACCCCAAAATCTCCACACTTCCATAAAGTATCTGAGTTTAGCTCTTCAGTACATAGATAAGCTCTTTCAACCCCAGGGAAGCTGCAACTGTGCAGCTCAGCTGAGGAATTTATCCCAGGAATCTGCAGAAAGAGGAACTATTTCAATATCAAATTACAGCTAAAAGACATTATAGCTGCTCTGAAAAGCTATTGCTGAACAAGTACTAAGCTACAAGCCATTACCAGCTTATAGTCCTATCACCCAATGTGTCAGCTCAACACCGTGATGTCAGAAAAGTAATAGAGCATCCATAACATGCAGAGTGGCAAGTCTAAAACGCAATCGACCTTCTGAGTCCTGGTCCATGGATTTTGTAGGCAACAGCCTGTGCTTTCTGAACTTCTCCAGTTCTGCTTTGCCTTGCAATAAGCAGAACAAACACTGCAGGTACTTTCAGCTCCCAGCTATCTCTGCAGGGACAGCAAGAGCTTAAAGCTGTAACCATAATGAAGCATAGGGGAAAATTAGCGTGGCCGATAAATAAATAAGAAATTTCACACTCATAATTTGCCCATTTACTACTCAGTCCAAAGTCATGTGCACAAAACCATCTGATGAGCAACTATTAGCACAGTCCAGCATCTGCCCGCACTTCAGAGGCCTAACCCTGCTGCCTTCAACAGCTTCTGAATTTAAAGTAGGATTTGTCAGAGCAGTCTTATGGTTATTTTTCTCTGTTTTACTAGCCTGCAGCACTGACTAGAAAACCAGGCAATAAAGCCAACAGAAATTGTCAACTAGAAACCCAGGCAATGCAGCTGACAGAGACTCTCACAAGACACTGTAGTGGATGGTATAATGATGAGACAGACTCCACAGAGAAAACGATCTAAATAGAGCATGAGATGATTATTAAAAATAACTGGAATCCATGTATCCCAATGTAACAACAAAGTGGCAGGCTGATTGTCAACAGGATCGGCTAAAGTATTTGGCTTCTCTTTGACAGGCCCCTATGGGTACTGTTTGATTTAATGTGCTCTGGCTGCCATTATCCTACAGTGTCTATTATTAAATTTGCCGCTATTACACTTCCCAAAATCTTACATGGTTTTTAGACTGTGACAGGCAGACTGTGGATGTAGAACATGACAGGAACATACAACTCCATGATCACTGCCTGTACCATCATTTTGGATCAGTCCTAGCTCTGTCTTTGACTAACTATGCTGAAATGGGTCTGGCTGAAAAACCAAATGTTTTCAGAGAAGCACAGCACTGCTGGCATAGCTGCAATCTCTCCAAGTTTGCTTCAGCTTCACAGCAACCCAGCAATTTCAGTTTCTCCTCTATTTGTACAATCACTTTGATGTGAGATGATAATATGACAGACTATAATGTGCTACAAAAGCATGACAGGCAATAATGTGGTGTGTAAAGGTGGGATTTTACTTGAAAGAACAGCTCGCTGTCTTTCTAATGTTTTCCCATGTTTACTGGAAGAATTCTAATTTGAAAGCAATGTCAAGCTGGAAGATGTTCCAACTGGACTTCAGTCATCATTTCTGCAGCTCTTCTCACACAAAGTGGATTCAGTAAAACAGCTAAATCATCCCTTTTTATTACATGACATGCACTATGTCAAATTTACACAGGAATTCAAAATACCTGAGTGGTTTAGGAGAGACCAGGTGCCTTATCACAAGAGGTAAAGGGAGTGACATGCTGTTCTGGACTCCACATGAAAGGTTAAGCCACTGATATTCCCTCCATACTTAGGACCTTGCTTGTAAATCCACACCTGCCTATTTTAACTGCTCAGGTACTCACCTGAGTTAGGCTCCCTGGCACTCCACTTAATAATGCTGATTTGAGGCATATTGCTCTCTCTCTTATGAGTTCTGAAACATGAGAAATCACTCAGAGATCCAGACTCCTCTGTTCTCTGAGGAGAGTGTATTTGACCATGTACAACAACAACCTGACCCTCGGTAATTTCAAGGAGAAATAACTACACCAAAACAAGGACATTCTGCTTTGTGAGTACCTGAAACCTGTACAGAAGGTGTATATGATTTTATGAAGAAGATATGATTTTACTCAAAACTAAACCAAACCAAAAACCAAGCAAGCAACGAACCAACCCCCCCCTCCCCCCCCCCCAAATATTTCTAGGCCTACTACCAACCCGACAGGTTTGAGGGTTTATAATGATTTATTTTTCTCTCAACTCTCTGACTGTGAACAAGGCCCATGCAAACCCAGACCTAGTTGCCCTGTTTTAGTGCAGAAGTAAACAAGAAGCTGATTCTCCCAAACTGAAGTGATACTCAAACTAACAGATGTAAACAGCTAAACAATTGTCTACGACTACACTGTTTCACTTTTCTGTCACCTTTGGTGTCAATTGTAACAAGATTCAGTTATTATATAGCCCTACAGAAGCACAGTGATTAAGTTGCAATTGTCAGTCTACCTTCTCTTAAGGTGCAAAAAGTCTGTCTAGAGAAGTGTCCAGCTGTTGAAAGGGCTCAAAGTCTCCTAACCATGGCACTGAATGGGTCTGGAGAGCAGACAGGTGCATAAGAACCCCTCCCCAAGAGGGCCAGCTGCTCCCGGGACAGTGAATTGCAGGACATTCCCGACAGGAACCCACCAGCAAGATTCCATTCAGAAATTCATCCTGCTTTTAGAGATTCCACAGCAATGTTTTTGAGGTATTGCTTTACTTTCTAGACTGCTTCAGCTCTAGCTGCCAAAGCAGACATGGTAGCTGTCAGCAGATGCTTCTCCTTCCGCTGTGTCAGTTCTGCTGTTTGCCTTCTTTTCTCACTTTTCCCTCTCTAGACAGACTTCTCATGTAATTTAACTTTTCTTTAAAGTCAATCTGAAATGATTTGACTCAGCTGACTGAGAGCTCCACAGACTCCTGAGGAGTGTTCTGACTGGCTTCATCAATTACTTCTCAACAAACATAAATACAATCCAAGATGAGCCTGAATCCAAGCTCTGCCTCTCTACATTTATTTCTGAGCTGACTAGACATCTGTGTCCCTATCAAGAACGTGTGACTGACTCTATCCTCATCAATGGACCACAGAGAAACTGTGATGTGGCAATAGGGAGAAATGAGGGGAAGATGGAACTGAGTTCCAAGACAAGGTTTCAAGCTGGTCTCTACCACTACAGACAATATAAAAACACCAGATCCAAAGGTCTGAGTTCTTTTAGCATTCAACTGTTGAATACCAACTTTAAGATGAAAACATTTCAGCTTTTAACTTTGCATAATAACCATGGCATTGCCCAGAAGAAAGATTTTTTTCCACAGGAGTCTGTGCCAGTTTCCTGAACCATACACTTTTGACTATCCTTCTCTCGTCCAGGTTATCTGTGTCTCTTTAACAGCCAGTCCATCTGCCCAAGTTCACATTCCAGCTGCTCAAGTCTCCTTGAAAAGAGCATTTCCTCAGACAGTAGGTGTTTGATGGACTCCATCCTTCACACTATATCCTACAATGTCACTTGAAAACACACCTGCATTTAATGAACAATAAACGTAGACTGTATCAACTGCAAGGTTAAAGGAGAGTCGCACAGCCCAGTGGTCTACACGTCACTGGGACCTGCCACCACGCAGCTCTAGCAAGTTTTGGCACTGACATCTATCATGACTTTGGCACACCACCTAAAGAGCACTGAAAAGAGCTCGTGGGACTCTAAAAGAGGTTAATATATTAGCACTGTCTTTCATGTTAGTTAACAGAGTTCGAAGAGCTTTTTTTGATGATTGCAATTTAGTGAGCAGGCACCAGTTTTGCATGTGAGCCAGTCAGAATGGAAACTTACTGGGGCAAGGCCTCTCTGCAGTAATGGATGTGTCATAAATAAACTCACTGTCACACAAACTATTCCTCTTATTGCACCAATAAGCAACTACACTAATCAAAAGACAGTCTGATATTCACAGACCTGGGCTATATGCTGAATGGTCTACCTATGACTTCAAAAGCAGCAGAGAGGCAAAAAAAACCCTGTTAAGACACAAATCTTTAGGGAGGAAAAGCATTTTAATTGCTTCCATTCTTCCAGGGAAAAGAAATGTGTTATATGAGGGCCAGGCAGCTATAAGAGGAAATGGCTCTTGCTTGGACAGGGCAAATGCAGTTGTGCAACATTAAACATTCTCAATCCATGATGCAACACACAGAGCCCAGCTGAGCAGTGGGTTTCCTACACATCTCTGTAGCGTCCTCTTGGAGGAAAACTTCACCTGTTCTACTGTGTCCAGCACTCTGAGGAGCTGAAGAGCAAGAAGGCTTGCTTTTTCAAAGACTTCTTTCACTAACATTTAATTTCTAAATTGAGTGCAATTTCTCTCACAAACTATAATTTGCCTAGTTTTACTAGATCTTTCTTAAATTAAAATTAATATCATGATTTCACTTTATTCATTCAACTTTTTTTGGTAACAATCATAACGAATGGTTTCTTCTAGATATCAGGTGAAAAATGCCTCAGAGACACAAGACCTTAAATAACAGTATTAAACATCTCAACTGCATTTAGGGGAACAGACTGGAAAACTGAAACCGTATGGTACAGATGACAGGAAATGCTGTTGTCCACAAACACAGCAGAAGCAACTATCTCAGACATCTCTTAATGCTGTGATAGTTTTTTGAATTCACACGAAGCCAAGCATGGTTTCCCCAACCGGATTCATAAACCCACATCAATTTTGGTCTGATTAAAGGCTCATTCAAAACCACAAGGAGCAAAACAATGTTAAGTTTACTATGACTGCCACATTCCTGCGAGTGCTAGTACAGAAGATGAATGAAGTCCACATGGTTCCTTGCACATGGAATACAGCTCTGATTTATATTAGGAATATGCATCCCTTTATACATCTGCTGCTTGATTAGTACTGAATGGATCATTATGTTCCGATCCAATACCTGTCTTGAAGGTAACATGAAGATGTTTCATCTATTAAAGTTTACGAAAATATTACAAAATTAAAGAAAGTGTCTGGTCCACGATGTCACTGGATTTCAAAGCACAATCATTTTTGGTTTTAATGTACTTTAAAACTCCTCTTTTTTTTTAAGTCAGCTCTCACAGTAAGTTCATTGCTGCCTTGGTCATTTAAGGAGAAAACAGTGCAAGGGCACCAGGACAAAGAAAAATGTTTATTGTACATATGCATCACTCGAGGAGACCATGTATTATGCAAAAAAAACAGTGAATCCAGTCCTAGCAATTATGTGCTCAGGAGCTGCACTGGTCCGAGTTAGAGCACTCAGTACCCCACACACAGTAACTTGTAGGTACCTAACATGAAACACGCTTTCCAGAAGATATCCTCTGATAGATAATTCACAAGTTATGCACAGCTCTCCTCTGCTTTGCAATAGGGAGAGATGTCCTGCTGAGGGCCACCAGGCGAGGGGACATGGTTGACAGACAGGAGAGCTGGGCTTCTGTGCCGTGTGGCATCAGCAAACTGAAGGAATGGCTCAGCAGGAACTTTAGAAAGTTTAGGAAAGATAAATCCAGTCCCACAGGGGTCAGAATAACCTTGCAACAGTGCATGCCAGTATAAGGAAGGCAAATCATACCTTGGTCTGTGGCCAGCAGGACATGGAAAGTGGTAATTCCCCTCTATTTGGCCCTTACAAGGCCACACCTGGAGTATTCACAGTACCAGAGAGACATCAGACTGGAGACAGGCTAGAACAAGGCTACTGAGATGGTTGGGAGCTGGAGTGCACAACATGAACAAGAAAAAGCTGAGAGAATGGGACTGATTAGCCTAGAAAAGTCTGTGGGATAACCCAACTGCTGTCTTCCACTACATAGAAGGGGAAGTCAAAAAGGTGGCACCAAACACTGCTCAGAGATGAAAGGCTGAAGGACAACAGTCACAAATGGCAACAAGGAGAATTTGGACTAGATAGAAAGAAAAATCTATTCATAGTGACATCAAGAAAAAATTCTTCACAGTGGAGACTAAGCAAGGGAGCTGCACAGAGAGGCAGTGAAACCATCCTGCTGCGGTACTCTAAAAACTCGACTGGATGTAGCCCTAAGCAACCTGACCTAACATTGAAACTAGCCCTGCTTTGAGCAGAGATTGGACCAGCTGACTCCAGAGTCCCTTCAAACCTGAATTTTATGATTCTGCCTCACAGTGCTTAGAACATTACTCAAGACTCACAACTTTCTTTTCTTGTATTTTAGCATTGACTTGCATTACAGATTTTAATTCTAAGGGGAAATTACACACTTTATTAAGTTTATTACTACAGCAACAATGTTTTAACTACCTACAAGCTTTTAGGGAGACAGGAGATTCACTAAGGTTTAGAAAAAAGACCCACCACTTCTAGAGCAACTTTGCAAACAAAACCCAAAGTACAGTGACAAGTCCTTTGTAGTTTTGAAGCAGATGTAGGTCTATAAAACAAACTCACTCTTACAGGCACCTGGTTTCCATGAGTACAGAAGTGCTACTTAGAGACTGGGGTCTAGCACTACTGGTATAAATTGCAGATGTGATACACAAAACTACAACAGTTTCTTTAAAGCTGGAGATCAAACCACTTTGACTTGTCTTTAATCAAGCTTGACAGTTTATAAGAATTATACTGATTTTGTATTCCCCCTGCACTGCCTGTATTGAATGAAGTGCTTGGAAAGAGGCTGTTAAAAAGCAGTACAAAACAATGAAGTTCTGTGTTTGTTCACAGATCTGAAATTTTGCATTCTCTTCCCTTTGCCCTGTCAAAGTGCCCAAATTACAGTCTGCAGGCAGCTGGTTTATAGTTCCCATGAGCTGGAAGAGCCCATTATGATTTTGCTTTACTGAACCCATGATTTCTTCTCTTTTGAAGAAAGCGTCTTACGAGTCCTGCACATTTTATTTTGATATTTAACAAACCAGAGCAAGGAAAAGAAGCATTACCACCTAACATCTGGCAGCACATTGACAAATACTGAGAAAATATGAGCACTGTAACTAACACACAATACATTTTCAAGTATGAATTGTGTGGTCTGTCATGGAAGAGGCTGATGATCATATAAAGATGCTCTCCACAGAGGAAAACTTCTCATTATCTATGAAAGGTCTCATTTTTTACTAAAAGATACTGAGCAAGAGCATTTTCTTCTGTTCTGAAAGCATTTTTTTTAATGGCAGAGAGGAACAGTACAGCTGAAAATGGAAAGAGTAAATTCCTGTTTTCACTGAGGCTGACAAGCCAGAGAGAGAATTTGGGCATGACAAAGAGCCCCAGGCAGCAATTTGTGGCCACTGTTCTTTGTTGTATCAAATGATATGACCAAGAAGAGTTTTGTTCTATTATCTTTGTTTGCCCTTCAAACATTTGTAAGTACTACTAGAGTGACTTTTTACCAGACTAAACAAGCCCAGCTTGTCAGTGTCTCTTCAGAGGACATGTGCTTTAGGGTCCGTGACTATCTTGGTAGCCCTCCAGTCTTCAGTACATAAAGACTCATTGTCCAAAGTAAAATGAAGTCCCCTTTGTATCTGCTATATTATTATAACACTGAAAGAGTTAAAAACAATGCAGATATTCATCACTTGTGTGGAAAATCTGTGCTCTGAAGGGCTGCCCAATTTTTGGTAAATGTAACAACTTTTTTTTTTGATGTTAAAAGAATGTATGCATAGGCCATACATTTCCTTCTAAGACCAAAAGAAACATGTTTTTCTTATGAAGCTTAATCAAAACAGTGTTTTTTTGTTGTGCATTTCTGATGGCTGTACAGCTAAAGGAAATTAATTCCTCTTTAACCAGCAACTGGGACTTAGGGAAGACCCACGAACAGTGCTACAAAACAACTGCTTTGGGGCAGTTCACGCCAGAGTCCTGAAAAAGCTCAGGGTGACCACACAAGGCCTCTGAGGTTAATCTCGCTATTGGATAGCTCTGTAAACACTGTCTCAAGTTCAGTTCTTTGCATTTTTACACCAGTCAAGGCTTCAAGCCAAGGCTGTGATAAAAAGAGTGGTTTGGTTCTTGAAAAGCATTGGCAAAAAGCTGACCAAACAGTCTGTTTCCAATAGTACCCAATAAAGTCCGAAAGAATCAAGACTTCCTACATGCAGACATTACTGCTTCCTACATTTGCACTGAAGGATCCAACCCTTTTACCCTCCATTTAATCTCTCTTTACTGACAGCACTGAATGCTCCTGCACAGGGCACCTGTTCAACAATACATGGCCTGCCCACCACCACTGAACATCCCGCTGGGAGCCCGTGTACTGCAGCAGCTTCTTACCTACAATGTCTTCATAGGCATTTTCTTCTAAAGTGCTCTTGGATCCAAATTTATGCTGGCTCTCAGTCCCATTTTCAGTCGGGGAGGGAGGGTACAGGGATTGCAGACTTGAGGCATCCTCAAACTCAAAGGATTTTCTGAAGTTTAAAACAATAAGTAATTAGTAACTAGAATGCAAAATTATTCAAGCATTTTGATGAGTGTTTGCTAAGAAATATACATAAAATGAACTACAACAACAATAAAAATCACATATCATGTTTTAAGAACTAACTTTTGGAGGATCCTAAGTCCTGTACTCACAGCAGTCATAGTATACTGTGCTCACACAGCATAGCCACCTGTGACACTTATATGAGACTGGAAGTATTGTTATGCCCATTATGCAGACAGGGAGAAAATACCAAGAAAGTATGATATTTTTGAGAATTTACAAGGTTAACAGCACAGTCCTGAGATTAGAAATTGTTTTGCTCTTGCCGAGCTCCCCAGAAGCATGTGGCCCTCTCTCCTCAAGAAAGACTTATCTCTGAAAAAGCTTTCCTCCAGTGGTTGTTCTGGGAGATGCAGCACACATCACTCACATCTTTAGTGGTGACATTAGACACCACTCACATCTTGAACCTTCAGATGTGTTTGTGCACAGAGGTCAGTGTACAGATGCCAGAGGCACTCGTGTGGAAGTCACCATTTCTCTTGCACACCCTGTGTCAAACACTATCAGCAAAGGGCAAAGCATTGAGGAAATTAGTGCTCTCTGGGTGGATGAGCAATCTGGGCTGATGGCTGAGGGCCTGAAGGTTTGGCCCTTCCAGCAGGAAGGTGAGGACCAGCTGGGTCAGATGAACCATACAATTTGTCTCCCACCTGGGTACTTGAAGGAGGGGTGATGAACCACCTCCCACCTACACCTGCCCCAGTGCTGCAGAGCAGTTCTGGAGGAAGAAGAGCATGAGTCCTCCCCCCTCTCCAGTTTACACAGCACTTGTTTCCTCAGGCAATATCTATACTGAAGCTGGGAGATCCTTGAATCACAGTGCCAGCTGCACAGGGGGTTGGCATTCGTTGGACTGATTTACTGCCAAGGATGAAGTGGTAATAAAAACAGTCTAAGGTCAGAGCATAAATCCTGTGGTGCTGTAAGGCTTGCAGAGACTGTGCTGGTGCCCATACTTCACTCACTGAGACCCAAACTATAAATTGCTCTGCCATCAACCCCTGTTCTTCTTGCCAGCTGGAGTTCCAGCACACCCAGATGGCAGTGAGAGTCTCGTGGGACATACTTTGGTCTGTGAATTGGCTCGACTATTCCTATAGGTAACCCAGTGACTAACATGCAGACACGGCATTTGACAAGAGCATTTCCTATTTGTCTGCTGGAGCAGACTTACAGGTCTGGATCAGGCTTAGGAGCCTCCTCTCTCTCCTTTCCCTAATCTTCAGAACATCCAGGCCCAAGTTATGCACATCATCAGGATCACAGCAGACACAATCTGTGCATTCCAGATCCAGACACCTACTCCTCCACACCTACTCACATCTATAAAGGAAGCTTACACACTTAAGACATACCTGTGTATCAAAGACGACTTTCTAAAGTAGTTAAATATCCAAATCCTATAGATTTCAAGGCAATGCTATGATGTGGTGACACTGTTTAGGAAGGATCACAGGAATGGTTTTGTGGACTGACACTCAGCTGTAGTCCGTGTATCCCAAGCCTATCCTGTGACACTCCTCTCCTGCACTGTGTGTGTGCCAGAGGATCTGCAACTGCTAGAGAACATCCAGCTCACATCAACCTGAAATAATAAACCTACTGCAGGCACCAGATCCTCTGAATACAGACTGTCCCCACGCTAGGAGGCAAACATGAGAGACCTTCCTCCATTTTACTAAAATGACAAATAAAATCAGTGTTTTCAATCAAAATATTAGAAGAATAAATACCCCCAGTCCATTCTCATGACATTCCAGTGAGTGCAAACCACGTGTGTGTTCAATCTGAAACAGAGAGCTACAAGCTGTAGGCAGAATGAATTATGCCTGTTCTCAAGAAGAGAACAGCTTAGATACCGAGATTTCAATAATTACTATTAACTAAATACTGTCATTCGTAGATGAATTGTATGGTCTTAAGTTCTTAGTAAATCCTGGAGTTGTCCTTTCTGTAACTAAAGGAGGGACAGTAGCAAATACGATAAAGTTAAGATTTTATAACAGATTTCCACCCAGCCTTAAAGACAGCCAGCAAACCTGAGATTTTTAGGAAATTAATTTAAACTTATTTAGATCATGAGTAATCAGAGTTGAGTCCAGAGAAATCACTAAACTACTGTAGAGTAAAGCTGTTACAAATGAATGTACACCTACCCTGTAACATGTCAAACTGATTTGCAAGAATCATCAGGTTCACATGATAACATTGTAAATCCTACAACTTGTACTCTACTAATCACAACTTAAATTGATAAGTAATGCTTTTCTTTTGGGTTTATATCTCGTAATCCTACCCAGGCCTGAAGCTCCTTTGCTGAAGTCTGCTGTTGTCTAGCTCTGCTGCAACAGGAGACTGAACCTGGAGAACAGCAGGTACCTCATCTTGAAAAAAGCTTCAAAACTTCATCTCAAAGATCATTGTGATAAAATACTGTTGTTCTTAGATGACTGCCCCTTACTTTACCAATAAAGGCTATCAGTTATACCAGAACATCTAAAAGTTATTGTTTATCTTCTGTACGTTGTAAATGCTGTGCTGAACAAAATGAGGTAAGCTTTGCTTCACAAATTCTTGTTAAAAACTAGATTTACTTCCTCTGAAATCACTGCCAGAACTCAAAGGTAAGCATTGCTAATCAGAGCTTCACTTTCCACATTTCCCCCTCCCCCGTCTTTCTCAGAGAAACAATTCTTCTCAGCAGAGCTGTTCAATCCATTTCAAAAGCAGGTGTGTCTTAAAAGAAAAGGGCAGACTCCAAAGATTCCGCTTTTCCTCCCTCAGCATACTTCAGGTCAGGTTGTGCTCATGTAAACCTTTAATTAATTGAGCCAACATCAAGCACCAGATACTGAACTGATAGTGTGCATCTGAGAAGCTGTTTAGCAGTTACTTGCAAAACTAAATATCAAGGGGGAGTGTGTGTCACACACATGCATGGGTATGTGAACTTGTTAAAAATTATGTACTTCGAATGCTTAGCAACAACTATGACTATAATTTTCTAAGCAGTGAGCAGGATGAGTTTTATCATGTCTGAAACTCAAGACGAATCATGTAATTAAAACAAGACAAGCTCCACAGATTGCTGGGGAAACAGCCATACACTCTGCCCATCGTTAACTCAGGAAGGATGTAAGGGTCTTTCTGTGCCATAACAGTTTTCTCAAAATTAATCCTCTACAGCTGTTGATAGTAACTTAGGATACCATCCCTAAGCACTGAAATAAATGAAATCACCAGCATTGCATAAAACTGACACAACCACTGTAGTAATGAGCTTTGGAAACAGGAAACCTCTTTAGGTGCATTTTGCAGCGAACAGGAAGAAAAGACTATGATGGATCAGCTAGGGTCCCCCAACAAGACAATACTGAAATTATAGTCCATTAAAAATCACAATCAAGGGCATCTGATAACTGATATCTGAACTAGATAACCTTTAGCACACGTGACCTAGAGTCTTTTTTAGGGATCAAGGAATGCAAGTTGTAGAAATCCAAAACTATAGGCAGGTAAATGTGTTGTACCAGTGCATCCCATCAGTGCAATCCAGCAGAAAAAAAACATTAGTCTTGCACTCAACTCCTAGTTTTTCTTATGTCAAAAGCATTGCATTAGGAGGAGAATTTACAATATCATTACTTCAAAAACACAGCACACTTATTTATTAATTTATCTGGAGAACTGAGCACAAGACATTTCCTTGACTTTTACCTATTCTGTGACTTTCTGTGAAAGCGCGACTCTTTCTTCTGCCTTCTGGTCACGGGGGGTGCAGGAGTGGACGGCAGGGGAGGAGGAGCAGAAGGTGTAGGAGATGGAGGTAGGCCATTGCTTGGTTTATTTTTGTGGGTTTTGTCAGCTTCATATTCAAAGGTGCGTTTGGGCTTGGGGACAGGATTCACCGCGCTGTTGGCCGGGCTTTCGAGGAGCAGTTTAGGGACGGCTGAGTTTGCAGTAACACCCTGTTTTGTTTTACTGCTTTTCTCAGCCTCAGGGGGTGTTTCTGGTTCACTCCCCAAAATAACACTCCCTCCTTTGCTATCACTTAGGGTTTCACTCAGTCCCTCCACAGTCTTTTTCTTCCCTTTGTCAATACTGTAGCAGCTACTTGGTAACTGGGGGAGGCCTCTGCCTGACTGCTCCTTCAGAGCCTGCTCAATCTTCTGTATCCTGTTGAGCACAGCAGAGGATTCTTTCCTCCCATGGCTCTTAAGGAAAGTGGCAGAAGGAGGCTCACTCCTGCTTGGTCTCTTTTCAAACCGATGGCAGGAATCCCTGTCCAGCAGTTCCTCCTCCTCTGTTTCCGGGTAAGAACACTCGGAAAATGTTCGGCTCATTCTTCTGAGCCCTTTGAAATCAAATGTCTTGTCACTGCAGGGAGAGGTCAGCACACTGGGGCAGCTCTCACTGCCTGACCTCTCCCCAGCATCCCTCTTGTCCACACACACACTCGTCCTGGGGGACAGCTCCTGGCGGCATTCCCATTCTGTGATCTTCTGCCTGATGTCCAGTGCCTGGGAGCGGACGCTCACCCTGCTGATGGAGAAGGTCCTCAAGTTGGTGGCAGTGCCCAAGGACAGAGTGCTCCGGGCAAGTGGATGGCTCCCTATTGCTTCCCCGTCTTGAGCCTCATTTGGACTCTCCTTTTGGTCAACCTTGGACACGGACAGCCTTTTATCCAGAGCACCCACGCTGACGGCTTTGAGAGGGTGGCTCGAGGAGTCTGTGTCCGATGGGCTTGTGGAGGTGCTTTGCCGCGTAGACGTGCGGCTGTTCCAGTCCTTGAGGCACTGCCTGGAGCTGGAGACTTTGGTGAGCTGAGAAGAGCGGGAAGAGTCCTCACTATCACTGAGGGGGTAGGCAGGGCTCCTTCGGGGGGACAAAAGAGGTGGCGGAGTGGCAGACTGACACCTAGAAGCAGAAAGAAATAAAAAATCAAGTCCTTGGGGGAACTGGAGTTAGTTGCCAGATTTCTCCTGGCTGCAGGTCTTCATGCTGCAAGACTATCCCAGAGCACCACTAAGACACCAATGACCATTCAGCCACAGAGTCGAGGGCTGAGATTCCCAGATTCTCATAGCAAACTACTGCCTTGAAGGCATCTACCACCTCCAGCTGAGTAGCTCCCTGACCTCCCAGATTAAGGAGTCCCTCTTGACCCACTGCAACAAAACTGGGAAAGACTGACCAACAAGGAGAAGAGTTTACTCCCTGGTTGAGGTGAGCAAACAAATTTGAAAATATGTCAGTTTCTAATTCAGAATGTCTGAAGCAAAGTAGCATCATGTGTTCAGACATTGCAGTACTTTATCCTCAGACTTTCAAATCCCTGATATATATAGTAAGCTAAATGAAACAGCAAAAGACCTGGTTTGTCTTTTGTCTGATGCTGTGGCCAACAGATTAAATTTTCCTTACCAAACAGAAGTAATTTTTTATCAAATGAATATTACAGACTGAGAAAACATATTAATCTGCCCACTCTATCTGCTGAAGAATATGAACTGTGTAAAAGATCTCAGTGTTACCCTGGAAAAAACCCTTGGAACAAATTCTTACCATGGTTTGCAAAATCAGCTATTGTTGCTGGAGTTTTGTACATTGTTGCAAAGATTTTTGAGAACAAAAAGACAAAAGGAAATTAAACAAAACATTAATCAGTTGGCTCGTCAGATATGAGCCCGCAGTAAGAAAATTAAGCCAAAACTGTGTCAAAAAAAGGGGTTTGCTGCATTGCCAAAAACCATACATACAAAACATAGCAGAAATAATCACAACTCCTTTAACATTTTGCCCTAGCAACCTTTCTGTTCCAATCAGCA
Source organism: Lophotriccus pileatus (assembly GCA_035583135.1). Taxonomy (NCBI): domain Eukaryota; kingdom Metazoa; phylum Chordata; class Aves; order Passeriformes; family Tyrannidae; genus Lophotriccus; species Lophotriccus pileatus. The sequence continues at coordinate 10,731,212 of JAWWES010000168.1, read as the reverse complement.
CAGAAAGAAAAAGAAAGACCCACAAATAATGTCTTAATTGCAAATATGCAATTAAGTTTATGTTCCATGAACACTGTGGACAACAAGCTTTTTTTTTTTATAAACTATCTTGTACACACATGAGCCATCAAAGAGCTCTTTGATCAAAAGAAATCATAGGAACAAATGTCTCCACTATAGCAAAGGGACAAGAGATTCAGAAGATCCCTGCTGCTATATTGTTTTATTCCCAACAGCCAGCCAATACCTACAGGCAGAGGTGCCAAGTTTTGTGCATTAATCCAAAAATCCAGAGCACTGGGGTGATTTCTGAAAAATTTACTTTGATAAAAGAGATATTTTCTTTTCCTTCAAACACAACCCCAAACCAAATTATTAGATTTCATCCCAGTTTCTTACAGTGGATACTTCACAAGTAAAGCTCAGAAGCATCACAAAAGAAAAAAGTTCAGTTCAGAAAAATACAATGATAAAATTGTAACAAAAGCGAACTTTTTTCTTTTTCTCGGAGATCTGTGAAAAGCAAGTCTATTTGAAACAGAAGCTGCACTGCCTGGAGACTTCTGTTTCTTCATTGTTTTGAAAAATGAACATGCCCATAGGAAAAGAGAGATCTCAAGTCAAAGACAATAGCAAATACTCCTACAACAACTGCCTAAAGCTTCCTCATTTCTGTAAAGAAAGGATGCATGTCAGAATATGCTCTTTTCATCCTGGAAGTTGAATTTCCTGCTACCCTATACAGCTGCAGGCAGGTGTCTAAAGAGATCTCAGAAGATCAAAAGTGGATGACAGATGATGAGTGGTTTTGGCTGGCTGTTGCAGCGCAGAGTTCATAGTGGATTACCTGGAATTACCTTGGCTGACACACCTTTACAGGGCCTGAGGATGAAACCTAAATCAGCCTTTGCTGGCTTGGTGGGGCACCCTGAATCTTCATTGTTTCTGCCTGTCTCATCTCAGTCTCTTCAGTTTAACACCACAAACCCAAACTTTTATATTGTTCTTAACACTCCTTTAGCTTAGATCATGTTCTCCCGGTCTTTTATGTCACACAGACCTGCTCCAGAGCTGCACTCACGGTTCTCTCAAGGAAAGAGGCATCACCCAGTGGAAGTGTATTTTACATCTAAAGGCTACAGCCTCCACTGCAGCCTTAGAAACCATATGCTGTCTAAATCCACTGCCAGGATTCAGCTAGGGGATGGGGACAGAAGAGGCCATGCAAAATGCTTTAGCAACTTATTTATTAGAGTCTAATCTGTATCGACAATAGCAAGAATAAAATACAAAATTACAGGAGTAAAGTCAGTAAAATGGAATAGCAGAGGTGAAGGACATGCTGACAAACATAGAATCATAGAATCTTCTCTTTGCCTCTCTCACTGTATAGAAAACACCATAGGTATAGTCCTTTATGTCATTACAATCTAAGAAATACCTTCTCAGTGGTTTCCACTGTCAGGAAAAGGTTTGGTGACTCATCAGGAGAGGAGGAAAAGGGGAAAATCATGATTTGCATAACCTGCAGAAGTTGCAAAACATTTCTTCTTAAGAGATATGAGCCATTCTTTTAAACTCCAAGTCTCCAGGAAGGTAACTGTAATTAAGGTTTTATCGTGAAACCCCCAAATTCAGTTACAAAACTCCCACTCCCTTCCACTGTGCAAGACTGGGACTGCAGAGCCACAGGCCTTCTGGAGGTGTTTGCTGTCAAATACTGGAGATACCACAGTTAATAAAAAGATTCTGGTTTACATGGCATTACACTGTAAATTTAAGTACTCCAGAGAGAACCTATAGGACTAATTCAACAACAAAGAGGAGCAAAGCTTTGTCCCAGTGGTTTCAGCATACATTCTCTAAAGAACACTGGCAAGTAACAGAATTAAAGAACAAAAGAAGTCCAAAAGCTGATCAGTGAATAATAAAATAGTTCTTCCCCAAAAGACCTACTTCCGTTAGAAGAATATTCTCTTGAAGCGACAATAGTTTCACAGACTTTAAAAGCAATATTACTGGAGTGGAGATTAATAATTAATTAACTTGCAAACTTCCAAACAAATAGTAAAGCAAAATGTTTTTATTGATGTTTTCTACATACACAATAATACAACACAACACTTACAAAGTGGATCTTACATAAATTTTCCAAATATTGTGTATAAACAGCATAAATAAAGATTACTGAATCAATTTTATCTTTCTTAACAAGTTCACTGGACAACACCTTCATTCTTGGCAATGATTTTTTTTTTTTTTTTTGAGAATATCAGCATTTCACAAAAGACACTGTAATAAGTTGCTCTGATTCCCTGTCTGAGGGCACTCTTCCAACATGCAGCCTTAGGTGCACAGCCCTCGAACCACTGGCAGGTAAGTATTGCACTGCAGTCTCGAAGACAATCACCTGCCAAGCAGCCCACAGTGTCCTCTAAACAGGTTACAGACCCTGAAACTGCCTTCCTGCTGGGACTTGTTGCACAGTAAAGAGAGTAGACAGAATCCAAGGTGTGATTTCCAGCTCTCTGGACCATGCTCAGCTTTGCTGATGTGACCCGTTCCCTGAGAAATCAGCAGAATTGCAGTAGAGAAAACTGATACTATCAGTCATGCTCTGTAGGATTTTGATCTGTAGACACAACTGGTGTTTATGTTCTGATTCAGTCTCTTCTCTCCAAGTTCCCTTTTTCCCACCCAGACATAGAAAAAGCTTTTAATTTACAAAAACTGAAATTCTGTAGGCCTGTTCTCAAGTACAGATATGATTTCATGGACCACTGTAGTCATATTGTTTTCTCTAATAAAGGCTACTATCAAGAGGCATCTCAGTTTACCAATTCCCATAAACACATGTTGATAACACATGTTGATAACTGTATCTCAGCTGAACAAAGAGAGCAGAATCACTCGCTTTGAGATAATTTGCAGCATACTCATCACAAAACATAAGACGAAAAGAAATTAATTCCTTCCCTCTTTGCGAGGGCTCTGGCAAGGCTGACTTGTACCAAAAACCTATGGGGATAGAGAAGGACTGGTTCTTGGTGCCATAAATGTCTGAGTCTTCACCAAGACCCAAAACTCAGAAAGTCTCCAATTTTGGACAAGACACCAATATTCTACCTGCAAAATGTGGGTGTGTAGAAGAGGGAGAATTTATTTCCTGGAAGCCACTCTGAAAATGGGCAATATAAAATTATTAGCAAGAGCAGGGGGCCTGGCCTTTTAGTCTAGTTGAGCAGAAGCACAGCTCCTTCCTGCTTCCATTGCCAAATACCACCTCCAGAAAAGGGGAGAAATGAGTGCAGACAATTCTCACAAGTAGATGACATATGTCTCAAAATCAGGAGACAGCCAGAATGATGGGTTAAGAGCCGGGTTTATACGTCTTTTGGAAATCAGAGTACAGGTGGATAATAAGAGTATGCATTTATGGAGGAGTATTGCATTCATGACCAACACTTTACACATTAATAATAATCTTAAGTTGCATTTCAGACCAGGCTTAAGGGTGACTGGTGGGTGGTTAAATGACTTGCCTTGAAAGTGTAACAGGACTCCTAACTCCTCACTGCCCTGCTCTGACCTCTGAGCTAAGCAGCTGGGACTCTGCAGTGCTGTTTTATCTTTCCTGAAGTGTCAGCAGTGACCCTACAGATCATCCTCTCCTGGGCAAAGACAAGCTGGAAGATACTGCTCAGTAATCTTTCAGTTTTGCAAATCCCTTCTGCTCTGCTTAAACCAACATGTACAGAATAATAGCACAGATTTTGGCTCTCTGAACCAGGGAATTTCCCACTTCAACATGCTCATGCATGGGAGCCCCTTTACTGAAAAAAAGAGCAAGGAACATGCTGACAAAAAGGTAGTGGGTTTTTCCAGGCTCCTGTTGATGAGATTCCATCATCTCACGGTGACACTGAAGTGTGGTGAGCTCACACAAAGACACACAGCACTGGTTTTATTCCTTAGCACTTTCTCCCTACTTTGCTTGGAAAAACAGTGATTTCTTAGTATTTTATTTAGGGGTTTCTTATCCCTTGTTCTTCTCAGGGCATTGTGCCATTTCATCAGGACAACCTAACCTGTTTCAGGGTAATGATAATGTCAAGATCAGCTGTGACCATAGGCATGTTAGTTTAGTTGGTATTAGTAGATTTGGCCTGCCACACAAGACTAGAGAATTCTTGTTGCTCTCACAAAAATTTAAAGAGATCTGAGACAAAAGCAACAGAAATTTATCCTTTCAAGAGCAGCAAAACTCATGTTTAATGCAGACACTAAAGCTGCCCTGATTCCAGGTAATTGAGAATGTAGCTTCAAAATTCTCTGGAAATTTATAAGAGAGAATTCTAACAAATGTTCAGCTACCAGCTTTCAAATTCTTTCATACAACATTACAAATTAGTAATATTTTATAATTAATGATGATTTTCATTTCTTTAAGTAAAGAACCTCTCTTAAGCAAAAGACTGCACAAAAAGGATCATTTGAAGCACTAATTCAGATATTCATTGCTAACACTCTATAGGAAAGAATGATAAAGGCCAGTCCTTTCTGGCATCCTGTTAGTCTTTCTGGCTTCTGAACAAACAAGATGGTTGTGTTCAGACTTCAGGATGAAAAACTGAAATTGTCTTTGTAACTGAATGTTGAAAAACCCCTAAATCCTGGGGATTTTATTGTGAGTAAGGTGAGCTTATTTTTGTCCAGATCTTCAATCAGTATACACCTCCAAATAGTTGACGGGCAAGTGAAATACGAAACTTGGAGAATAAGACGTAACTTATTGGATTCTTGGATTTTCAAAAGGCTATTTTCTCCCATGCAAGCCTAACCCCTCACCACATTAAAAAGCTGTATTTGCATTTTTGTACCCAAACTAAAAATGGATCATATTCTTCCTGACTTCTACTTGTAATTCAACAGGCCAAAACAAAAATGAGGACGGACAGTTTTTGAACCAAACAAAATCATGCCCGCCCAAAAGTAGAGCTTTGTGCTGTCAGACTGCAAGAGAGTGGTTGGTCAGCCCAGAAAGATCCCTTGAGTAAGGAGCAGCTCCTACTTCATGCCAGCCACTGTGAGTACAAATACTGGAATCTATCCTTCCCAGAGCAAGGCACAGTGAGAGGGAATCACGCTCTGCTCACCTGTGAACTGCAACCAAGGGCACCATACGCATTTTGATGTACTGCTGCTGAGAACAGATGGAATGGCTCACTATGGTATCCATTTATATCTAACTCCCATTTTATTCAACATAATAGGCAGAAGAGACCAACAGAAACTCGAACTAGAACCAATGTTTAAGTTCCATCATTTCTGTGACCTGGACAAAAGAAGCACTTTTACAGAGATTCAGTACCAGCAGCCCCGTGTAACCAGTACATTTTCACACCGCCCTAGAGGGAACTGCTTCTGGGAAATCACCCAGTAAACAAACAGAGAAGCATCTTCTGCCTCTGTCAGAGATGACTGGGAAAGCTCCCACTAAGAATCAATATTTTTGCACAACCAAAAACCGAACACACTACTGCAGTGTGTGCACTACTGCACACCCAGTGATGCCTCTTCAGGTGCAAAAAAGGCAGAGTAATTCAAAGCAGATCAAAAAACCTTGCAATGATGAAGGACACTTCTCAAAAAATTCCCTCTTCCTCTCTCTATACAAGAACTAGAAATAAATTTCCTCTATGCTTTCCTCCAAAGAACTAGGAGTAGTCCACTTTTTTGCTCTCAAGCACTAGCAATCAGTGGTTTGGTTGCAGTTTGAGATGAGTTATGGAACAAACCACTGGACAGAGCAGGAAAGACTCAGCATTATTTTTCTGTGACAGTGTGCCATTTCCTTTCATTTCCTCGCCCCTAGCTACATTCTCACAAGAGGGGACAGACAGGCAATAACAGTCACTGCTGCAAATCTGCCAAGGAAAGGGACCCCCTGCACTACTGATTTTAAATCCACTTTTGTTTGGCAGTGAGACTTTCTATTACAGTATATTCTGTGCTCTCATAGCAACACAGCATTTTAGTTTTCTACATAACTCTAGTAGATAATTACAGATTATATTTAATTATCTTCAATCTAAGTAAGAGCTTATGGTGAGTAAAGGAGGTGAACTTTTCACACTGAAGTGCTGGGCACACGCTACAAAGGTGGTTTTCCAGCTGATTCAACTTGGGAATGAAGCAAGTAGTACAACTTGTCGTATCTTGCCTCTGACTTGGGAAGGAAAGTGATGTAAGTGCTAACAGAACAAGCCCTCTTCCACCAGACCCTTTATGATTTTTGAGCTCTCACCAGGAGTATGGCTCAAAATCCCCGAAAATCTGCTTTCTAGATAACTTCCCCTCATTATTGTTGACTTTGGGATTGTGACAAAAACAAGACAGAAACTTTCTAAACTGAAAGGTGGATTTGCATTACAACACTGTTTGAAATAGGCTCACTGTCATGAACATGTGGAGTGATGGAAAAGTCCCAGCACTTAGAGAGAATGAGGCAATAAAATCAAAGTGGACAACAAATCACAGAATGTTTAAAGATAGAACAAAAATAGAAACACCAATTATTTTTCTGTTTGTACTTCTTCTGAATTTTTTCCCCTCAAGGGATTTTGATACTTTCCATTTAAGTAAAAACAGAAACCACATCAGAGCTACCAGGACACCAGAACTGTGAAACAAACAAACAGCAAAGATCAAGTTCTATGTGCAGTTTTTAAAAGCTCCAGTTTTTGTACTCCCAGAAAGTACCGAGTTAATGATAACAATTGTGGGACACATTTGTGGGGGTGCTGTGATGAATTCCTGCCATTAACACCCCTCTGGGATTCTGGGGCTTTACAGAGAGTTCTTGAAGAGATGTATACACAATCACAGCTGACTGCAGCTAAACTGTGCTTTTACAGCTCAGAAGCAAAAGGTCTGATTCACACCAGTGAAATGCAGGAATCATTCTGCCAAAGTAAATTCTGTGAAGTGGCAACTATGCTCCACAACTGTAAAAAAAAGGGCAAAGAAATCAAAGCTGATGACTCAGATCCTAAATACTTGAATTAGACTGGATCTGTAAAGCAAAGACAGCAAGACAAATCTGACAATGACAAATGACTGTAAAATAAAATGTGATCAATCAGCGTGCACTCGATACATGCCTTTGCCAAGAAGTTTCTAATAGTGAACAAGATAACAGGAAATTGTGACATTATCTAGAGTGAGAGGGTTAGATTCCCTGCCACCCTAGATTTATGGCAATCTTCTGCTCTGTTACAAGGCAAGTGCAGGATGGTTTTTAAACGATTTTTAAATCACATTTAAGCCTTTTTCACCCTCCCTGTCCAGACACAAATGAATACCCAAGGCAAAGATCAATGAGCCTGTGCTGTACCTTCCATCACAGTGATAAGAAGCTGTCAAGAAAAAAAAAAAATTCAAAAAGCAAGAACTGAAGCATCAGATTAAGCCATTCTCTCTTTTCCACCAAAGTACAGTGCACTTGTTTATAGGACCATCTCTCATTTTCTCCCTAAAAAATACAATTCAAAGTTAAAAAACGTATGTCTCTCTTACAGTTACAATCTTTTCTCATAACCTGTAGATATTTCCTCTGTTATAGCTCCACTGTGACTTATTTTTATTGTCTTCTGGAATCAACTCAGCATGTTTCAGTCTCACCTGATTTCTTAAGGTCTTGGGAGTTCTGTTGGAGAGGGAGTGGTAACGCAGCAAGTGATGGCATTTTCTTAAACCAGGCAGAATGCACAAACCCTTATTTGTCTATTTAAGAACTGCCAGTCCTTGAAACTTGTTCTTTAGCAGCATGTCTAAACATGCTGACTGTTCAAAACCCCAGTGCACATAGAAGCTCTCCGCTTTGCTTCTTTTTTTCAACATGCTTGTTTATCTGCCCTAGAATATCAGAGCAATAAACTCCATGGAACTAATTCTGCCAAAGCTTTCCAAGTGTTCTGTGTTTACATGCACACAATTTGGGAAAGGTTAAAAATTATGGTTGTGAATCGTGATGCTTAGTTTTTAAGGTATCTGAGGGCATTCGGCATTTGGCAACCCCCAAGTCTGGAATTCTGGTTTGGAAAAGTTGTTGTAAAATAGACTCATTCCTTTTCTGCTCTGACAAGTCAGAAAATCTTACAAGGTCACTGTGTGCTTTACTGAAATACTCCATACCCGAAAAGAAAGTAGCTGAACTGGAAGTAAAAAAGTCTCAAGTCCCAGCTTCACATTAATATAGGATACAACCAAATCCGCCTTCTCTGCTTCACATATAAATCAACCTCCAGGTCATGTAAAACCTCATCAAATGGACCCAAGAATAAATATCTTGAAAAAGATACAGAAAAAGAACAGGCATTCAGGACTTCATCCCATCTTTAACAAACATTTTTAATCTCATCCACTCAGAGAAGTTGCTTTCAGAATAAAGGTTTTACTTTGCCTTTCCTACTAGTATCCACATTTTCCTTCCAGACCCACCAGCTTAGCTCTGGTCCCCACTGTGCTGCAGGGGTCCAGTGAGGTCTTTCCATAAAGATTTCTTTTTTCCAGTGTTCTGGTTTTGTAAAGTAGTTTATTTAACACAGTGAGAAAGCATCCTGGAACTGCAGGTTATAAAACTGAAAGCGATTATTCATCGACCTGCTCTGAAACAGGCATTCTTAATTTCTGTCATCATTTCAACTACCAATATCACAATCCAGGAAGCATGTAAAGGCCTGAAACATCTGGAGAAAATACAGCATGTCACACAGGACAACACCAAAGTGATTGAAAAGATCTGAGAACGTCTGTGCTGCTCCTGGAGCTACTGCACCGCATGGGAAACAAAAGCAAAACAAAATAAAATAAATTTTAAAATCCCAGCAGAATAGAAGCTCCTACATTGTCACTGTGAATCCAGAACAGCCTCAACATCAGCCCTGTTTGGATACAGCTTGTCAGACCCAACCCTGTCTTAGTGCCATGCGATTGAAGCTCATGCCTTGTGAAGGTAGGACATGAGTAATATGGACTGAGGGAGGGGAAGAGAAAGAGTAATTCTGATTTCAAACTTTCTCTAGAGAGTGCTCAGGCCTCTCTCATCTCTGACCAGCAGCTGGGTGCCATCCTGTTGGCAGGACAACTACAGCAACTCAGTTCAACTTCCTGCAAACTTCTCCTCCATAAGCAAAAAGCTGAAGCAATGGCATAATATCAGCACACCACGCTGAGAAAGCTTATCTGTTCCCTGAAGGGCACTTTCTGTACGTGTTTCTAAAACATGGTGAAGCAGTCTGACAGCTTTTTCTTTGTTACTGTATTACTCTTACAGTGATACAACTAGAGAAATGTGCCCTTGTTCTTCATCTTTAACTTCATTTTATAAGTTTTACTCTCTCTCCTTTGTCCCTTAGAAGAGTGAATTTCCACCTGCCTAGGTCCCCCCAAAGACCTCTGTGCCTCAAATTTGGACTGTTTTTCCAACATAAGCAAGGGTATTACCATCCTCTGCGAACTTTCCAGTCAGTTATGCAATTGCACCCTGACAGTTGTCTGTCTCTCACATTATATTACATTCATTATAACATTTGAAGATGGTCAAAACAGTTTCCTACCAAAAGCTACACTTCTTTTTTTTCTTTTGTAAGAAGCACTAATGATATCTGTCACAACAGATGACTTTTATGTAAACAACTGAAAGATAACATAAAAAAAGAAAAAAAAAACGACACAGATGCAGGGTTTTTTTCAGCACCTGAAAAAGCTGAAAAGAGAAGGAACAGTTGCTAAGTGAAAGATGACTCATTAAGGTGCCAAAGCAAGGCAGAGAGAACGAAACACAGGACACTCTCTGCTTTCTCAAATACTACAAATACATGCTCAAGTGATATGTAATACTGCATATGTTCAGAAGAAATAGCTAGTACAGACTTGCAGCACAGCTTCTGTATCAGGACAGATTGAGAGTGCAAACAGCATTTCAGCTGCCTGCCATGATTTCTACTGACCCATAAGTGAGCTGATATCCCTCATACCATCATGTACGAACCAGGCAAACCTATACCACAGACCACAGCTTCTCTGCCTGACATGCACAGACACACTCCATGTTTTATGGATTCCATGGTGAAAGGAGCAAAGGAACATAACTGCAGATGAAATAACAAAATACATGGATTAAGAGTCTACCCCATACCTATTAATTGAGTATACAACATGTCTCATCTTTGGAGGCTGCATCCTGTATCTGGGGGAAAGATTTCAAAGTTTACACCCCCAACCTCTTATCATCATAGTTTTCTTTAGAGGCTCTGACCTTATGGAATGCAAAATAAATTCCAGCTATGATGACAAATATGACCCTTGGTACACTTTCCACTGTGCATAGATGTGGCTGGATGCCAGGTGCCCACCAAAGCTTCTCTGTCACTCCCCCTCCTGAGCTGGAGAGGGGAGAGAAACATGGCAAAAGCTGATGGGTTGAAATAAGGACAGGAAGCGATTCTTCACCAATTACAGTAACATCATTTGGGGAAAAAAGGTAACTAACTAATTAACAGTCAAGTATGAGTAGGATAATGAGAAATAAAACCTTAAAAACACCTTCCCCTCCACCCCTCCCTACTTTCTGGGCTCAACTTTACTCCCCATTTTCTCTACCTCTTTTCCGTCAGCAGCACTGGGTCATCGGGAATTGGGACCGTGGTCAGTTCATCGCACGCCGTTTCTGCCGCTCCTTCCTCCTCAAGGGGAGGACTCCCCTCTCTCTTCTCCTCCGGCATGGGGTCTGTCCCACAGGAGATAGTTACACTCTTCTCCTGCTCCGGCATGGATTCTCTCCCATGGGAAACAGTTACACTCTTCCCCTGCTTTGGCATGGGGTCTTGGGAAACAGTTATACTCTTCCCTTGGTCTGGCATGGGGTCTCTCCCCCGGGAGACAACTCTCCACAAACTTCTCCAAGGCGGTTCCTTCCCAAGGCTGCAGTTCTTCATTAACTGCTCCAGTGTTGGTCCCTTCCAAAGGGTGCAGTTCTTCAGGAATAGGCTGCTCCAGCCTGCGTTCCCCCCAAGATCCCAGGTCCTGACAGCAAACCGCCTCCAGAGTGGGCTCCTCTCTCCACGAGTCCACAGGTCTTTCCAGGACCCTGCTCCAGCATGGGCTTCCCACGGGGTCACAGCCTCCTTTGGGCAACCACCTGCTCCGGCATGGGGTCCTCCATGGGCTGCAGGTGGATGTCTGCATCCCCATGGACCTCCATGTCCTCCTGCAAGGACAGAGCCTGCTTCCCCACAGGCTGCAGGGGAATCTCTGCTCCGGCTCATGGAGCACCTCCTCCCCCTCTTCTGCACTGACCTTGGTGTCTGCAGGGCTGTATCTCTCACATATTCTCACTCTTCTCTTCTCTGGCTGCATTTGCTCCTGCGCAGGAACTGTTTCCCCCTCTTAAATACATCATCCCAGAGGCGCTGCCACCATCACCGATGGGCTCGGCCTTGCCCAGCACCGGGTCCGTCTTGGAGCCGTCTGGCACTGGCTCTGTTGGACATGGGGACAAGCTTCCAGCAGCTTGTCACAGAAGCCACCCCTTTAGCCCCTCTGCTACCAAAACCTTGCCAGTGCAATGGATATGCCCAGATTAAGAAGAAATTACATATTTTGCTTGGATTTACGACAGAATTTTTTTTCATTCCCTCTTATTCACTTTGTTTAAATATCTCTGCATCAGGGTTTGATTTTCTTCTGGCTTATGTCAGCACAAAGCAAGACTTACTGAAGAGAAGTTACTAAAGATGGAAACTGATGCAAAACTTATTGCAGGAGGATTTAAGGCATTGACCTGGTACAAATGTACACTTAAAAAGAACAAAGTTTCAGTCTAAAAGCATTTGCACTAAAAATTAAATTATGCTACTATATCTGACTGGTTACTATATGCTTCATTCTACTTCATTTAGCTAAACAAGCCAGGAAAATGAGGAAATGTGTTGGACATATCCACTACTGAGCATGATGTGAAAAAATTGGCTTAACAGGAGTTGTTGGGGTTTTTTTTCATTGAATACAGCTTTGGAAAACTCTTTGATCTATTTATTCCCCAATCTGTTGGCATACACATGTAAACGAAAAAGAAGAATGAAAAACAAACAAACAGGCAAAAAAAAAAAAAAGGAGAAAAATAGAAAATAAGAAAGAAAGAAAGTAAAAGAAAAAAAAAACAAGCTCTAACTGCAATGCTTGTTGCTATCATGCTTATTTACCTAAGAGTCCAGACAAGGCCAAATTTAACTTGTCCAAGGGCTACATCTGGCCCTAATTCAGTTTCACTGAATATTAACAAAAGAACAATCACCAGTACTCGAGCACTGCCCACACCAATATTCAGAAACACGATCTAAGGAAACTTTCCAAAAGATTCAGACATTGGCTTCTCTCTGCTTTTTGCTGCCCATAACCGTCATCGGGAGCAGAGTTAGGTCAGGCAAAGGCGCTCCCATGACCTTCTTCACCATGATCAAGGGTAACATAAACGTGTCCATTACTCATCCAGCTGAAATGAGCCTCCCAGACCAGATTTCATCACCACACCTACAAGAGCTGTGGGATCTCAAGCCTAAATTTGGAATTAGGATATCATCTGGGGGATTTATATATCCTTTATAAACATTTCATTCTCACAAGACCTTGGCTTCTTATAAAACCGTGGATTTAGTTTTACACTCTTCTGTTGGCCTATTAGGTTTTATAAGGAGCTGGCCAATACATTTTTACTTTTCACTTTACTTTTTACTTCTTATGAGAGAATTTGTATGTATTATTACCCTAACAATGAAAATGTTTTGCTACTACTGACATGCAACAGGAATGCTGCACAGTAATGAGAAACTGCAAGTTTTACTTAATTTAGGGCAACTAAACTTTTAATTTAGCGCAACTAAAAGCAAGTAGATATTTCTCTTGTCTCACCCATCCTTTCCTTCCAGGACAGAGCCAAAAATAAGCTTCATGTCACTACAAGTAGCTACATGGAAAGCATCAGGCAAAGCAGCAAGAAAAAGAAAATGCTGTGGCACAGGTAAGGCAATACCAACACCTGCATATACGGCAGCAAGAAAAACCAACTAGTGACATTTATAAGCTCATCAGCTGTGACAATATTTGCTCTCCAAGACTACAATACTATCAACAAACTCCTTACAGTAATCCATGAGCTCTCAAATAATGAGTATTTGAATCAACAAACTGAAGCCCAGATTCTAACCCAAAGTTACATCCCCCCTCAGAACCTCACAGAGTTTGACTCACAATACTGATTTTTTACTAAAAAGCACAAACCTGTGGCTTCTGCTATTTATTCAGTGGGAAAAAAAAAAAAAATGCAAGCTGTCTCATAACCCAGAAAGCACATTGGAAAAAAAACAAACAAAAAAAAGTCACCAAAAAAAAACCTGAAACCAGGCATCAAAAACTAACACAACACACAAAAATGTGCCGGCAGCACTGCATGTAACAGTGTGTTTCCATCTCAGCAGTTAGAAAAGTACAGACATATTCAGCCTAGGTATAAACAACTGTGGCCTCTCTCTAATGGACTAACACTTTCTATACATTAAAACAAAATTCAGCTTAGTATATCCAAAGTATACATCCCAAGTATGCCAAAACAAATTGTGTCATTCCTCATAAACACTGTCATCCAGAGGCATATCCCAGGGCAATGGCAGAATGCATGAGCACGAGTACTGCTGCATAACTTAAAAATCACCTTTAAGAATTAAAGAGGAAAAAATGGACTCTATCAAACTAGACAAGAACAGGCATTTAGCCATGCAGAGAGATTAGGTTCTGTCTGAGAGCAAGAGGGATAGCAGGAGGAGGGGAAGAGAAGGGTTGTAAAAAATGAGTTTTAATCCACAAAGTTGCTTGTCCTATACCAGAGCTGCATACTCTGGCAATTAAAGCTATTCCTAGAGCTACCTCCAGTAAGCAGAAGGCTGGTGTTGAGTTCCTGCCTATGAGTAGAAAGTCCATCTCCTGCAAAACTGGTTATGGGAAACGAGAAGCCCCTGACAAGCACACAGCTATCCACCACTGTGGTCGCTTCAGCCTACACAGACTTACTCAGAAGCTCTTCCCTCCTGGAAAGGTGCAGAACGGAGATGTAGGCATTCTTCCCTCAGCTCCACATGCCTTGATGTAGCCTCTGCCTGCTTCCCTTGTCAAGCAGCAAATGACACAGTCTGAGTGTGTTTGTCAAACCTCTGTCCCTTTGTATGCTTAAAGGGAGGAAACTGGCATTAATGTTTAACAAAGCTAACAGTAGCAAAGCCTTTCTCTGCAATCTCACATGCTGGCTTTGAAGGCACCGGTGCATGAGAAATCTGGCAAGAAGTTTGCTCCTGGTAGCCCACAGCTTGGAAAAAACAGCTTTTCTCGGGTTCTTGTTTTAAAGTTGCAGGGAGCAAGTTGACAATAAATTCCCAAACCTCCAAACTGAGGCGATCCAGCTGCCTGTTGCTAAAGAAATCATAAAAGCTGTATCAGGTACCAAACCACATGCACACAGACACAGTGAGCAAGCCTGCCAGGCTCAGCATGCATCCTGAAGTCCACATGGGTGACAGTACTGTTTGACAGGAAAGGGAGAGGTTAAAAATCCACAGTAAAATGCTTTCAGGTCTCTGCCAACAGTTTCAAATGGACCCGGGCTATCTGCCATCTCCCCTGTTTGCCTATGTTGACATAATTCCCAAATCAGCAGCAAATCAAGGGGGCAGAGGTTTCATGTGAGAGCAGTCTGGTTACTGGGCATTTGTTTGGTTGTCTGGACTGACAAGTCCCCTCGTGGCCTCAGCTGCTGCACAGCCGCACCGCTGCTCGCCGGGGCGAGCATCCCGCTGCTCAGAGCAAACGGGGAGCCAGCTGGAGATACCCACACTGTGACAGCAGGAGGATTAAACAACGCTGCCCTTACCTGACTGACACCAATACTGCCCCCATCCCAGCCCACAGGAGTGCTCTGCACCTGCCTGCCAGCATTAGCTGGAAAAAGACCTCGTGAGGCTTTGCTGGCAGAATTTGGAGCACAAGGCATTTCTCTCTCACTGCCACCTCAATGAATTGTGTTTTCATAGTTCAAAATAGTTATGTTGTTACCTGGAAAAAGCTTGCATCTGAGAAATGGTGATGCAAGGTGAGCTTTATCCTATGAATTCAAAATGAAAAATACCACTTCCATCTATTAGCTGCTGTTAACTCTTTGTCACAAAGTACAGCCACAGTATTGTAAATGACCTATGCTGAAGAAGTCATCTCGATTTGCAGACCTATCATTTTCTTTCTATAGCTAAGGAGAGAAGAAAACAAATTAATACTTGTCATTTACTCCAGCATTTTTCTAGAGCTCCCTCATGATAATATACTAACACACATTTGCATTAAAGCTCATCATTAATATGATAAGCATAAAATATTTCCTTTATAAAAATATCACTTTCACAAAGAGCTTCAGGAGCAACATAGGGGCACTCTGAATAAAATTCCTAAATCTGGATAATGAGAAACTTTCAAGATATTTAGGCTCCCAAAAAAACCAATAAGGCTGTCACAGGAACTGACATTCCCATTGACTACAATAGCATTTTATGGATTGATTCAATAAATCGATTTATATTTTTTTAAGTGCTATTTGACTGTTAGGAACTTCATCTCTTTTAAAACTGTTATATTTAGTTGTGCTTTCAGCACTGAAGTTATCCTACCAGATGCCTGCACACTGCTGCCTGCTATTCAACAGCTCCAGGGAGCCACATTCCCTTGTGGCACACTGCCAGCTCTACATGCAGGAGCTGCCCAAAATGGAAATAACCTCGGAGTGTATGATGTGAATCGTGATAAAAGTTTTGAAAAAGTTTCCCAGGAACTATGGGCATTTTTGCATGGATATGTTTTAATAATATGGATGGCACCTGTGTATTTCCATTAGCTCCTATTTTCCAGCTTGCAGGAAAAAATCTTACAAGTTTCTTTTGTTTTTAAAGGCCATTCGCTGTTAATGTTTGTTTCTCGAGGGCAAATATAAGGATGACACTCAGTGTGGAGACTGAATGAAGCACTGAGCTAATTCCCAGTTTCAAGACACAGTAGCACCTGGCAAATAGTGATTATGATGTTTAAAGGATGTAGTCTGTGAGGATGCTATGGTGGTGCACCTCTTGCTTTGTTTTTGCAAGCATACATATTTCTTTTCCAATTAGGGGAGAAACATACAATATCTGTCTCATTACATTCAGATCTTCCTTTAAAACTCACTCCTTACAAATTTTGCTATTTCTTCTTTTAATGTTCTGTTCCGACCAAGTGGAAAATGTCTTTTTAGGATAACTGAACAGTGCAGCAAACTGGTAAGACAACACAGACTCTTTCATTTCTAAACCACTGATTAAAATCTGGACTGATTAGGCCACAGAACGGAAATTGTTCTCCCATACTGATGGCTTCTCAACAGCTCAAGTGTAAGGAGATGAGTGTCCTAGACAGCTCCTAATGGGCATTCACAGAGCAAGGAATATTATTAGCAGTGCCCATGACTTGCGTCTTTGTTGGTCTTTTCAGTGACATTGCCAGCATCTTTCTGGTCTGGAAGGCAACAGAGTTTCATTACAAAGAACAACTTCCTCCAGAAAAAATGAAATATTGGCATTATAATGTAAAAATATTGTGCACTTGACTACTATGCTATGTTCCCTGAGGACATCTGTCTCACATTTTATCACCACCCAAAAAACAAATTCACACAAGACTCATGCTCTGATTCTCTGACAGTGCACTGGTGAAGTCTCCTTTAATTTTTTTTTTATCATGTATCTTTGTCACTGTTTTTATTCACTACAGTTTAGTGCAGGAAAAGCACTAGAAAGTTATCAGAAATATTTCCAAAACCATGCTGTTGTAATTGGTTTCTGCAAAAATATATAAATTTAGTTCAGGTCATAATACCACTGAGTACACTAATGTAAATATGGTGATTAAACAAATAAAGATTGCAGTGTTAGTCTAAGAAGTCTTTGTATTGCAAGAGTTGCAGTTTCCAGTGGTTTTAGCAAATATAAACCTTAATAGAAGGGAAAAGGTAATTTTAATAAGGTATGATTTGCTGCATATAAAAGCATAAAGCATTCAAAGTGTCATGAGAATTATTATACAATGGGAAGTAATTCATCGAAGTAAATTCCTGTGAACTACAAGTAATAATAAATCCAACCTGATCTGAAGCCGTATGAAGCAAAATTCTATCAAAACTTTAGGGTTTACTTTTTGGGGTTTTTTTCTTAAAAACCTGTACAAATGGGAGGGATATGTTAATAAAACTTCTCTCTAATAAAAAGTGATTTGTTTGATTGACAAGTACATATAAAGTAATGCTTCTTCCTGAGTGGACTTCTAAAATTAGAGTGAAACAAACCAGCAGCAGTAGAACTAGAATAGTAAAATTTGCTGCCCCTCCACCAACTCTTTGGGAAAGCCAAAAAGATGTATCCATAAGTGGGCCTATTTGTTCAATTCACTCAATCTCATTAGAAGCTAGTACCTCACCTTACAAACCATTCCTCTCTTACGTCTCTAGACCACTGTACTTATAAGAATATTTCTGCAGCCCTGCCTAAGTGATTTACAGGGATTTGTTGGAAAGCAGCCACTGGTGCCACTCACCGAGATAAAGGACAGCAATAAAGCCAAAGCCTGCATTCAAACTCTTCCCAGTTTCAGGGTCATTTGGACCAGCATTTTGACTTGTTCCCGCTGCAGATGTTTCTGTTCCTGATGGCAGTAGGTGCCCTCCCAGCTCCTGCAGCCCAGCTCAGAGTTGAGATGCAAGAGCTCCATGTCCCAAATGCACCTCCAGCCTCATAGGGTAAATAACAGCTCTTATTCCCTCCTGAACCAAATGTAACTTTGCACTGCTGGGAACTGATCTGCTAAAAATTTTTCAGCTGCATGGTTCAAGCTGTTTCTGCTTGTAAAGGAGTACAACACTTGCTAATGGATTTCACATCAGTTATTCAGTTTTCACAGTTGTTTGGCTGAGGTTTCTTTGTACTGTTTTTTAAACCTCAATGATTTAAACAACAACAAAGCTATGTCTCATCATGGCTCCAGTAACTTAGCATATTGTTAGTCTTAGAATTTTATTAAATCATTATTCTTCCTATTCTCAAGCTCACTGTCAAAGTATTAAAACTTGATCCTTTTCTAAGGTAACAAACGTTTTCTACAGGTTTTGTTTCACAAGTTCACAAAGAGTTTCAAGTGTTCTCGCTAGTATTTCCAAGCAGTAGACAAATACTTTTGGCAGGAAAATCCATCTCAGCAGTTCAGTGGGGAGAGCCTCTTTGCCTTGAGCCACACTCAGCTGCCAGGAGCTCTCCTGCTGCAGAGGCAAGAGATCCCAGCCCAGGCAGCATGGAAAGGATGGGACACATCAAGAGCACATGAGCTGGACTCACAACACTGGGCTCTTGGTGCTCTAACAAAGTACCCCAGGGCTCCTCTGACTGGGAAAACTGGGAGATGTTTTAGCCCACCTGATGGGGCAATTGAAACTTTTATTTTAAAGTAAGTGAAATGAAGACTTGGCTTCCTGCTTTATGCATACATAACTAACTCTGCAAGCTGGTCTCACTCCTCCCTCGTCAGAATCCACTGGAAAAAAAAAAAAAACAAAACAACAACAAACCAAAACTTGCACACCCAAATGTGCACAAAACAGCACAATTTACATAATTAACCCCATAAAAATCTCCCAAAAGTTGCAAACAACCAGCAACTTGTTGTCTGTTCCTGTTCTCTGCATCTACACCTGCAGGTCTTCTCCAAAGATTTTCACTGAGACACATCACTCTTGTGATGTTTTGATAAGCATTTCAGCACACAGTTGAGGCACTAGCATTTTTTCCCATAGCACATCAGTTTAACACAAACTGAATTGGCATCCAAACAACCCACTGAACTTTCTGTTAAGTATGGCTGGGAACATCATCCACAAAGAAAATTTTATCCAAGTGTGAAGAATAGCACACTCTCCACAGCTATCTATTACCAATGTTTTAAGGAGACTCCTTTAAACCATGCAACTAACTGTAGAGCCCAGGCAAAGAGCACCTTTCACCTTTAATTAAATGCAGCCTTTCACCTGTAGTTGAAATGAAGACATCCACAAGGGAAAAAAAGCAGCTTTTCTATAATCACAGCAATACTGTCCACATACTAAACAGAGTAAGAGATGAGAGAATAATTTTTCAGAATTGCTATAAGACAATGGCAATCACACATAGAAAATTAGTGGGAAAATTGTACGCATCTTTCAAATAAGATCAAAACATCATTGTTTTAAAGCAACACAGAGAGCTGAAGATGCATCTTTTGATTTCCAAGTTATTGCATTCTTCATGATGCTTTCCATTCAGAAAAGTCAGGGCAGGTAATACATCTCATAGCTTTTTTAATTTCTATTCATGTGAAGTACAATGAAGTATGTTTTGTTTATCTTACTATTAATATTTTTCTTACAGCAGAATCAGGGCTCCACGTTGGTGGATGCAGAGTTATCTCCCTCCCCACACTCTGTCACAGTAATGGGGAGGGAGTTGTTCAGTGTCGTTCTCCCTTATCTGCCCCTGGAGTCATCCACCCTGGATGTCAACACAGCTCTTTTGCATGAGTCACAAGATAATTCACTGTCAGTGCAGGCAAACTGCACCACATGTGGATGAATTACCTGACAACAAATATGGACAGTGCCTACAGTTTAACACAGATGAGGAGCACTGGTTTAGTTTGTTGGGTTTTTTTTCTTATATTAGGAATTATAATAGCAAAGGATTGAATTTATAAAAATTAAAGTCATATTGTTACATATCTGGTAACGCAAGCAGAAGACGGTATCGTTGCATACATGAATGGATGTCTCTGTGTGCTGCACAGGCACTGCCTCTGTGAATACTTTTCCCTATAGAGATGGGTTTTCCTCAAGACACGAGATTGTCTTTGAAATGAAAAGTTTACTGTGGAAAGAGAAGAGAACAGAGCACTCTCAGGACAAGCCAGCAGAGCAAACAGCTGCCACCCACGCTCCAGCACTGACAGCAGAGCACTGCTTAACCCCAACACCGGACACATCTGCGCATTTTTTTATTGAAGAATTCTGGAGATCTCAATTCCTCAGGCAAAGTATTTCTAGTTCTCTGTCCAGGCCACAGCCACGTAATCCTTTCAAAGGAAGCAGAGTATTTCAGTTGGATTTATTACTGTGAACCAAGAATTAATTTCATCTTAAAATAAATAAATAAATACACTGGCTGTAAAACAATGAGTTTGGCCTGACTAGGACTGATTTTGGAAGTGATCGCACATCTCAGAGTTTTAAGGCTGAAACACAGGCACAAAGCCTTCCTTTAACCAATATTTCTCTAAAAGTTTTCCTAGTTTCTAAGATCTTTCTAAGATTGTTTCTGCCTTCAGATGCAGATCCAGATCTGGTCTTTGATTTACCTAGCAGCAAGTGAATACATCAACCTGAGGAGCCTTCTCTATCAACTTCCAATTTTAATTTTACCTCTGAATAACAACAGCAAGTAATTCCCCCACTTGTAATAAACACTACTCCGTTGGCTTACTTTGTTAAACAATATAAGTCACTATTTTTTTTGATACATAAAGAATTGTAAACAATCTGAAACACTCCTAAGGTATCTCTAGAGTCATATTAATCCAGATCTGATTTATGTGGTGCATCTCTATTGCCTTCACTGGAGGCAAGTTAGCTCTGCCAGCTAAAATTCTGTGCTGTTAACCTAAATTCTGAAGAAGGAAGAAGTTCTGAGCCACAAAGCCAGTGCAAACAGATCTCAGCGCATGGCAGGCTAATGAGGCTGACAAATTGTCAGTGACAGCAGGAATGTCCTCACACAGTGCTGGGAGATAAAAACCAGAGCCTATATTCAGAGGTTTGTGGGTACCCAGCTCAGCTCTTCTCGAGCAAGGAGAAAGATGCACTCGTGATATTGGATTCCAGGTTTAACCAAGAGTATATTTGGATCAAATATTCAACTGAAAGCATTTAGAAAGAAGCTTTATTATTGTTATTAGGATAGACACTTTGCAACCCGCAGCTTTGTGCTCACAGCAATTTGCAGATGTAATCCTTAGTTAGCCCAAATTTCTGGCGTCTTGCTATACCACCCACTGACAT
This sequence comes from Lophotriccus pileatus, assembly GCA_035583135.1. NCBI lineage: Eukaryota > Metazoa > Chordata > Aves > Passeriformes > Tyrannidae > Lophotriccus > Lophotriccus pileatus. The sequence goes on along the minus strand of JAWWES010000168.1, from coordinate 10,709,956 downwards.
CAGCAGCCTCAGTTTATTGTGCCATTTAAATCCCGATTGTTCAGCTGGAGAACATCCTCCACCAACATCCTCCAGTGAGGACACCACCTTTCCTGTGCAGGTTGGGTGGAAAGACAACAGCCCACATCACAAAATCCAGTCTGCACCGAAACTCATATGATTCTTGTGACATAGTTTTCCTCAGACATACAGCCTCTGAGAGTAGTTTTCCTCAGACATCGTCCTTTTCCATTGCTGGAATCAAGATCAGTTTCTGCTTTGGCTGGTTTCCCAAACTGAGCCCAGAGACGTTAAACTAGAAAGGTGTTCCAGCTCATCATGGCAGTCCCCCTAGATATACTACTGAAGTCACCATGCTAGTACAACACCTAGTTGCAGAGAACCTAATTTTTGTTCACTGTAAATGGTATACAAGTGTATTTAAGGTTTCAAAAGCTCTCCTCTTATTTTCCAAGGTGGGACTCATACACAAGACACAGCCTGCACCACAGAAAATATTAGAGGCAAAGAGAAATTCTGTCACTTACAAACACAGTGGGAGAAGCCTGTATCAATAAAATCTGGAATTATTTATGCCTCTTTCAATACTCTCAGACAAAAACCTGTAAATTAATGGGTTCCTCTAAAAACAAACCCTTCCTGTATTCCAGTAGTAAACTGCAGCAGGTAAGAAGTGTATAAAATGCCTTGATATCCAGAGTTAAGAGATGGCATATTAGCCAGAGATAAATACATTAGGTATGATTTACAGAAGTTCTGCAGCCACACTTACTCTAAACATTTTTTAGCTCTGGTCCTTGTTGCATCTCACATCTCAAAATAGGCTGCAATCTTAAGATGTAATGAGATATCAATATATAATTATTTTGTTTAGGATTTTTTTTTCTCCTTGTCTCTGTTATACTCTACAGACTACAAGTTTGAAACCTGTATTTTGTCAAGTAGAGCATGACCTCACAGACATAACTATAGGCCTGTTTTAATACAGTACAGTGTAAAGATGATTTTTAAGTCAGAGGTAGTAGTGCCATTTCTACAGTTACCTTTGTTTGCACTGAAGCAAACTCTAGATTAGGACAAATACCTCATGAATTCATTCACTCATTAAAATTAAGTTTCTGCATAAAACGCAAGGAACCCAGATAAATATTAAATCATTTGCTAAGGGAAAACAAGCCACGTTGCAGGGAGAGAGAGCTACACTGTTATGCCTTTCTTTGACTTCTGTTCTCTTAGTGTTTCCTCAGAGTTACACTGATCCTCTTAACTATGGTGCAATCAAACCAAGTAGTCATTTAATACTAAAGGGTCATGAACTAGCTGCAGTGTTCTGGGCTCCTTTGCCTCCTGTTGAAGAGTTAAGAAGTTTTCACAGAGCTGCTTGCTGCCAGAACTGCTAAGAAGTTGCTTTCAGCTACACATAAGGTGCTTTCCTATCCTTCTGTTCCTTGGCGTTCACCTCAGTGACTCACGAGGAAGGATTAAAGCTGTGCCCTTGAAGTTCACCGAAAGCCAGAAAGTCTCGTTTTGTAAGCATAACAATCCTTTCGCAATTTCTCCAATTTGCTTCCTGTATTTGACTCTTGTTCCAAAAAACATCGGAATGTCCCCACTGGCTTGGACCCAAAAAGCATTCCTGGTCCAGGCTCAGTCACTGATCATGATGGTTAGCAGGTGCCTGGACAGGAGAACAAGAACAAGGCAAGCATGCAGTGCAGCTTAACCAGCTTAATAGTCTGTTGACTCACAGATTTTGTTTCTGTGACTAAAAGGCTTTGGAAGATTTTTCTTCCATGAATTTGTCCAATTGCAACATCCCATAGTAATAAGTTTCATAGTTTAAGAACATGCTGCAGAGAAGTGCCTTCTTTTCAACTGATTTTCAACCTGTTGTCTTCTCATTTTATTTGATTTGTGTCAGTCCTTAAATGGAAGGAGATTTTTTTCCACTTATTTATCATCACTGTTCCATATATCATTTCAGAGACTTCTGTTACCTCCTCTTCCCCTCCAACCCTTTCCTCTCTAGGATGAAGAGTCACAATCAATCTACTCTTGCCCTGTAGTGAAAAATGTTCCATACCTTCAACCACCCTTGTCTTCATTCTACAGTTTTTCTATTCAGAGCATGGTCAAGTTTGTCTAACTCAAAACACACAAAAATCTCTGTTCGTAACAAGTGGTGATGAACCTCCAGTATTTCCAGAAAGAATGCATTAGTGTGGATTTATTTATTAAAATCACTTCTCTTTCTTCAAATCCAAAGGTTTTCCCCTCCTGTGCTTATGGCAGAAACCCATGAATCCCACAACCATGTCTGCACTCTGCTCTGTCTCTCCCTCTTTTCCTATACTGCCATTCTCACAAATCCAGTGGAAAAATGGCTCTGGTGGCTCAAGTAAATCCACACCCTGGTAAGGAACAAGAGTCTTAGTTACTGCAAGAATCTTGATGTTTGCTGTTTACTTGTAGGCACCTTCTTTTTGAAGACTTTTATTATTAAAATTTAAATCTATGATCTACAAGGATCTAATTTACAGCCAAAGTAATTAAAAAGATTTATATAGACTTTACTGACCTTTGCTTCCGACCCATAAAGAATCACAAAAGGTTGAACCAGCTGGTGACACTACATCACTGAATCACACCTCATGTCTTAGAATCTTAAAATCATTGAGGTTGGAAAAGACCTTTGAGATCAAGTCCAAGTGAACAGTCTTAAAACAATAAACCTCACCAAAACTAGGACTGACAAGAAAATAACACTAAAAATATGCCGTAGCCACCTGGAGATTAATACACCTATGTTGCAGCAATGCCAGCACTAAATGAAAGTCTACTGCCACTAACTATAAAATACATTTGCAGATTTCCAAATGTCCAGCCAAATACTATACCAAGCAGAGAGAGTGACTGTTCAGTTTAAGTGAATCTTTGAATATGTTTGCAATAAATCCTGCAAGTCTTGAACTTTTATTAGGCCAGTACTTATTCCACTGGTTTACAGTCTGACTAAAATGAAGAATCCTCATGCTTGACTCAAATAACATCCTCTTACAGGGTTTCTCGAAGACAGGTGAAGAAGATTACATAAGGCAAAATAATGGATGGAGAAATAGTGCATAACCACCTACTCATCTCCCCACTTGTTGTGCAATTGCAACTCAAAGATTTTCCTTAGCTTCAGGCTCATACTCGTACTTATAAAATCTTTTCCTGACAAATCCTAATCAAAACAGATTATGATGATAAGGAAAGACAGTTTATTTGACAGTTACTAGCCAGTAACTTAGTATCCCACAGTCCTTTCTAAGCTATTCAGAATGCAAGAGATTTAAAAACAAAACACTTGGTCCAAAATTTTGCTGAAGTCTAGACCCAAGTTGCCAGCACCAATCTGTATGCACTGATGGAAGGATGATAAGTAACTTGTAAACGCCAGATATCATTAGAGATCTGGGTTTAGTATCTACATATGAATATTTCTCTAGAAATTCCTTTAGCTGCCCTGGGCCATCTTTATATTATGTTTTTACTGTTTTGTACTACGAGATGGCAAACACACAAACCAACAAACTGGGATGTGTACAAGGATATTGAGTCCATCTCTGCTGAGCTTTAACACAGCATAATATTGCCTAATAAAAACCACTATAATGGATGCTGGTTATCTCTATCTTTATCTGACTGTACATTTTAAAAAGCAAAAGGAGAACAGCACCAGCAAGAAGAAAGGCAGATCAACCTAATGACAGATTTAGACATGGGAAGGATGTGACAATGCCACGAAGGAGGTCACTAGCACAGATAGGATTAGGGGCAGGGTTCTAACTTAAGGCTCTTGATTGTTAATTCATTGCTACTTCAGAGACCTGTCTATCCCTTGGCAATCAGAATGAATCCATTTCATCCAACTCAGAAAAATTGCCTGAGATTATTGTGATTCAATGATAAGTGTAGATAAGTGGGAAGAAGATGTGGCAAAGAGCTGAAAGGGAGTAATAACTTCTTAGATACAAAAGGCAATGCAGAGGAAGCCATAGAAAGGACTAAAACTGAGAAAAAAAACCCAGAGTGTTTAAATGCAAAATAGAGATGTATCATTAAAAAGAAGTTTTCCTTCAAATAAAAACAGCAAAGAAATAAACTGCTAAAAAATGTATTTTTCATTACTTCCATCCTGAAAAATCTCAGAATATAATTTATATTTTCTTTTTTCTATTGTTTGTGCTTGGAAAAGTTCAGAATACAAAGACAGACATGACAAACCAAGCCATCATTCAACATCACTTAAGAGCTGACTTGCAGCTCCCCTCTAGGATCCAAGCCAACTCTTCTCAATTTCTCTGTCTGAAGTTCTCCATCTATGCCAGCTATTCTGGCAGCTGCAATACAGGGACTTTTTGCCTCTGACATTTCATTCTCAAGTGAACAAAATCAAACAGTAATTCTGTGATCCCCTCACTTGTATCCCAGTGTTTACTAGTGTATTTGAAGCAGTAAAGTTCTCCCAGTGTAATCCTTCTGTGCACATACTGTACTTCTGTCAGCTAGGAACAACCGTGGTGCAGCTTATCAAGTGTGGCCCCCAAGTCAGGCATGGCTACAACAGAAGCCCCCTGGCCTGGACAAAGTAACTGGAGCATTTTGTTGATATGGGTACAACCCACACCCTTATCCCAAAGTGCCCAACAAATAGAAAGGACCTCCACTACTTTTTTCTTCTACAACACTCATGTCTGGGCACAGACTCATTTTACCGCAGCCTACTCACTGCCCTGCAGAGTTACGTGTTGAACTTTGTATGGCAAAGAGCATCTTCCTTGCTTCCATGTCCAGTATGTAACATAAAGGTATTACTGCAGAACAGAGACTCTATAAGGTTAAGACAAGGTATTCCTCCTCCTCTATACTGTTTTCAATAGTATAAAAATCTTTTTGAGACACAACACAAGAAAAATTAAGTCACTGGCATGTTATTGTGTAACATAGCACAGAATAGTCCCTTAAAACATAATAGGACAATAGATCATGCAAGAATCCCCTGGAGAGCTAGACAAAATGCTACAGCAAGGACAGGGAGATATGTCAACACACAGATCATGGATTTTAGGAAAGGCCCTTCACAGTTTGTGTGGCTTTCTGCTCACCTCACTAAGATGACAAAGTCTAGAGCTTTGCTCCTGTGATGAAGTGGTCTGCTCAACGGTTCTTTAACCCAATAGCTGTCTAAACGTTCCTAGTCAAAGCACAGCAAGGCTCCACAGTGGGACTGCAGATTTAAATGAGGGTTTTACAGCTGACAGTCTCAGAATGAGAGCTCCTGCATGAAGCCGTGGGCTGAATCAGTCAGTGTTACTTTGCAAAGGCTGTGACTGAGAACAAGACTCCTCCTGACATGGATAGGAGAACCTGTTGCCTGCATATGATTTGCTAACTTACAAAACAGTATTCCAAAGCAGAGTTGCCCAAAGAAAACTTGTCCTTTCTTATTCTCAAAACACTACCCATGTAAACTGGAGGACAAGGGAGCAATAACTGACTCTACCCTTCTTGCATTTTCACTTTACCAATTCATGAGTGGAAAGGTGTCTGCTATTTAAAGGCATGAGCAGCACTACAGCCGTGTCACATCCTTCTGATGGACTGGAACTTCGTTAGGATAGTGTTTCTTAACCACAAGTAAACATGCACAAATTTGCAAGAGCACTTTGATTTCAGGTCTAGTCTAAACAAACTGATTTGCCCCGAATTGCCAGGTTTGGGGATTTAAGGTACCCTTGGCTACAGTTTTCCCCTAACTGTGAATGAACTACTTTGCAAATTACTTTAATGCTGCAGAAAGGACAAATAAGCAAAGAAACATATGTGCCCTGTACTTTACATTCAGCCCTTTCCCGCTCACTGCCTGATCTGCAACAGGAGACAGTCTGATCACAGTCTGTGACAGCAGATACAGCGGAGAAGATGTGACAGAAACCAATACAAAACAAACTGGAGGTTGTTACGCAGTCACATGGTTGAGAAACTTGGCCCAAATCTCCTGAGGCCAACACAGCACCTTTCACACAGGTCCTTCCATATAACCAGATGGAAATCAGCAACAGCTCAATAGAAATACACCAGAAGCAGATCTTTACTCATATCTCAGTTCCTCCTGCCCCTACAAAAAAAAATTTGCCCAGCCAAGAGATGTGTCAGAATAGAGGCTTACCTTTGAACAGAGATTTTGTTTCAAACACAAACCTTTCTCAGAATCTACAGATCTCACAGTTCACCACTTACCTATCCAGAGTGTCCTGGGGCACTTTACTCCCTCCAGCTCTGCTGTTGACACTGGCATTCTTGTTGGCAGTCATGGTCATTTCTGCTTTCTAGAAATGAGGATACCTGTAAGAAGAAAAAAATTAAGCTTCAACAAGCCCAAATGACAACTAGCTGCTAGAACTACTATGCAGGGTAAAGGCAGAACTCTAGGTTGCTTTTCATTCTATAAAATGCAATCAGTCTGGTTATGATCCTGATAAACTAAACTCTACCTCTCTTCTGCTGCTCTTTCACGTCCACAACCAAGTTTATTAGAGCCCAGTGCTAAAAAGAGAAATATCTTATCGGAATTAGGTGTGTGCATCAGATTCTGACCTGTCTAATGAATGGAGCTTGATATCAATTCACAAAATATCGCAGGTTTGGTGTGATCCTTCCATCCATCAGTGTATGTGGAGAACCCAGTAATGACTGGTGTTTTGGCCACACAAAAGCTCTTCCAAGGAATGAAGAAAGCTTTCTCAATTTTAAAATGCAGCTCTATTATGGAAATATTTTCTAATAGTGAAATTTATTCAATAGTGGATTTGTTGAATATAATTTTCAAATCTGCTTGTGGTGTGAAAGTATCACAAATGGTTTTCTCTGCTGGACTCAAGATATTTTAAGTCAAACTGTATTAGGACACTTTTAAAACCTCAGGTAATATAATGAAACTTTAGCAATGCCTACCTATTTTTTAGTAATATGGTGATCCCAAAAGTTGTGAATTTAATTTCAGCCCTGTATATTCAGTTAAGTGCCCAAAAGATGGGTCTTGCTTCTTGACATTGCTGCACTTTGGCAAAGAATCAGCCCAGCACCATGATTTATTTTGCTTTCATCCCACTATCTTAAATAGGAATGTCATGCTGTGGCTGAAGGGAGAATATGATGATATGGATATAGGACAGGATGTGATCCCAAGGATGCAAAAGTGATATTCCCCAACATCATGCTCCTCTGTTGACTATATCCCATGTTTTCTTGGTGCAGAGCATAGCTCTTAGTGGCCATTTCCTCTGTCACTGTAATCTCTTGAGAGATATTCTGCAAAATGAGGGAGGAAAGTATTTTCATGTCATGATAAGATTTCTAAAATGCCAACAGAGTCCCTTGAGAAAGAAATAGAACAGTACTTATTCCATCTGATGCTAATGAGTCATTTATCCAGGATTCTGTAGCTCAGCTGTCACCACTCTGGGTGGTTTCTGAGATGCTGCTTAGTTTATAAACTAAAATATTTACCATGGTTTACAGCACTGCCACCCAGGGTCTGACCAGAGCTACCATTTTTTACAACCATTAATGGCATAGTTAATGCAAAAATAAGGAGTGTTACGAAACTTCTTGTTTACTCAAACCCACAGTAAGTCCAGACTGCTGGAGAAGCCACTGTAATGTGATGCTGAAAAGCAAGCTGGGAACTGAAAACACCCAAAAATCCCTGTACTAACAAAGCCATCACAGTGAAGGGACATTCTCTAAACCACTTCATTCCGAACAAATACAGTCAGAAAATCTCCTGCAGACTGCAGCTCCAGAGGCAATCATGCTGACCACAGACTCCAGGTCTACTTGTCCTTCTCCAAGGTCTTGTATCAATTTTCACAGATTAACTGGAGATTTTTTTTTTCCCCCAGTTGGTAACAATTTTTTCTACGCTGAAGCTCCCCAAATTCCTCCAGCGTCTCACTGTTATTGTTAGTGTTACATTATCAAGATAACAGGACAGTTACAGAACTGCCTGTTCCGACTGGAAAAGGGATTGCTTGGGACAAAAAAGGAAGCCTGCTGATGCTGGCCAAGCTTTCTAGGACTGTGCATTCCACAGGGAGCAGGCAGTTTTTTCAATGTTTTCCACTCACTCTCCACTTCAATACTTTTACAGCATTAAATCTGTCTAAATCACATATTAAAAATTCCTATGAGAAAAATCAGAGACCTAAACGTGGCATAAGGAAAATAATAACTGCTAACATGTATGCTTTACATTAATTGTCCAAGATTTCCTTTTCTGTGCAAGACAAAAATGAGCTCAAGAAACTCTCAAAAAAATGGGATACCGACCAACATATTAAAAAAAAAAAGTGCTTTTATGTAGATGTTGTTTTCTAAGAGTCCACTTTTTCCATACCCAAAATTCAATGAAAAAAAAAAGTACGTCAAAGTTTGATAAATATCATTGTGCTCAATATTTAAAAGAAATTATTATTTAAACCTCACATTTCAAAGCTACCCTTACATGTCAAATAGGCCAAACTGATTTATTTTCAGCAAAAGAGAAATTGAGTTCTAGAAGACAATTTCATAAGATATTTCAGATTTAGTGAGATAAGCATACTTCTTCCCATGCAGTTGAGACTCCAGCATACATGGTGACATCAGGTGACTTTTGCATGTAATTTTTCTTTAATGCTTATTTTGGATTAATATTTTACTTCAAGTGATCCTGGTATCATCCCAGGATACACAGGGAAAATGCCAACATGGCAGAAAACAATTTACAGAGGTGCCTGGATGCAAGGGCTTATAACACCCCCCCCCCCCCGCAAAAAAAAAAACCAATAAACCCCCAAGTCCCCTCCAAAAAAAAAAACCCAAACCAAAACAGAGACAAAGAAAAGAAACCTAAACTAAATTTTATGGTCACGCAGCAAGTTACTGTAGAGTCTTCAAATGAGTGTGACAGCCCTGCAAGATTATTGAATCATTGTATGGATAGAATCACATCCCTTGAGCTTGGGTGAGAACATTCCTCAACATAGTGTTTGCAAATTATTCTTCACAAAGCAATGAAAACCAAAATCTCTCAAGTATTGTGACGCAGTGTTAAAACATATCCAAAAACAGTCATGTCACAGAGATTCCACATTGCCTAGTAAACCATCTAACTACATTTACAAATACAACAGAACTCTTCCTTTTCAGACAAAGTTTAAAGAATTCCTCTGGCACCCTTATGTAGCCATAGTTTGTGCTTTACTCCAGACATGGTCTCGCTAATTTCACTGAGGCAGCTCTCAAACTGGCAATTTAATGAGCCTAGATGGTAAAATCTGGGCATTCTTCATTATTACATCAGTTTTGGCTAAAACCTCCACAAACCATTTATCAGGATGAAAAGGTAAAGATGACAGACAAATATGGACAGATGAGGCACTGAAAGCCATCACACTTTGGGCTAATGAACCTTAAGGCAACACTGAGTCTCTAGTTCCATTAACAAATGTTAGCAGGGAAGGGGTAAATCCTATGCTCCTCTCCACTGCAGTTTAAAATTATTCTTATCTTCCTAAAGCACCCCAGCACTTTGGAAGCACCCATTCTTAGTCCCACTACAGTGCAAGTGAATGGCAGTGAGGCTTCGAGCAAGCACCTGAAAAGTCAAAGCAACCAAGCACTCTTTAGATCCTTCCAAACTCTCAAGAAGACCTTCTGCTTTCTAATACACACTGTGTCTATCAGTTAACACTTTCCAAGAACTGACTCTCTCCTCTCCCTCTGTGGAAGGTGAATAACATTGAACGTGGTTATTCATGTCTGGGCTCAGATGCCTTGAGCAGGGTCTATACCAAGTGTCTCAGATCAACATGTTTTAGAGAAAACATTTTCATAATTTGAATCGTGACATCTTCCATTCTGGTAACATAACAGGAGCAGAAGGGGACTTTTCAATTGCAATTTATTCAGTTCAACAGACATGCATGGTTTTTGTTTGTTGGTTGGGGTCTTGTTTTGTTGGTTTTAGTACTGTGCTCAACATCCCTTCCTACCCACAGAGCCCTGGAGACAGGAAAGCATAACAGGGAAGAACTACAGGCTTTTAAAACAAACTCATGTTTTGAAAAAGTGCTTTATAATAAATACAAGCTCTCAGAAATATATTAGTAATAATTGATTTGGTCTACTTGTTTTTCTCTTAAGAGTAGCTGCAAAAGAATGTCTCTAGGCATTGAGAAGTCAGCTTAGCATGTTAATATGCTTTTCTGAGTGCTTTAGGGGCAGAAAACCACATTTCAAGAGGTGTTGTATAGCTAAGCTTTTGTTTAGGAGTCACAGCTTGCTTTGTGGCAATTTGCCTCCTCCCTTCCAGTAACACAGATAATTATGTCCTCCCAGAACAACGTCAGTTCTGATGAACTGGAAAGTCCAATAAAACTTTTAAGGATTCCTGCCTCGAGAGGGAGTCTGTAGAGACTCCCAAGAACATTGTTACAAGAACTACATGCTTTTATCAGGCATACCTGCTCTGTAAGTAGTGCCACTGTAAGGTTAGCCACCCAATACCATCCAAATCAAAACAAAGAGCTAAAGGATCTGCTCAGCAAGGACTTGGAGCGGAGATACTCAGAAAGTATAAATTCAACTGTTTCATCCCAAGTTTAGTCTTTGCAGCACATGACACCAACACACTTCTTAAAACACAAGAACTGACTGCCTTCAAGGTGAGTACTCAGTGCTGGAAAAACAGACCTTGTGCCATCAGCAGTGTGTACCTGCCTGAGTCATATTACACTGCAGCCCAATCTGTGAGTGAGAGAACAAGATCAAGCCACTCACACAGCTACATATACCTGAGTCCCTGACTGAGAAAAAGTGACTAAGACTGTGTACAGTTTCAGGCTGCTCACGTTCAAAAGGGCATTGACGTGCTGGAGTGTGTCCAGAGAAGGGCAGTGGAGCTGGGGAAGGGTCTGGAGCACAAGTCTGATGAGCAGTGGCTGAGGGAGCTAGGGGTATTTAGTCTGGAGAAGAGGAGATCAGGGGAACCTCATTGCTCTCCTCAACTACCTGAAAGGAGGGTGTAGCAAGGTGGGAGTTGGTCTCTTCTGCCACAACTCAATTGAAAGGACAGGAGAAAATTGACTTAATTTGGGTCATGAAAGGTTCAGATTAACTGTTAAAAAGAAATTTCACTGAAAGAATGGTTAGGCATTGGAATAAGTTGCCCAGGGAGGTGGTTGAGTCACTGTCTCTGGAAGTGTTCAAGAGGTGTCTGGATGTGACACTTGGGGACATGGTTTAGGAGTGATTATGGCTGACAGTTGGACTAGATGACCTTGAATGTCTCTTCCAACCTTGATGATTCTGTTTGTGGATAATAGGACCAAAGGAAGAGGGTTTGTCAAACTTCTCATCTGTATGACAATGCAAAAGGCACAGATTTTAACTGGTATTGACTTCACAGTCTCACCCAAAGTTTCCCTCCCTACAATCCACAGCTGGTTTCCAATCAAGTCAATGAGCAATCTCCCTGCTAAGTATTCCCCATCAAATGACAAGTTTACTTATATCACAAACTTCCTAGAATAAGCAACAGGGAGTGGTGGACTTGGCTGTCATTGACCCTTGCAATGCCAATCCACCCCCTCAGCAGTTCAGTCCCCACTGAACTGAACTGGTACCACAAGGAAACTGATGTTTCAGCACTTATTGGAGGGGAAAGAAGTTACCTCCCCTTAGCATAGGTTGGCAGTCCTGGGTAGCTGCAGAACCAGGCAGGTGAAAAGCAGGCACACTGCCCAGAGCAGGGACAGCTCTCTATTCCCCCTCAACCCTCCTTTCCTGTGTTTGTGCCACCTAAAATGCTTTTCCCTTTTCTGATACTCTTGCACTTAACCTATGTTGTACCTTCCTCATTTGTCTCCCTCACCCTTCTTTACCTTCCTATTACTTCATTTATCTTCCAGAGCTTGTTTTTTATCCCTTGAATTAAAAATGGATAATACTCGGTGGAAAGAACAGACCTCGCTTGAAACACACCACAGTCCAAAGGTAAAAATTCCTCACTAAGCTCCTCTATTACCCTTAGCACTGCTGGGGCAATCACAGCTTCCAAATGAAAGGGAAACAACATAAAAATCAAAGAGACCAGTGCTGCTATGCATTTGCATTCATCTTTTATGAAGGGATTTTCACAAACACTGGGTGTGACCATGCTTCTCGGGTTATGGAGGTCACTGCATTTGAAAATCTTCTAAATGTAATTACAGGAACTCTCTGGCACTTAGGGTGCTTGTTTTACCTTATTTACTTCAGTATTAAAAAGTACCAATAAGGTTTTCTTTGTGCTTTGCTCTCTTGCAATACTGGAATTGTATTTCAGCTGAAAGGTGTTGGACAGAATCCGGCTTTTGGACTGAATCCTTCTTCCTTTCTGCATACAGGAGAGACAGAATGATTTGTGCCACATCTAGTACAGCAACCACCAGCTCTTTTCACCTGGGTAGTAGCCCATACAAGGCTTCTTTCCCATTGAGATAAATCACAGCTATTGCTGTACCAGCAAGGAAGTGACTTCACTGTGACTTGTACCAACTCATTTGTGCTAAATGAGCGCTTAAAGAGCTCTCACTGAATACAGCAAGTACACGTCTATCAACATATCAAACTGGATTAAACTGAAGGCTCCTTTAAAAGGGACTGATCCCCAGGGAAACGAGGAGACATTAACAGAAAACATACATCTCTTATTGAATCACATGTCACTCTTTCCCTGTATAGGTTGAAGAAAAGGTATGGTTTTTAAAAAATACATTGACTATATGAAGTTTAATTATCTTGGTTTGAGACATCAGGGTGGAAAGATTTTATAACACCACACATTCTCACCCCATCACTCTCTTTCAGGGAGCCCATTCATCTGAAAACCAACCATCTGAGCTTTTTTCTTTGCCTAAGGCTGATTTTCAGTCATTCATTTAGACTATTCTGGACTGTCAGGAAAACACACCTTAAAAATTGTTTCAAAACATGTTACTTGAAACTAAATTTGTGTGCTTTCCCTCTAAGACAGAAATCTTTCTGATTGTGGACAGCACTCTAAGTGTTATATGTTCCTATAATGTATAAAATACTATTTTAGACTTGCAAACGCACAAGTTATTTTTGCTTTCTATTTTTTGAGAGCAAAAAAGGGAGAAAAAAAGGAAAAATCATTCATCAAGACATCTTCTGTCTGACATGAATGCAGCAGAAACTCATGTAATTCATGTAAGATTTCATACACCAGAAGTTGGATTTAGATGCAAAGCATCTACATTACTCTCACATGTCTTCAGCAAGACAAAATATGTGGTGAATCTCAGATTTGGATCACTTTACTACAAAAAAGTGTCTCCTGGTTTCCTTCTGCTGTACTTCAATGTCAGTCACAACCTGCTAAGTCCTCTCAACAAACCCTATAATAAACTGATTTGTTGAAAGCCCTTAGTAATCACGTTTTGCAAGAAAGACTTACAACAAAATAATCAGAGGCCTATATATTTTTCCATTTGCAATACAAACACAATGACCAGACATCACTATGAAAACAGCCTACTTGGAAATTGTGCCCAACATATATCACAATTCTTTGCAATTATTCTTCCTTCATTCCTTCCCTTCATCCTCAGGATTTTTGCATAAAATCACCCATATAATAATATGAGAAAATAGACTGTCTTTTGGTATTTCCCATAGGGTGTCACCAGTGCCTAAAAACATTCCAATGCAATTCAGAGCGCAGTTCAGGGGACACACTGCCTGGGAGCACACACTGTGGGCTAAACATAGAGTGGACAAACCAAGATCAAAGTCTTAGTAAGTCTTAAAAGGAACCTCCCTGTTGAGCTGACATCGATGACTGAACCTTCCTCACCCCTAGGCTGACTGACAAAGTCTGCTGGACAACTGAGAAGCATCCTGGCTTTGCAGCTGCTGTAGGTTTTGATTTGTTAGAGCAAAACACAGGTCACAGCTATAATACAGAGCAAGATGCTGTGCCAGTGTTGTGGGCACACCTCCCTTCCTGCCTGCCAGGCACACGTAGCTCCACTCAGAACACTGCTGAAGTGCAAACTGCAAAGCTATTAGCAGTTATATGTCTTGTGTAGTGTTTAAATGAGACATGATGGGAGGAAGGGGAATCTTGATACAGCTGCATAGAGACTTGAGAGAGAGAGATATTCAGACTTCACTTTGCCATACATTTCTTATGAGTCACTGAGTTATGCCAATTGAGCTATTCCCCGACTACTACTGTGTATGGACATCTTTTCTAGGAGCAAGCTGTGCTACCCAGAAACATCTGAAGTACACTCTGTTGTACAGAGGGTGGCTTAACAAGACTTCTATTATAGTGCACTTTAAACATGATTTAACTTTTCAGGGTGGACAAATGACCTTCATTTTCATTCACTGATTTGTACTCTATAAAGCAGAAACATGTCAGAGCTTCTCTGTGTGCAGGGCACAATTGACAGCATTTTGAATATTCCACATGAAGTCTCCACACAGATGTTCTTAGTACGGTTAGGGTGGGAACTTGCCTTGTAAAAGGGCATGCTTAGAAGTTAGAATATAGCCACTGGATTATCTAAGAGCAGGCAGTGAACTGTAAATTAATAATTTGGCTTCCCATTGCCCGTACAAACAGACCCTTGAGCTTCTTCTCCCATGCCCCAAATGACAGCAGTGAAGCTGACACCCACAGAGCTTGAAAACTCTCAAAAGAGCCTTTCATTTTGCAACTGCAACTGTGACAGTGTGGAAAATACGTTCTACAGCAGCAGTAGATCACCTTTGAACACCAGTGCCTCAGTAAGGTCAAGAACCGGTAGGTGGTGGCACTACAAATCTCCTACTTAGATCACTGTGCCCTAGTAATTGTGTTATTGCTCTGAGCCAGCAGGTCCTGTCCATGATACCCAAGCTGTCGGTGCTAACGCTTCCAGTTCAGCAATTATTAATTTGCATGGACTGTCTCAGGATGATGATATAAAAGCATCCTGGGAGGATGAGGTATGGGCTGGAGACCTCATGGATGTAAGTACAAAAATACTGGCCAAAGCTGTCTTGGCTTACACAAAGATATGAGAACAACTTTGGGTCTGTCTCCTTAGCTCTTGGCGGTTACCCAGGGAACCTGCAGAAAGGCACAGAGAAGATCTCAATTCCCCTGTATCCAAAGTACATCCAGAAGTGACCCTGGACACAGGCATTAACAGCAACAAATAGGATGGCAATTAAGTCTGTTGTTTGTATTAGGGATTTGTGCAAGAACCTTTCAGGAGAGGTATCTGTTTACATTTTGAAATTATGTTCTTGCACTTAGAGCAACATCTGCAGGATGCAGGAACTTTGAGCTGTGTTTGAGCTCTGACACGGATTTCTTTAACAGTCTTAGGAAACCTGATTAGAGGTGAGATCCTCAAATTCAGTGACAGAGAGTAAAGAACATCACCCATATTCTGGCATTGGGTTGAAAGGCCCATTTTCCCAAAGCTGCTCCTATTTTTCCTACTCCAGAAATCCATGGCTTGATATGTCCAAATATCACTGCTCTACTAATTTTATGACTTAGCTCACACCCAAACAGTGAGGACCTGTTGTTTACTAACATGGTTCTCTACAAACATGGTGGAGCCCAGACATGGGGCCATCACCACCTGTAAACACATCAGCAACAGAGACAACAAGCCATTGCTCACCAGCTCCTGCAGTAACCAAAACTACCCTCTTCTGCCTCCCATGGCTGCCTTCCTAAAAACTGGGGCAAGGAGCACCTGTCCCATGCACTCTGGTTTTCCCTGATTCAGATTCCCCTCATGTCTATGAACTACTTGGCTATTGCCTCCCTCTCCTTCAAACTCTACATGTTCTGAGCCCAAACAAACAAACCCAAGTCCCCTGTGCTTCCTGGATGATAAATTACAATGTGAGCAGCCTGAGTGAGAGAGTGCAGTCCGTGCCCTGCCTGCCTAAGTTCCACCTCCCACCTCAGACAACTGAACACAGCTATGGGTGAGAAGCATGGATCCAAGCAATTGAGTGAATCCCAAGCTTCCTCCTAACTGTGCCACTGAAACACAGGCTGCATGCTAAAGAGGGAACAGAAAGAAAGGGTGAGGTCCAGACAAATATCAGGCGAGTTGAGGACTGGTAGAACAAAGGTGAGAGGAAGGATAGCTAACATAACATGAGAAAAACACAGGTGGGAGACTAGACAGTGAAGAGATTTTTTTAGAAAGAAGGCAGTAAGAAACTGCAGGTGGGAAGAGAAATATACTCCCATTCTTCCCCTCCATACTAGTAACACACTCTGTGTGCCCCAGAGAAGCCAGTCCATCTTTCATCATGCCAAGGGATGTTTGCATTCCGTGGTTAAAATCTTCCTTTGAATTTTCCCAAAGATACTGCAAGAAAAAAGGATCTGCAATACTGTGGGAACCTGACATGAGACTTCACCACAAGAGACAGAAATTGCTGAAGTCCTGCAAAGAAGGTGCAAGTCCACGAGGGTGAGGACTGTCCAAACCCTGTGTAGTTGCTCATTTGATACACAAGCCCAAACTAAGTTTTTGAATTTAGATGGGGAGAAGCCTCATTCCCTATGCACATACAGCCCTGCAGTGACTGCAGGAGACCAGCAGTTCCCAGACTCCTGCAGTTTCTTTACAGAATTGGTTTGGGGTAGGACAGTGGAGGGGGGTGAAGAAAGGAGAGAAGAAAGGACTGAGAGAATATTGGCAGCTATACCAGAATGACAACAGCAAACTAAGCGCAGCAAACTACTTCTTATTCCCTTTGTTAACAAAAATTGTAGTAGCTATAGTAACAGAAAGAGGGGCAGGGAGCAAAAAGACTGAGACTTTTTAAAATCCCCTAAGAACACAGCTTTCTAATATGGAAAAAAAATCAAGATTTATTGCACCAGCAGCTCCAACAAGGCAGGGCTATGGTAGTGCACAATGGTTTCAATTAAAGGCACCAATGATTAACCAGTACAGCTGGGCTTAGTAGCTGGCAGGGAACATCATCTCTTCCAGTGACCCGCAACTTCTTCAGAGACTGAACTAGCTTCTCTTGCTGTGTGACATGTCCTTCAGTCCCATTTTACCTCATATTCTCTGTCAAGCCCTGTGAGAGAGAGACTAATGTCACTGCTCAGCACAGGAAAGTCCTGTGCTCAAGTCTTTGTGCACATATCCCTTGCCAGCCATCACACAACTGTATCTCCGCGGACGCTGCCCGTGGCACTGCACACTCAGCAAGTATCTCAGAAAGAAAAGCATTTCAGTTCCCTGCTGCCTGTGTGTACTTTCCTTCTCAAATACACACGCTTGCAGGCTCAAAGAGGGGAGGAATGTCTGGCACTTCTGTGGTGACCATCTGGCAGAAGCACCGCTCCATTTTCTGGCAACTTGACCAGGGTCTTAGAACAATTATTTCAGTTCCTGATTCAAGCACTGGAGACAGAAGATCAAGTTACATTTCTCTCCAGCCATCAACACTAATTCAGTTTTCACTAAGTCAGCCTTGCTGGAATTTCACTCTTCACACTAAAACCAAAAAAAAAAAAAAAAAAAAAAAAAAAAAAAAAAAAAAGGAAAGTGTGAATCTACACTGAAAAGCCATTAGAAGAAACATAAGGAATTTCAAGAGTTTCCTTTCGCAAATGTATAAAACACCAATAAGATGCAACAGAGAATGAGCAGTTTCTTCCTAGAAAGGATATTTTCTTAAGGTAAAGTGATAAACTGAATCTATTGCAGACGAAATGGTACCGTGGTCCTCTGTGACACCCACTGGCTTTATAACTGCCCTGTAAATAAGCTTTCTTCCCTTACTATGACAAGCTGATTGTGAGTTTGAAGAGAGCATCTTCCCAGTCACCACTCAGGCACAGGTGTATGCAGCCTTTGGAAGAGGCGCTTCTCCCAAGAAAAATGTGCAGTTCCCACAGCACTGACCTTTGTCGTCTGCATGAAAGGAAAGTTTCAACAAGCTACCACAAGCAGAAGTGTTATAAATCACCTTTCATCAGGCCTCCAACCCCTAGCCAGCAAAACAACTGGAAACACTTAAACCTGTTTTAACATTCCTTGTAGAAGGAGGCAGCGGAACACCTTCCTGCCCACCCACAGGAGCCGATTGCAGCCACCAAACCGCTACGGACTGTGGCTTCTGCCAATGGAGAGCCTCTGTCGAGGCTTCCTGGAACAACAGCCATTCCCAGAACAGCTAGGAAAACAAGGCAGCAGCCACAGAAACACCACCTCTGTTCCCATGTACGTTGCATTCGGAGAACCAGAAGGGAGCGGGGAGGGCTTTTGACAGGGGCAAAAACAAATCCACAAGCAAATCGTGAATGATACCAAAGATACTTTAAACCTCTTCAGGCTGTGAGATGGTATTTGATGATTTGAAAAATCTTCTCCTCTTCCCTTTTATGAAAATGATTTACATACTGCTGCATACATGACATGTTGGAGACCTCTCAAGAGACCAGCTGCCGTTCCAAGGAACTTACACTTCTATGACAGGAATTTCACAAATGAAGGCACTATCTTCCCAGATGCAGGCTTGAATAGAACCACTGTACTGGTGAGTTCTGCTGAGGGAACAATCTTTCTTCACAGTCCTCAGGGCAGGAGTAAACCTGACTCAGAGCAGTGTTACAGGCTGAACCGCTTCGTTTCCTGGCTGGAGAGGACCAAGAGTGCCCGGAGCTGTCAGACCAGCACTGTGGCCCTCGTGATCCAGTGCCCTTCCATTCAGCTGGAAGTGTCCAGGAATAACAAGTGAGCCCCATCGCCGAGACCCCATCACATGGCCCGATGCACACTGCTCCCATAGGTGATCCATGCTTCCCAAATCCCGCTTCTCTGCTCGCACTGCAAGCCTTAGTATCTGTAATGCCAGAGAGGGCACAGGAGAACACAGCCTCAAAAAGAAATCATGATACCACGCCCTTCCATCCAGCTGGACGTGTCCAGAAATAACAAGTAGCCAGTGCATGCCGAAACAGGGTCCTCTTTCTTGTTTCCAGATTGGCTGCAGTGCCGTAACGTGCTACCACTTATGTTTAACAATATTAAAACATGTAACATGAACTTGAAATACTTGTGTGAAATGATAAATTTTATTCAGATAGTATTTGGAGTGTCACTCCAGCACCAGCATTTCTACCCAAAGTTTTAGCACTGGTGTTCCTACTTTAACTCAATTCAAAACTGTAAGTAAAACATAATTTAATAGCAATTTGATTTTGCAATGATCTCATTGAAAAGGCACATCCAACATTGCCCTTGCAACACAGAAATGGCCACAAGATAAGCCTGAGGGACACAGATTAACAGATACAATTTCAGTCCCTTCTCCTTTACAGGGAATGTTTTGACCTCTTGCCAGGCAGAGCATTCCACACACAGTAGGGTGAATTTGGTATAGCACCCATATGGAAATATCTTCTTCACCACAAGGCCAGGGTGTAAAATGTATTATCTGAACACACATGCTCTCTCACTCCACAAGTGCATGAGCCTACAGCAAAGTTTGACTCAAACTTTCCCCATCTCATGGGAGTCCATATTTGAGCAAACTTTCGAATGGCAGCATCATCTGCCCTGGCACTGAAGCTGGCAATCATCTTTCTTTTCTTCTTTCTTATGGATTTAACCTGAACACAGCAAAGGTCCAATTTGGATCTGCTCCCTATACAAAAGTATTTTTATTGTCTCTTAAAATGTGATTATCATGTAAGAGTAACTGTGCATCACCCTGACCTTTGGAATTAGACCTGTCTACTCACAACAAAAATGTCAAAGTAGTTTGTTATGATCAATTATAACATATAAGTTCACTTAGCAAAAAGGCAAATTGGAATTCTACTCTGCTTCCATATAGTTTATGTATGAACTCTAGTTTCCATCACTCCTTTGCTACTGTTCACAGAGGATGATACTGGAACTGAAACTGCATCTCCCACTTCTCTCCTGCCTCCTTCACTGTTCTCCTTCAATTCAGTTTTAAGCACACCCATCTTTCCAACACCAGTAAGCAGAGAATTGAAAATGTGCATCTGCAAATAGACAAACTATTACAGATACGTGGGTGCAGTTATGCACAATTATATATGTGCAATACTGCACACACAATTCAATAATAAACTTCACAAACAACACTTGTCTTTCAGTAAGTAAACTAAGTAGAATAAAGTACACACTCAGAGTAAATAAACAATGCTTTCCTACTAAAAATTCCATCACCATAAAACAAATACAGCCTTTGAGGCTTATAAAATATATTACACAAAAACTCTTCAGTGTCAGCTTCATGTGAATGTATTTTTTTTCCCCTGGGCTTGATTAACAAACAAGTCTAAACATTGAAGACAGATATTAAATAGTTTTGTCCAGGATGAAGTCCGCATTGCCAAATTCCACATGGTTTCCACTTGATACCATGAACTTGGCCATAGTTCATTCAAAATTCAGTCCTAGTCCTCCAAAAGGTAGATAAACACCTGTGAAACTTTTCATGGTGCCAGGAAGGTGATTTGTGTTACAGAGACAGATACAATTGTACCCGTGCCTAGCACACAGTGGGCAAAAGTTGACTAACGGTACATTTCAGCCTTCTGGAACAAAATAAATGCCTTTTGCGACTCCAAAAGGGTCATGATTTATGTGATTATGAATCCACTTCAAATATTTTCTCTGACTGTCTACTCATCTGATTGGTGATTTGGGATGGAGGTATTTTATCTGATAACTTGCCTTTAAATTTGTAGGTGTTATAAATGCGCCAGGATTCACAGGTTCCTTCAGAGCACGAATTCCTGAGGTTTCCTGATGGAATAACTGTCTCTCTCTTCTAGGGTGTGCCTAATATCTGAGCTTCTACCTCCTTTGTCCCAGAAAAACCTGCTCCTGTTTAGCCTGAAGAAGAATGCATGCTGAGACATCCATATACAACAGGTTTTATTTATCCTGTTTTAGAGACAAGAGTCATGCTAAGGGTCCTCCTTCTGATCCTAGGCACTCTAAGGATGTGAAAAACATGAAATTCACTTTAGTTGATTCTTCACAGCAGCCATATTACAGGTGAAGCTCTAAAGAAAATAGATGTGTGAAGATGCTTTGGAGTTTGAGAGGTTTTTTTCAAACTGCAATTCCATTTTACGGCAATTTCAAGGTATTATCTCTGCTATTTCAGACAGCTGCATTTTCTTAACCTTTTGACCAGTCTTTCCATTAAAAAGCCTGGAGTTTCTGTAGTGATAAATTCACCTCATACTGTAGCTGTACCACCGAAACAAGCAACGGCTCCATTCAATTCTCACAGAAGCAAGTTTTGGCCTTTCCAGTTCTAATGAGAAAGCTGGAGCCACAACACAAAAAAATGAGAGCTCTGGTAATGCAACCACACCCCACTCTTATTCTGCTCTGTGCCTCGTGTCCCCACCCACAGATACACAACAGAGGAATAGCAGCTGTTGAAGCTTTGCAGATGGCAAGTCAAATACTGTGCCATTTTGGACTTTCTCCTCAAAGGATCATTCCACATGGCTTCTTTTATAGGGTCAGGATTTCTTTTCTCAGGGGGAATGGATGTTTGGGCATGGAAAATATCTGTGAGCATGAACAATGGGCAAATAGCATTTATAAACTGAAATAAAGTCTTTCAGTTTGTGGAAACAGCTGGAGGGAGGAAAGAATCTTATGAATAACGTAGTTGAAACTGAACAGACTGTTGACAGTGAGTTCTTTCAGATGCTAACTATGGCTACACTCTTAGATGACAGTACAACACTTAAATCTGCAACTAAAGAAGATTCAGTGCACAATGATGCATTCCTTTTCAGAGCTATGTGAGAGGTACACGATGTCTGTGCCAACGTAGAGATGCTCCCCAAAAGGAAAGAGAAGGTCTCCCAAAAGGAAGAACACACTATTTAGTCGTTGAGTTGCTGACACAAACTGTACAGTCTTCATGTGGGACTACACCAAGGAAGCTTTGCAAAGCACCAACTAGACCTTCTGTGCAGGAATTACAGCCTGGGCTGAACAACCCAGAGGCAAGTACAGCAGCTTGGCATCAGGGGAATGCACGTGGGCCCACGTCTGCCAGCAGGTGAAACAGAGCCAGACTTGTTTCAATCTCTCACTGCTCCCGCTTTTATCTCCTCCCCACTCATATGATTTGGTGCATAGCATCCATTCTTCTCTTGCTTCTACCAGACACCACTGCTCCAGGCACCTTCCAAACACTGCCTTCACATGATTCTCAGCAACACATAACAGAAGCCTTATTCCCATGCCCAGCAATGGTTTGTGTACTCAGGAGCTGAAGTACCACTGAAAGTCAGTATCATGCAACTGTGTGAGTCATTTAGGTGCTTTTGGAAAGGCGAATCACCCTCAACACAGCCGATATAAAGTGGAGGTTATTTCCTTTAAGCAGGCAATTCATTCTACACAAAGGTATTTAGTTCAGCAGTCAGACCAAGGGATACTTGCACAAGCACCTTCAAGGGAGCATCTGCTCAGTTTCATGTTTCTCAAAAGGTATTTTTCACTCCTGCCTCACAACATGAGGCTTTCAGGTAGCAAGAAGGAATCATGTTTCTTACAGAAAACAAGAGGGAGACTTCGAGTGTATGTCATTCAATACAGCACATTTTCAGCACAGCATCTTTTCAGAGTAACTCCACAAGGGAACACCCAATGAAAACAGACAGAAAACACAGAGGCAAAATTCCACACGAGGAAACACCTTAACAATCTTTTTAAATGTATGACAGAAATCTTTCAAAGCACTGTCAATAAGGTACTTTACCCATGCTAAGGAGAAGTAGATATATTTTAATAAATATTTTTCTTTTTCTATTGGGAGAAATAAAAGCCAGTTGCCAGCTAAATCTTTTCCTTCAAAGCTTCCCTACTTCAGCCAAGCCCCATTATTCATCATGCTGTTAGACAAGATGGCTTTGATGTCAATAGATCATACCAAAGATTTAAGACAGTAAGCTGTGTGAAAAATTCAGTGGCAAGTTCAAGGTAAACCCAGGTAAAAAGTGTTTACTCAGTTCTAATGTAGTCAAAATTTTACTTCTTTCACATAAAGCCAAGAACTTTATCAACTTTTGGTTGTTATTTTATCTAGCACTGTCTAGATTGCTATTTATCTAGTAGATAGTGCAAAACCTCTCTCTTGTTATTACTATTGCCTGACTTGTCATCTGGAAACTCAACCCTCTAAGGGGAAAAAAAGACTAAATTAGAAATACTCTTCTCTATAAATGGGCTGTACAGAAGGTACCTTACTTCTGTAGTCAAGTTTAAGATTACAGGTTGATGTTTCAGAAATCAACAGCTACAAGGACAAAGACAGGCAAAGGGCATAGTCAGAAGTACAGAGAAATACCTGCCCTAGGAGCTGGGAACTCCTTGATTTTTGATTTACAGATTGTGCCTACTAACAAAGCTGTTAGCCCAAAAGCTCAGTGAAATCAGCTTATTCAAAAATCAAGCATTTTAGTCTGCTTGTGTAGTTAAAATTAGGAGAATTTTCATTTTCTTTTTTCCTGTGAAAAATAATACTGCTGGAAGCAGGAAAGGTGCATCGTTTCAACACCTACTTGACAGTAGGTTTTGTGCCAATATTCCCGAAGAACTTTTATTCCTGAAATCAACAGAGTTTTGTCTGAATCATTATGGGCCTCTGTTGCTTCCACAAGGAAACAGAGGGAATTCAGGTATCTGGACTTAAGGTCACTGTATTTTAGTCTGAATCTTATTTCCAGACTCACTTTAAATAGCACCAGTGAGTTCTACAAAAAACAAACAAACAAACAAACAAAAAACCACACACAAGGAACTGAGAAGAGCAAAAGAAATGTTGAATTTGAATGAAGGGTTCTCCCAAGGCCCTGTTCAGACTGGCCAAGCAATTTGAGTTGTCTTCCCAGCCAACAAGTGGTGTTTCATTATATGCCCTCGTTCAGGGCTGTGGGGAGATGGATGAAAGGTTCCAAACAGGTGTGTGGAGCCAGAGGAAGTGAGGCAGGGTCTTCCTAAAGGTATGTTATGAATGAAGATAGGCATGCCTGTGTTGTACAGTCACAGCAGACAGACAGGCAGCTTACCAGGATGTCCAAAAGATATGACAGATAACTTTGAAGTGACAATCTAAAACAAGCTCCTACTTTCTGTACAAACTGCTGATAGTTGGTCAGTGCCTTTAGTCTCAGTTTCTTCCTGCCATTCTTCTCCCTAAAGCACCCAGTAATCCCTTAGAACTTCCTTAAAACTTCACCTTAGGGGTTGAAAACTAAAGTTCTCTTTGGGCACCATAAACAAAGGAACCCATACCTCCTCTATCAGACAGTGAACAGATCCCTTAAGAACTATTTTCAACAGAAACTACGATTAAAAGTTCTTCTGGAAAATATTCAAGTTATGGTTTATGGACAGAAAAGCCTTAAAAAAAAAAAAACCACCACACAAACATGTTAATGGTTCCATTAAGAAACAAAAAATAGAAACATAAAGGCAAATAACTCTTTAAACTAATGCTATGGCAACAACAAAAAAATTAAAACATCACTTAGGGTAGGAATCAGGGTCAAATCCATTTATTAAGAGAACATTCTTGAGAACAGTTCACAAGCATGTTGGTACTACTAATTTATCTCAATTGTGTTACAACTTTCAAAGCATCAGTAAAAGACTTGCAACATCCGTTCCCCACTTTGTTGCCTGCACACGTTCTCACCAGTAAGAGCTACTAAAAGAAGCTGAACTAAAACCGAAAACAGGAAAATTTGTAAATCACAATCGTCAGTTGAAGGGAAGGGTGTTTCTTCTACATAGAAAATAAGGGACCTGAAGGGTCTGCCAGTGCAGCACTCCTGGCTCCCTCTCCACTTCAGACAACCTCTAGTTCTTGTGATGACATTGTTTTCAATTTAAATTGGTCTTTGCTTGTCTTCAGCCCACCCAGGTAGTTTTCTTCTTCAGGTGATGACACTGCTATGGCATTTCATTTATTTCAGCCTGAAAAATCACCAGCTCAGCTCTGTAGAAGCAGCAAATTTAACTGCATACCCTATTTAATGAACAGTTTAATGGAGAAGATGGATGAAATTAGTCCCAAGATACTCATGTGACAGTTCATTAATAGCCTCCCTATAACATGGTATTTTTCTCTCAACATTATTCTTACAAGTCACTTCCCAGTTGCTCTACTGATTCCAAATTTCTCTCACTTAGTCCCCACTGTGGCTCTGCTAGAAAGCAGAAGTCCAAAGAGGACAAACCTGCTATCAGAGGGAGCTACCAGATGAGTCAGCACAATCTACCTTTTACTTTTAAACCCAAAGACTCCACATATCCTTTCCCTCCAAGTTGGCTTATCACGGTCAGCATCACTGACCTGAATTTTCCCCTTCTGCAACACAGATACTGCATTTGCAATTTCCAAGCACATCATAAAAGTCACAGAATCACAGAATAATTGGCATTGGAAAAGACCTCTGAAAACCACCTAGTCCAACTCCTGTGCTAAAACAGAGCAGGTTGCACAGGATCTCTTCCCAGGTGGGTTTCAATATCTCTAGAGGTTTTTTGCTGGGGTTATTTTCATGTGCCTCTTATTCTAGTATTTCTTCTTGCCTCCATGGCTAATCTTACCCACCAGGTCAACAATATCACAGAATCCTAGAATGGTTTGGGGTTTGGAAGGGACCTCAAAGATCATGTAATTCCAACCACTCCTTCAGGGACAGGCACACCTCCCACAAGACCAGGTTGCTCAGAACCCTACCTAACCTGGCCTTGAACACTTTCAGGGATGGGGCATATTCCTTGTCCTCTTTCATTCCCTTCTTGAGGCACCAATTCAATGGCAGGTCTGGAGTCCATAATTACAGGATATTCCAGACCTCCTTCATATTTAGGTACCTGACCAATTCAGCCCAGTTGATGTTTCTAACTAGCTCCTACAGCCCTATCAAAATTTTCTCTTTGAAATAGGAAGCCTCGTTATAGAGCCATTTGTAATTCTTTCCATTTATTTTAAAAATAGGAGTAAGTGATGTTTTTAAAGGCTGTATGAGCATCCTATTTGAACAAAGCTACTACATCGCCTTATTAATTAGTAAAACCAAAGCAAGACTAAAACTGTCTTGTAAGTTGAGAGATGAAGAAATTCCTAGACATCAATAAACACATTGGGACCTGTGTTATTGTCAATATTTTCCTCCTATTTTGCTGCAAAGGTGATCCATAGACTGAATTTAGCACCCTTTTCTGAAGGATCTTTCTCAACAATATTATAATCTGTGCTCATAATTTTAGCTTTAACTGAAGACCAAGGGTAATTTCTGTTTCCAGCTGCCTGGACTAAATGCAGACTGACTCAGCTGATTTCAGTATCAGTAGACTGCCTCAACTGGTGAGATAGAATGAAACAATTCATTCCTCAGCTTTTGCTGGGATGGGCAACAACATCCCTTTCAGAACAGCAGGGGAACAGGAAGTTCTCTGCAAGGAGGATGCCAGCATCCTTCTAGAGAGCCCCAGACAGGAGCAGTCATTTACCTCTGCTTACCCCATACAAATACACACAGTTAACACTGCACAAAATGAGCTGCTTGTATTGTCCCTGCCCTTCCACTTCTCTTAGGAGCAACACAGCTGCTTTTAGAAGTCTTTCCCACATATCAGCTTACACACTCTTACTGAGAAAATATTTTTTACTAGCTCAAAGAAGAAATATCTGACATTTCTATGCTTTAAAACCACAGCCTAGCAAAATCAGTGAGAGTGAAGGTGGCACAAATATAACAGAATCTACCTTTTTTTCAGCTATCTTTAAATATCCCAGTAAGAAAGAATGAATTAAAAAAAAAATTAAGTTTCCAGTTAACAGATGTAAAATCACACCTCAAACTTTTCTCTAAGCTTTCCTTTTTGTGTCTCATTTTTGTTTCTGTCAACATTATAACATAAACCATCTGAGAAGTTTGAAATTAAACAGTTTTAGACAGTGGGTGAAACCACAGTATGTTAACTGACAGGAGGTTTTGGCTCCTTCTTCATATTTAAGCATTTATTTCTCAGCTGCTGTTTCTTGCAGCAGGAGCTAGAACATTCACAGACTTCAGGCCAAGATTCCTAATTTCCTAATACACGCTGCTTAAGCATGGTTTCTTTTAATTTGGTTGTTTCTTTGATAACTACACCATTATTGTCTTACAGCTTGTCCATCTGAATGTAACCAATGCTAATTCACATTTACTGCAGCCAGTGGCCTTCATCTAACACCTGCTTTGATCAGATGACAGCAAGTGACACACATTTTGCTCTGAAGTCACCTGACAGAGAACCCTGTCTGACAGGTGTCAGAGCTGAGATGACAACCATAAAACAAGACACAGATAGGAGAACTAAAGTAAAGCAGAAACACCAGTGTGATACCTCTGGGTATTAGGCAGTTCTTCTTCAGCCAAATATAAAGCTATTTTCAACATGTAAACTACAGACAAGTCACTAAGCTGTTTCTTTCAAAAAACAAAAGTATTTTTCCTGTGCCATATAGTCCACAGCCATCTCCAGCCCAAGAGATTTTATCCTCGAACAATCTGAAGAGTGGAAGAAGGAAAGCTTATAAAATATGTATCCTTGTCTATGTTGGAAATAGCACAATTCCAAACCAGAGACGAATGCTGAAATACAATCCAGGGGCTGTGCTTCCATTCATAAACTGTTCCATTTGAACACAGGGTCTGGAATGAATTTTATCCTCATGTTCAACGAGAGAGCCACAATTTATTATAGCACTGCACTTTTCAGTTTCAAAATCATATCCCTAATATTTTTTCCTGTCAGGTCCAGTAGAGATTAGCAGACTTTTCAACCAGGATCATCCATAAAGGGAAAACACAGCAGAATCCAACTGACCAGAGACATAAAGAAGCAAGTCCAGTTATGTACCACAAGGCTAAAAGAAAATGAAACCTGCTGCAAACACACAGCTTCAACTGTTTAAGCTGGAAAGGCATCAGAAAGGTCCCTCTGTTAGTACCAGCATAACTGGGATCTCAAATGTAGTCACTTCAGCCCTGTCTTGAAGTCACCACTTAAAGACTCTCCGTGGAGCAGGCCAGCCCTATTACTCCTGTGTAAGATCAGGGTAATGCTCCCTGACAACTTTAAACCCCAAAATAAATAACCAGTGTTTCCCAGTCATTGCATTTTCCACAGCTGAGATGTGCCACAAAGATACAGGGTTATTCACACCAGTTAAGTTTTCGGAGCTGTCTCGGGAACATCCCTGGGTTCTCCAGGGAACCTCATTACCCTCTAATGTTCAAATCTGAAGGAAACTGGAATTCACCAACACTGGTCAGTATGACCAATTTCAATCTATAAAGGCTCACTGCTTTTGATGACAATTTAAAATGAGCACTGCTTTGAGTAGAGCTGCTGTAAGAGTATCTTTTTTAAACTAATCTCTGAGTAGCTTTGTTTGTGACTGCAATAAGAAATATTTTTAACACACCAGCAGTAGCTCCATGAGAAGCTTCACCATCTATTTTGGAAGGCAATATGCCAAGAAAACTGTGGTGCATTTTCATTCATCTCTTGGCCACTGCTTCTTCCAAAGTTTTTGTCTCAAGACAGCCAAGACTAAGTTCTTTGAATCACTATTTGAATGAGATCTATCATTCAATTAGTTTTAAAGCCCTTCTATTCTTTATTTCTTCACAGCCTTACACACCTCTTGCCCTTCAGGGCATTTGTCCTCATGTCTTTCCCACAACTGGATGTGCAGGCAATTTCTTCTCCACCCATAACAGCTTTCAGATTAAGAAGAAAACCAAATACAATATCCTGCACAATACTCTTTTTATCTAGGGAGAGAGAAAGAACAAATATCTGTATAGTCACCTGTTCGTAGACACAGTTTTCTGAGACCTGATCTGCTGCTTTGCATACATCACAGATGTATTGCCCCTAACCTAGGGGCAAGTTAACTCCCTCACAAAGATATCTGTCACATTTACTTTTACCTGAATATACAAGATTATTAATATAGTCTCAGACGTGAAACTGCAAATGTATGATCCACCTAGGTGTGGATACTTGTACTTCCCACAAGTAGGGGAAACTTAAAATTTAACTGTAAAACATGAACTGCTTCAAAAAGTGTACTAGTTGGAAGGCTTCAATAAAGAGAAAAAAAATCTCAACTGTTCTGAACAATCCTCAATTCGTATGGTACAAACATTTCTTCCTTACCCTTTTGCTTTCTTTGTTATTTTTCCATCTCTTACTTGTCTCTTTTTACTTCTCTGCAGTTTCACAGCTGAAAGGATACTGCTCAAAACCCCACAACTCCCAAATGGATCCACTTTGCCTTGGCTGAGCCAGCTCCTGCAAGCTCAGAAAAACTCGATTTCAATTTATCTTTCACCTAAAAATGCAAATTTTTCACATTTCTTAAGGTAACAAAATGGTTACAAAGTGGACAACCAGAAAACAAACTTCTGTATCTGAAAAAAAAAAGTAAATACAATTTCTGTTTGACCAATAACTTTAGAAACAGTTTAAAGATAGAGTATTTTAGCCCACAGGGGACACAATACCCATTCAGGAATATGTTGCAAAGATGCTTACTGAATTTGAGTTCTGCTGTCATAGCACTTAGGACTTCAACATTTCTGGAAGTCAGTGGGACCTCAGGACTTTTAAGAACACTGCACTGTCCTCTGACCTAAAAGCACAATTACAGATTTCTAGGTATCTGACTGCTCAATGGAACTGTGTCTTTAAAAGGTACTTGTGAATTTGAAGAATGATTTTGTCTCCAAACTGGGTCATCACATCTAGGCTGTTCTCTGGCCACTGTAGAACATGTTACTGCAGGGACTAAGAGACCTGGCATTATTAATTTTTCACCTTACTCCTTACAAGTCCCACCATTTTTTGTTTTGCCTGGCACTACATAAATACAAAAAAAACCCCAAACAGTCTCAGAACAATGATGTCTGCTTTCTCCCTGTATGACTACACACAAAAGAAACAATAATGAATGGTGTAATACAGATTTACTGCAAATTCCTAACTATCTGTTCATCTTAATCACTGAGACCATAACTCCAGGTCGCGGTGATCCCTCAATTCCCAAGGAAGATGACTCATTTTCTTTTACTGGAATACTGTCTGGGGTTCAAACTCAGTTTGCTGGGGGAAGATTTTCAAGACAGAATTAAAAATGCAAACCAGGATGCAGACAGCTAAGAGATGAAGCACTTTTTCACAGTTCTAAGAAGCTGGCTTTCCTCTTCCCCTCCTGCACTGCCTACAGGAATGTGCTGGCTGGAGAAAAACAACAGAAATACAAACTTCCCATTGAGAGACAGGATGGAGAGATTTTGTAAGAACTGCATTTTTAGCCACGGATTTGTGACAGGACTGTGAGAGAGTAATGAACAAACGGATACATGTTGCCTCAGTCGCCATCCTTTTTAACCAGAATTAATATCTCTTGAAAATAAAAACGTGTATATCTTTTGAAGAGTTACACCTAGAAAAAGGCAGTATTTTACTCAATTCAACAGTGATGCTTATCAGGCCTGACTTTTACTAACCCAATAATTATTACACCCACTGCCTCACAGGCCTGGCTACAGATTAGGACTCAGCATGTTGAACACTATACAAACAAAAATCAAAATGTTAATTTTGCTTGAGCAGTTTCTCTTCAAACACCATGGCAACTTGAGTTTGCTATGGCATTATCCACACGGTCCTTAACCCATCACTACAAAGCTGCAATGGAAGAGGTGCCTTGCTGGGACTGGCTGTTGCCAGGAGAGGAAACAAACTTTGCAGCAAAGTTCATGAGTCAACTAATGCTTCATTTTGCTGTAGTTTTGAAAAAGACTGTAGACCACAACTGATAATGCTGCACACCACTGCTGCCAGCTGCCCTCCAGCTCACAGCAGAGTTTCCCCTTTGCAAGGCTCGCTGTGGCTGGGTCTGTCCTTGCTCTAGTGACTGGCTGCCCCTGGAAGTCTGACTGAAGTTCTAGAGACAGTCAGGCTACCAACAAAGTTCACACAGTATGACATTTTTGTCAACACCTTTTGATTAGCTGTCCTCAAATGTTGCCTCTTTTACTTTCAATGCTAAGAACCGGTAGAATTTCAGTCTTGCAGAGAAATACTTCATTCATTAAGCAACACCTTCCCCTTCTCAAGGGACCTTTTAAAGATCATTTAGTTCTGCCACGGGCAGGGACACCTTCCACTAGACCAGTTTTCTCAAAGTCCCATCCAACTTGGCTGCAAACACTTCCAGGGATGAGGCATTGACAGCTTCTCTGGGCAACATGTTGCAGTGTCGCACCACCCTCACAGTAAACAATATCTTCCTAATACCTGATCTAAACCTAGACTAGATCTTTCAAAGGAAGTTCCATGGTCTAAGTAGTCAAACCCCTGGCTGCAGCACGAGTCCTGTATCTGACTGATGATTCTCCAGATTCAACTGACCCTTTGGTGATGTTCCCTCTCTTTGACTTTGCTCACTTGGAGATCAGGAGAGTAGATATTTTATATTAGTACATGACAAATTTTGTTTTCCTGAGACATACCTGACTCCTTTTTATCCAGCTTCCTGCTGTGCATCTAGCAGACACAAGCTACAAAATAGGATTCACATGTTATACTTGGTAGCTTTGTCTAGAATTTCCAAAAGTGCTTGAAAAAGCACTGACTTAGTTTATAGCGGTAACTGCATAAATATTAGATTTACTACTCATTGTTTTGCAATAAATATATTTTCCTATTTGTCTTTCAGTCAAAGTCATCACCTTTGAGTTTGGAATTGTACAATTTTCAGAGATAGTACTGGAAATCTCATGACTCAGTACTGCCTGTACTGTTCAGTACTGGCTTGCTGCAGTCACATGAGGTGGTCAGTCTCAAACCACGTGGTCTTGAACCAAGGAGGTTTGCCTTTAGTGTCTTGGAAACCTCTCTTGGGTTTCTCAGTATCTCCCAAATATCAGCTTCTACCATGAAATAAAACATTCCTGGTAATAGTTTTACTAGTTGGAGTCTGCTGATACAGATGACCAAGGTGAGCAGTCATTCCTAGGTACCTATATTGTAAACGCACACACAGAGCTACCAGCTGCTGCACAGGAGTGGTGTGAAGCACCAGGATTCAACTCATGACCTTCTGATACAGAGCCCCAGGGTCTGCCACTTCAGTTACAGAAAACTCCAGTACCTGCCAATATTAGCAAAGCTGCATCCTGTTTGTAGTTCCCCACGGAGATGGACTGAATGCTTGTAAGCAGTTCTGATTCCATTCAGGAAAGGGCAATCATGTTGTACTTCAAAAAGCTCAGGACCCCTCCTCCTTTTTATTACTTATGTCATGTTATCTTATTTATACAACTATTGTTTCCCTTCTTTCGTGGTCCCTGCATATGAGGGGCAAATACGTGTATTACAGATCCTTCTAGGTTTCAAGATTGATATGTTCATGATAGAAAGAGCTCTGCATGTCTATCATTTCAGCCTTTTTTCCCCCCTGTTGTATGTGTGAGTGTGATTTGGCACACAAGATATTAATAGATAACATACAGATAAACAGTTGCAGACTGCTGCATCTTGCAGTGTTCACTGAGGGAGAAATTAGTTGAATATAAATAAAATGCTCATGCACTTTTTTCAACAACTGCAAGAGAACAAATCTAACTGCTTACCCCAAGGGTTCAACCTTGGCCAACACACCTATCTGAATCTCAAAAACTCTTCTGAAAAGGAGCCGGTGTGATCCAAGGGTGCCCGAGTCTGCCCTGTAGAAGAACACTGGTGCTTCTGCTTCAATCCCCAAAACTTCAATCAGATCTTCAGCAGAAGAATTAATAAAACTTCTTAACAAATGGAAAATCTATCATTTCAGCACTGGTTCAGCCCCATATAGGAGGTACTGCAAATTACAGAGAAATACAGCTAGTGATAGTTAGCTGCTTCACGTACAGAGAGCAGAATCAGTCAGTAACAAAGAGCAGGAAGGATAATTTTCTCTCCTTATCCATATGCTTTCCTGACTAGGGCCCACGGGGTATTTGCTGATAAAACACAGCTTTGTCACATTTGTCAGACCTGAGGCTGTCATGGAAACATAACTGATGTGACAAACATTAATGAGCCACTGTCACAAGGGCAATCTGTCCCAGCCAACAGTCACTGCTCCTCTTTAGCAGTGGGCAGCAGTGAAACAGCCCAGCAGGCTCTCAGTGCCACTCAGCTGCCAAAAGTGTCCTGGACTTCTTTGTTTTGGGACCACTGTGCATCCACCACATTGAAAAAGTATTTTACAGGATTCCCAGTCTACAACGGTGGGTCATTTGGTTCATTTGCTTTCAAATCTGATCATAAGCAGATCTTGAAATGATAAGTGTTGAAATGACAAGCTGAGCCAGAAGCTGGGTTTTGACTTTGCTCCTCTTCTGCCACCTTGTAGAAAGTCAACCTCTTATCCAGAAGAATAATTACCTTTTAACAGGCTTTCCTTACCTCTTTCACAGATAACCAGCTGGCTTTTCTTTCTGCACTGTGCTTCCAACTGTTTCCTAGCATTTCCCTTTTCCACCCAGACTCAGGAGCAGCTGATTGTTCCCTCACTGTAAACAACAGGTTTCTCATCTTCTCATGACAAATCATTTTTTAATAGTAAACATTTCAATACTTCCAAAAGCCAGCATATCATTTGGCATCAATACAGGTAGCACAAACTCATCCTTCTTAGGACCAGTGGCAGTCCACTTTGGAGTCTGTCCTGTCACTGTGTCCCTGGCAGATGTGATGCCACATCTCCAAGGACAGTAAGGCCATGTGCACTACTACTGCAAGGTCACTTATCACACCAGCAGTGCAGCTGCCAAAATGACATTACACACCTGATACAACTCAGCAAGAGGCTGATGCACAAGAGGGCTTCACCTAAAGAAGCCTGGGCTTGCATATGGAAATATTATTGAGCTGGAGAAAGATGAATGTGGCCATTTGTTCAGGATTTCAGGACATCACACAGCCTGACCAGAGCAACCATTGGCTGACTCCTGAAATCTCTGGATAAATCCCCACTTTGCCATCAGTCTGCCCTATCCAGAAAATAAACTGCATAGATTTTCCAGAAAAATCATTAAAGTCTTTAGCATAACTCCACTGCCTTCCTCTACCTGAGGATCTTGCCACGCTTTTAGAACAGGTGGCACACCCATTATCAGAGCCATCAGTGGCACAGGAACTGTGCTGGGAACTGCTGACAAAGTGCTGCAACTGAAGACCTCAGGCTGCCCTGTCCTTCCAGATGGTTACATACCCCAGGAAGCACTGTGTGCTATTGCAGTACACAGCCCTGAGTCACATTTACGTTTGTTTCTACTGTCCATGCACATCAGCCAGTAGTAAATAAATCGCAGCAGGGACCTTAGCTCTTGATGTGTTTCAGCAGAAACCTGGATAATGTTTCCATAGGAGAGGAAAGAAGATCTTAATGCCCATGTCAAATTTGACAGCACATTACACTATCCACTGAGACTAGCACAGAAGAGAGTATAATCTGTTTTCTGTACAACCACCTTGTATAACAGCCCTCTCACCACACACAAAGAGCTCCAAATATGTGGGCATGAAATGAGTGTTTCTAAATGCAATAGGGTTCAACTCCTGCATTCAGCTGTATGCACATGTCCCAGGGTGATGCTGCTCAACTTGAAACCCGCTGTTATATGCTGCTGCAAATAAAAAAAGCACTGAAAAACCAGTGTTTGCTCTTAGGTCTTCACACATTCCCCAAAGCCACCCTGCTTAAGCACAAGTGCAGCAGGGTCAGTACAACAGTGGAGCCCAGCCTGATGCACAGCAGAACAGCTCTGATTCAGAGAATCAGCTGATTACACAAAGCATATCCATTGTCCAAAAGTGGTTTTATTGTCACTCTTCCCTCTGAAATCAACTTGACTCTTCTCCAAAAACCAACACCAGAATGAGTCACTTAAAATAATCTTTTAGGTAGTTTTCTTGGGACTGGTTTGCAATATGTACCCTTCCCTGTGACAACATGCCAGGAAACCCCCGGGGAGCTCTCCCAGAAACTGCTAGACAATGAATGCAAAACAGGCTGAGCTGTTCAGCTTCTCTCCTCCCCTGCACGGGTTTGAACATGTTGACAGCAGGGTGGTATGAAGATGGTTTTGTCCCCTAAAAATCTTTTGGATAAACAAGCTTGTGCTCTACATCAGAGATTTCTCTTTGTAACTTCAGTCAATATTTCCTTGGCTTGCCATTCTTGACAATTCAGTCGTAAAACAGCTCTCCCTGGAATACTCCATTCAAATTAATCAGCTGTCAGCTATTCTCCATTTAAAACTAATAATAGAAGGTTTGCCTGAGCCTGTGAGAGACTGAAACATGGAAACGTGAATTGTGCAGCTGCAAATGTTTCCCTACTGCTGCAGCTCTCAAATTGCCTTTTGCTCTCTACCAAGAAGGCATAAAACAGCATTGCAGGGAGCAGGTTTTGTACTGTCAAAATTGCCCAACTGTCCTCAGCATGCCCATAATGTGCTAAATGCTTAGTGATACCTTTTAACTTCCAAGCATGCTTTAAAGACAGGAGGGATGTTCTGGTCATGAACCAACAGGCTCAGCTGGACCAGGAGCATGGATAATTTGATGGCTTGTATCCTTTGGATGCCAGCTGCACATAGGGTGCCAAATTGCGTTCTTGCCACTGGCAGAAGTTTTAGCCTCCAATTCATCTTCTTGTCATCAAACTGCAAGAGGATGGAGAAAAAAAAATCTTCCAGGGGGGAGCACTGCCTGATGGGGAAACAGGACTCCTTTGAACAGTCCCTTGTCTACTGCAGTTTGGCTTCAAGTGGGCACAAAGCATTAATGCCACATGAGGCTTGAACTCAGAATAAGAGCTGGCACTGGAGGAAAGCCAACTGTGCAACACTCCTCCAATTGCTTAGGGGACTCTGCCATTGTCACACGAAACTGAGGAACAGCTGGGGGGCTCCCTTCAAAAAGCACTCAGGTTGGAAGCACATTTGCAAAGCCTGATGAAGGAACGAGAGCAGCACCTGCCTCTTCCAGGTCTGCTACAGCAACTGCCACCAGGGGACTTTGCCTCTACCAGCAGTAGGTTCATTTTCAGCCCGAAAATGACTTTTAAATGCCTCTCAGCCTTTTAAGAGAAAGAAGTAGTTTAAATCCCAGACCGGAAGCCTTAATTATAATGGATTTGTGTGAAAGTTGCCAGATCTCTCCCTGCTCTGTGATCAGGACTGTGCCAAGAGTCTGCTTTGTGTCACAGCAGCAACTGTGTTAA
The DNA here is from genome assembly GCA_035583135.1 of Lophotriccus pileatus. Classification (NCBI taxonomy): domain Eukaryota; kingdom Metazoa; phylum Chordata; class Aves; order Passeriformes; family Tyrannidae; genus Lophotriccus; species Lophotriccus pileatus. The sequence goes on along the minus strand of JAWWES010000168.1, from coordinate 10,673,455 downwards.
GTTCAGCAAAGTAACTGGGTCAAAGGTGCACAGGCAGAAGAGAGATCACTGATTAGCACTCATGACACTGCAGAGCACAATGACAGTGCAATCATGTGGAGATTCTTGCTGTAATTAAAGGTAGTCAGACTCATATCCAGCATAAGCTTCTCAGAACAAATCTTTGTGTGTCACATTTTGCACCTTGGGAAGTCACTCAGTTACTGTGAGCAGAAAACAGCACATGAGAGGAAACAATTGAGAGCTCATGGTTCATATTGCTGGAACTGAAACCAGCTTATAGAAAAATCAGGAGAGATTTGAGCATCCTCATGAGCAGCTCTTCTAAACATGCAGCACTGCTGTTTTCAATTAGTTAATTCTACCTATGGTGAGCATAAGGTTACAGATGAAGAACACTGATCTCATGTTCAAGAATTTCATGATACATCTGTCCACAGCTGTAACACCAGGTGCTCTGAAGATCACCCAAACTTCAAAGAAAACAGCAGAAATGGAGAAAACTACAGGGTTTTTCCAGTGTCTCACATACTTTCCCAAAGAAAAAAAGTTAGAAAGGACTGGAGTTATTTAGAGAAGGAAGTAAGAGCAGAAACAAGTATTGAATGATATAGAGTCAGTCCTAGATAGCCTCAGCTCTTTCACAAAGCAGTGTATTTCCACATAGTAGAGACAAATGTGTCAGGGTAGCAATTAACCTGGAATTCACTACAGACAACACTATGGATAGAGGGAGTGCAAGGAGTTACACAAAAGAGGATCTCATGCAAGATAAAACAAGCAATTAAAATCATTATACTTAAGAATATAAAAATGCCTCATTAGACAGTCAAGGAGAGAGAACAAAAAAGGTTTCTGCTGTGTCCCTTCACTTCTCTTCTAAGTAAAATGAGACAGAAATCAACTAATCCCATCAAAAAACTAATGCATCTCTGTAAATCTCAGAGCCTAACTCTAACCACAAGCCAAATGTGGACACACAGCCACTGGCAGAAACACGGTGGACACATGGAACCAACAAGGAGATTTATGTCAGGACAACACAGAGCAACTGCCTTCGAGATACAGAAATGAAGGCACTTAAAGTGACAACTACAGCAGGACTGCAACTGCACAAAGACCTGTCCAGAGACGCTGTGTTGAGCACAGAGATGCTACACTTGCACAGAGACCTGCGAGAATTCCACCTGCATCAACAGGTATACCAGCTTTTGGAACTGCCTCCTCCCCTAGTGAATGAAAAAAACTTGTGTGCCAGTGCCTATGTGCTGCTGGTTACATTTACACCCAACCATAATAGGTCAGCTGTGAGGTATCTTATTTTTGTAGTTACAAATATATGATTTTTTTTTTTTAAATTTCCTACTGTTAAGGTATGTAAAAGTAAAGTAGTGTTTAGTATATAACATATGAAAACTTCATTTGGAACCATTCAGAATGCTAGAACATATGGAAATTATCTTAAAGGACTATGGGAATGATGCCTTGTATCACTTTTCAAAGTCACATGCAAATGCTACAGCACAGACCATTAAGGGAAATGCCACTCATCCAGAAACTCCGGGAGAGAATTCACCAGGCTTCCCACTGCATCACACCACACAACAGATAAACACCAAACCCCCACTGCTGCCTTTGGAATGCCCACGTTGCAGAGGTCTCTCAGGATTCCCAAGATGATCATCTGTAAAATGTAAGCACTTAAAAGCAGTGGTTCTGGTGTTGAAAATCATTAGATTTGCCTGTCTCAGAAATTTCAGGGACTAATAGCATTTTCCTGCAAATGAGCCTTAAAACTTGGGTAATCATTACAATGCTCCTTCGTAAGGAGGTGGATGGTTCAAATTAACACACCAGCTCCACAGATATTTCATTTCTAGTCAAGAATGGCACAAGGATTTCTTATTAAACTGCTCTCAATTCCACAAAGAGATGAAAAACTATTTTTTTTCCAAACCAGGTTATTGATATTCACTGGCAGCAGTATTTTATTTATAGAATCAAGCTGGTCAAACCTGGAAGGCAAGAGGGGGACACAAATTGTTAGCCACTACTGATCAGCCCTCAGTTTGCAGATGACAGCTGCCAGTGCTGCTCCAGGACAGCCTGCTTCTCCCACAGGAGTGCCCTATGGCACATCACAGCTGTAACAGCGTTTTCTCCCTAAAATCTTCTCGGAACTCCCCCCACCTGAAGCACAGCCAATACTGCCCTTTAAGAAAAAGGAACAATTTGCACACAGAGGCACGCACACACGAGCCTGTAGACAATAGTTATTTGTGAGGAGGGGAGGTGGGATAGAGGGATCTGATTTCCATTCACAGCACTTTCCCTTCTAGGAGGATATTAGGAGAAAGGGGAGATCAGCATCACCATTATCTCCAGCGTGTGTTAACAGCCACGCTGAAGCCAGTCAGCAGCGCCTGCCATTGTTTGCAGGAACACAAAAGACCTTCTGTTTGGAAAGTTCAAGAAAGAAAACGCAGAGCCTCTGGCCTGGTCCTGCAGTCAATAGACTGAAACAGAGGCTGGGAAGTTCTCAGGCAGAGGCTGACCCGAAACCCTTTGAAGTTGACAGGGAAAACTCCCATGGACTCCAGCAAGCTTTGGATCATGCCTGAAATGCACAGAAGGGAACAAAGCAGCGTAAAAGTAGAAATGAGCATCTGCTAGAGGGGGATTTAAACAGCACAAGAGTGACCTAGTCTGTTCATCAGGGCTGCTGATGCAGTATATTTTTGTGATGCTTGAGCAAGTAGGATTATACAAAAGTTTCAAGTCTTTTCATTAGGGTATAGCAGTTGTACATTCATCATGAGGTATTCTTCTGCAAAAAATCCTATGCATGCTATCCTAACACTGGGTATTTAATACAGCACTTAGCAAAAGTCTCTGAGAAAAAGGTAGAGGAAAGTCTCTTTCAAATTGCTGAAATGAGGTTTTCGCTTTCCTTCCCCACTGGCTATTTAGCTATGAAATACACAAGTCCAGGACTGAAAACCTTATTAAGAACCTTATTAAGAACAATGCTGCCAGCATCATCTATTCACAAGCAGCAGTTTGAGAAAGAGCCCAACCCAGAAGAAACTCTTTACCAGCACATTCTCTAAACAACTGTTAAAGTATCCCAAGTGCATCAGGGCTCCAAATCCTCTGCTTAATTGTAGGGTAATTAATTTTCTCATTAAAGATGAATATAGGAGCATTCAAAATGAAAGAAATGTCTTCTAGTTTCTATAACACTTCCATAATCATTTTCTTGCATACAGGAGAAATTGTTACAGTGGTTTTAAAGGCTGATGCTGCCTAGGTCCTAAATAATATTTTCTGGAAGCTGATTAGTTCTAAACTTTTTTTCTTTTTAAAACACTTCATGCAGCCTTTGCACAAGATTCAATCAAGAGCCAAAGTAAACCTCTTCCCCCCACACACACCCCCCCAAACAAAAAATGCAGGATGTTTCCTCTTTCCCTGGCTAATAGAATCCAACTGTTGCCGCATGACATCATTCCCCAGAGCTAGGGAATCCAAGCTCGCTCCGACACTCGGCTGGGAGTAAACACCACAGAGGAAAAAAAAAAATGAAAAAGAAAACCACCAAACAAACTTTAGAATGGGAGGACATAACATTAAAAAGGCAATTTTTGTTACCTGAAATTTGGAGCACTTCCCTTTCCACTCCATTCTCAGATTTGTATTTCCCAGAAAAAAACTCTGTCTTATTATCTGAGGCAATCAGAAAACCAGTCGTTTAGTGTCTAATACCTGCTGTGCTTCCCATAACTCCTTCATATGACCTTTTGCAGCACTGATTCCAGCTAAAATGATTGCAGAGAACACAGACTGGCCAGGCCAGTTGTCATGGAGATCTCTCTCTCCCCCTTTTCATAAGCGCGCGCGCGCACACACACACACGCAGATTTAAACAATTCTGGGAGGCATCCACAAAACAGCATGCCTTTTCATCAGCTAAGTTTTTGAAACATTCCACCCCTCCTCCAACCCCTCCCTAGAGTCAGCCCAGGAAGCTGAGCTTTGGTCATGAATTGATTGTTGAAATTAGAGATATCTCCTTTTAAAAAAAAAGAGAAAGCGACCACAGAACTTGTACATTTTTCCCCCCCTCAGGAAGGAAAACAGAGATGTTTTCTCAATAAAGCTTTGAACTAAAAGTAAATCTATTGCATTCAAACCTGCAGGCTATTTGTCTTTGCCCCCCTTGTTATCAACTTGATATCTGAAAGCACTAAGGCTTTGTCGAAATACAATCATGCAGATGACAAGAAATGCTGCTGGTGTGGCCTGACTGCTTACCTTGCTGTTGTCCCAGTACCAAGCCAGTGACTTAATTAAAACAGGTATTCATCACAGTCGTGCAGGACTTCCCGTATTCTTTCATGTTTCTGTAATTAGGAAGAAAAATGGGCAGGTCAGGAACATGCAACTCAAACAAACAAACAGAAATTTAAAAATAAATAAATAAATAAATCAGCTAAAGAGGAACACACAGATACATCTGGAATTTTTCCTCATACTGACTATAAGTTAAAGTCTGTCGTACCCAAAACTCGCTATCTCCCAGTTAAAGGAGAAACCCATTTCAATGACGTTTGTGAATACAAGAACTGATTAGTTTACCATATTCACTGGCACCATGGTTGCAAAACAAAACTTACTCCAAACATAAATAAAGACATACAACATTTTTTCCCAGACACAAAAAAAAAAAAATCTAAATGAATCCCACCAACGTCATATAAGAAAGTCTGGACTGATAAATCAAGAGAACAGAAAATACTTTTTAAAAAAGAAAGAACATTTAGGAAGAAAATTCAGTAAAAAACTGTTTGGACTCAGGAGAAGAGCACTGTGCCCGAAGTTTTGTACACATTGAGAAATACCTTGGAGACTTACTCTTTAGAGGATTTAACTGGAGTCAGTCATTCAAAGTTTTAAAACTTCATAAAAGATACTGAGAGGGACTGCATGACTCTGGGTTCTGCAACGAGCATCACAAGCAACAGTCCCTCTAGTGGGCAGAAATTGCAAAGCTGCCTACGCCATGCTAAACGAGAAATCAATTTCTTCTTTCTCTGTCAACCACTTCATTATGCTGCTATGATATTCCACACCTGCATTTCACTTAAAATTATCATATGAAATCCTTTATATATTACTTAGGGAGATGAACACAGGAAAACGTACATTACATGATCAACATAACGAGGTTTATACACAAGGAGATTAAAGAGTTCCAACATATTACTCTTCTGGTTGTGTTTTTAATATGATAGCAAAAGTGAGCTTAAAAAAAGAAATAGACCTAGACAGTAAGATAGCCAAGATGTCTTATGGGAACATAAGACTCTCTCCATAGCCATTGTTAGATATAAAATACACTGCAGCATATTATTTACTATACTTCAGAAAACTCCACATTTTGTGAGTGACAGGGTTCCCAGCAGATTGTACACTTAAAATACCTCTCTTTCTAACAAAAACATCACACAAAAGCATTTACAGGAGGCATATTTTACAGTGTTACCAGAACTATGTGCAGGCTATTCACAGGTAGATAAATAAAAAAAGCAGCTAGCAAGAATCCAGAAGATGCTAAAATTCCAGTAAAGAGTTTCTAGATATGAAAGCTCCACATGCTAAGTCTGCAATTTCACACTAACTTCCCTTAAGAATGCACCAGTGAAACCCAGCAGAGCCATGAGAGCCAAATATGAAAAACTATGACATGGTTTTTTCCTGAAAAGATCCCTTTGGTGTTTGACTGAAGTAAAGTCATCACATGCTGCAAGTGGGCACAGTTTCAGCAGTGTGACTGGGGAAAGGGGAAACTGCTAGCTCCTCCCGAGAAAGTCATGTTTTAAACTACATCACTGCAGAGGGAGAGTTAGAAGACATGGAGGCAACAAAAAACCCAATCTAGGAACTGGTCAGTGGACAAGTAAAATGGCTGATCAGTCTCAGATTTCCTACAGACCCCGTTACTGGTAGCATGGGAGAACGAACCAACCGTCTGCACCACATCCCACTCCAGTGTTTATCGCAAGGCTCTGTGGCACTTCATTAGGGGACCACATCTGCATATATGGCAAGGACCTGGGGAAGCATGCAAGCTAGCACTTGTAAATAATTGAAAATACTAAGGGCATTAAATATACACTCAGTTGCAGTTTAAATTTCCAAGCAAAGCAAAGTCATTAAAATATATTACGCATACCCAAATATGTAGGAACAAAGCACAGAATTAAAACTATGAGCGGAGCTTTGGTTTAGGACAGGTGACTACCACAGAAGCCCTCAGACAAGCACATTTCTATTCTAAGCCTCATGAATACACTGCTAATCTGTTCCTTCCCATAAGGTGACATACTTTGCTCCAACTGACCCCAGCGATGCAAGAACCGTTCCCACGCTTTACTCTTATCTCACTGGGCTCTTATTGGACCACATGAATTCCTCAGAACACAATTTAGGATCAGGACAGAGTTTGAGATCACAAACAGAGGACACGGTGAACAGCTGACATTACATTAATTACCGTGTCACAGCTCCATTGCAATCAGAAGGCATCAGAATATGCACCCTCATCCCCTGGAGGAGACAGACAATCCATTACTCACACACAGCTGATGTTTAGTTTCTTATTTCTGATACGCTTCCCATTTCTGCCTGGTTGAACACACTCCTTCCTACGCTCCATGGCCACAGGCACAGGATGCAGCAACCACGTGACACACACAGGAGAGGGCATGCACTGGGCAGGATTGCTGCACAGGGAGAGCCCTCACCGGGCACACCTGGCATCCCTGCCCTGGAGACTGGAAAGGGAAACATGAGCTGCTCTCCCCACAAGCTGCGTGGTCTGAGATTCTTTACTGAATCCTTTCCAAGCCAGGCAGCCATCATCAGCAACAGGAGAGGAAAACAATCAGACTTGTTCCTAAATGGCTCATGAAATTTTATCACTTTCAGTAGGTGAAAACACAAGATCAACCTCGGGATTCAAAAAGACAAAACTGGAGACGAGCTACAGGCTAAGCTGCCCACAAGAGCAGCACAAATCTCTGGTAGCTGTAAACAGAAATTAATCACTGCACTAACTTCAGTAACATTTTCCTTTGCCTTTTTAAAATAAAACTAAATTCCACATAAAAATACTTTTATAAAATTACTTAGGATTTTTCCCCTCCTCAAATAACTTTCTGCCCTTCAAAAGGGCTTCTTCCCCTCTCACATTGAAGATGACCACCTTATTGCTCTTCTTCCCATGTTATCTCTACACATTTACTGACCATCTTTCCAATGACCTCAGCTCATATGTTTTTGTTTGAAATTCAGTAATTTAAGACACAGCAAGAGTGAAATTTAAGCACCCTGCCCCACTGTATTTTTAACCCAATAGTACTGCAAGTGCCTGCAGCTCCTACTGACCTCCCTGGGAGAGGCAGGGAGCTTGGGAGCAGAACTTCCTCATCACCAGGCAGTGACTTGCAGAGGAATGGAAATATGGGAAAAGGCCCCAGTCAGCTCATAATATAAAGCACACATGCACTACAGGAACTGTGTTCTCTGCTCTTCTTTTAGAGACTCAGCACTCAATACTTTTGCTTTGGGTATTCTGTGAGTACCAGGTGGGACAAGACAATGACATGCAGGACAGCAGCCAGCACACCTTCTGAAGCAATCCCACAACATTACTGAGTTCTTTGAATTAACAGTCCACAGCACTGGCCTTTGTGGTTAACTTTCCAACACGATGGTATAAGAGCACAGCAGTAAAGTAAGTAGCACAAGATAACACCTCTGACCCCCAAAGCATTTTTTACTGCAGTGATTAAACCTTCCCCTGAAGTCAGTGGCATGTTAACTTCAGTTCTGCCTCACTGCATGTTTTGCTAGGATTGGGGTATCAAAGTAAGCAGCACAAAAGTATATTGTAGCCTTGCAAACAATAGCAAAGGAGCTGACCCAGCACATGATTTCCCCAGTTACAATGGGACTGCACAGGTTGCAGGTCTAAGATCAGTCATTTATGGACTTGTTTTATTCCCCCATTTCAGCATCAGATCCATTACCCCCAGTATACCACAACTCTCTTCTAACAGGAGAATTAAAAGTTTCCATGACCTCTTTAATAGCCCAACGAGGATCATGTTTGTAGCACGGTATTCATTTCACTACATCATGTTTGTAGCACGGTATTCATTTCACTACATCGGTGGGGAAAAAAATGTCTGTATGTGTATACACAGTACATATACAGTATGCATATAGGAAATGACTAATCATAGCTGTGCACTCTTTGAGGTGCTGCCAATCCCTTTATGGCCCTATATCCCGTTTCAGTTTGATCTCATTCTGCAAATGAAAGCCTGCCATACTACATGACCCTGACATTGCAACCGAGTGCAAGACAGCAATCTGAAAAAGTTTCTAAGTGATTTAGTGAAACCAAAAGGATATCTGTACCTGGGGGGTCATGACAGGGAGCCGACACTCATTCAACTCCTGTGCAAACACTCATTCTGAAATAAAGTGGCTTAATTTTGTAGCTGTTATTGGTTTAGGCCCTGATTCAGCAAAGCACTTAGACACTGACTTCAAAAGAACTTAAAAATACACCAAACATGTGCTACAGTATTTTACCAAAGAGATGGTTTAGTAATCTGGCGTATTTCAGAAAAGAGAGATGGAAAGAGTTTTTATTTGGCAATTAAAGATTTAAGACATTGTTTGGTCACTCTGGGACAAAATCCCCACGCTAAACCTACTAATAAGGGTGAAAATTTGCTGAGCGATAAGTTGAATAATTCCTTAATAAAGGAATAAGTTGAATAATTCCTTAATAAAACAGCTTCGAGCATGAACAGTGTTGAACATGTTTCTCAAACATGCAAATGCCTGGTTTGAGAATTATCCATACCTACAGCCTGATTCATGACAGGAGACACATATTACAGCTCACCCTGCTAGAAAAGCAATGCAAAGCCAAGCAAGGCATATAAACTGGCTCGGGGCCCAGGCAGCCAATTCAGCCAGCCCTCAACATCCCAGTGCTGCAAACCACGTCAGATGGCACCAGGCCAAGGCACAAGCCAAGCCAGAGGGATAACCAAAAGGTGGGAACCTCATGTAAATTAGTCCTTCTGCTCCTTAACTCTCCAGACCAAGCCCTGCCTGCAACCCATCTGCACTCCAGTCAACACCCTTGCACGGCTGTGCTGCATCCCAGGCATGCCCAAAAAGGAAAGACAGGAAGCTGGAGGACCAAAACTGATGGAGGGCAGAAGCCCCCAAGAAGAGACTATTTGTCCTGTCTCTACAAAAAAAAGAAAATTTTGCCCCTTACAGGTGTAAGTCTCTTCCTATACCATTTTTTTAACTGCCTTTATGCCCATCAAGCGTGGATGTCCCAAAGAAGAGGGAGCAAATGACACAAGCAGGCTTGCTCTGTGAACTAGCCGTATCAGGAGAGATGTCCAATGAACTGCTTGAAATTCCACGGGATTTCTGATTTGACCTTACACAAATGCAAGACATCTCAGTTGGTCTTAGTTCGCTACTGTTCCTTTTAAGTAAAAGCCAAAGGACCAGTTTCTGTTGCCCCTATTCACAGTACACATCCTGCAACAGAAGATGCTGCACATGGGACTAGAGGCAATTTGAAAAACAGATCCTCTCATTCCTGGAATTCCATTGAAGCAGGACACACAAGAATATAACTCTGGGAGGACTAAATCTTGTGTGAAACTGAGTGAGGGCTACAAAGCTTTGACTTAATGGGAACAGAGGGCCAGAATCCTTCTCAGAGCACATAAATTATGGGAATACAGATCCTTTAAGCCAAATCCCCACCTGAGGGGAACTTCTCAAACCACTGTCAAAGTAGCCCTTCCTGTACTTGCATCCAGGGGGCAGGACAAGGAAGATGCTGTTGGGAACCATCTCTATTTTTACACTGGCTACACAAAGCTAATAAATGGGAAGAGAATCTTCTAGTAAAGCAATGGACACAAGGACAGATATATTTAATCATGCAGGCCTAGTTTCTGGATCAGAATAGGGGTGGTTGCATTTTCTGCATTTTTTCCCCCCAAGAAAATTCCTTTCCAGAGCAAAAGAGCTGTTGAACTCAAAATGGAAAATGTGGGCCTAAGGCCATGCATCCAGTATGATATCACCTTGTTTACATGAGGGAAAAAAAAAAAGTCACAACCAGTAGCATTGTACACTCTTTGAACTTCTAAATAGATAAATAAATAGATAAATAATGACAACATGTTTTGTGATTCCTTTTGATCGCCAGCTATGAAAGTTCACAGGAAGTTTATGCAACCCCCTCTGACTGGATAGATCTTATCTCCCAAATATTATGAGCCAAGAGGCTCCAAGAAGAAAAGTGTCAGCCTGATGTTCCTTTGGACAAAAAGCAATGACTTATCCATGAGCTAACCTCTCTAGTTGGCTTCCTTTATTTTAATCATGAGTTGAACCTACAAGCTGGCCTGGAGACCCTGTGAACTGCTGCTAACATGCTGGGGGGATGCCTGTGAGCCCCACTTGGCATCCCTGGAGAGGATGGATAGTGCAAGCAGTGTCCCAGCACTAGTCCCATCACCTACACCCTATTCAAATCAAAGCCAGTGAGAGTGTGTGTGTTTTTCAGGCATATAGCAAGTTTGTCTTTCCTACTGTCACAGACATCACAGCAGGCAGGTTTTTCAAGATGCAGACAATAAAGCTATTTTCTTCTCTGTTTTGGATAGAGCAGATAAACAAAATACTGCTTTGAATAGGCAGAGCTCCTTTCATTCACGGCCCTTGGGGTGCTTTACAAAGCCCAGTAAATGTCACTGCTGTGTAGCTACTTGGAAAAAAGGAGTTAAGTGGCTTAGTGTGTAAGTCTGCACAGTGGCCCTTCAGAAACAGCGTGTGACCAACCATGTTCTGAGCACCCAGCTCTGCTGCCTCCCCCGAGGTCACAGTTAGAACCTAGAAGGCAACTGGGGTCAGCTGAACTCCGAGAGATATCAGAATTTGTTTTGTTCTGGAAAATAATTGGGCATGGGAAACAGCTGAAATGAAGCTTTCCTTCTAGCTGGTTTCCAGTGCCGCAGAGGGAGTCAAAGTCAGTGAGAGTGGAGCGACTAGGATGAGCTTGTGCAAAACAAAATAAATCCAAACCCAGACCATGCAGACAGTTCAAAAACATCGTGAACTCTGTGTTTGTTTCTCAGTACCTCAGTGCTTCCTGGGTTTAGCAATGGAGTGTAGTACAGAGATGTCCAAATGAGCCACAACCATCCTCCACAGCTCCAGAACTGGAAGCAGCACAGCCCCAACAGGACAAAACAGTGCTTGAACTAGTGCAGCTGTATTTTTGGGGAAGGGAGTTATGCCTCCACACAGTGCCCCAGCGGCTGCAGGGCGGTGCAGACCTCCTGGTGTCAGCTCCAGGGCTTTCTGTGCTAAGCTCCATTGTGTGGCACAGACATCCCCTGAGCCACACACTGCAGACCACAGAGGAAGCCAGTCCCAGTGCTGGGAATTCAGCTCCCAGTGCCCGAGCTCCAGATGAATGCCTTAAAAGCGAGGTCATTCTTCCTCCTTCAATTCTGTGCATTCTTTCTAACAGAGCTGGGGGATGTCTCTCAAAAGAGATCCACATCCAGGGAAGAACTGACCCAACATCCACATCTAGGCTGCTGGAGAATCACATGCCTACCTGTTTCCTCTTCATCACCAACAGCATAGGCTATTATTTAAGAAAAAAATGTACACAGTCTGCTTTATTCTCATCTAAAAAGATAAATCAGAGATAAGATTTTACCTCTCACCATGAAGATGCATGATTTCTTCTTTTAATTAAATTACCTCCCATTTTAGAGACAAAGGGAAAGCGAGAATCAGCTTTTTTTTTTTTTTTTTTTTTAGCATCAAACTGAAAAGGGCGGAACTTGGGAAAGTACCAGTGCTTTTCTTCCAAGTCTGGGAAAACTATACAGCTTACATAGGCCAGGACACTGTTACAGATATTTTTCCTTTAAAACACTGGATAAGGTCCATGTAGTCACACTGTGTTCCCCTTTGCTATGTCCATTGCTTTAAGGGGACGGACAACTCAACTCAACTCACTCCCTGGAACCATTGCTGCCTGCTGTTCGTGCTATGAAAGTGGTGAAATCCCACAACACAGGCTGAGTGTCAGCTATTCAATGTGCAAAGACCACACACCAAACAGTTTGCAAGAGTCCTGGCTGCCAGTGAAGGAGTGCTGGCAAAAGCTCTGCTAAAAGCCTGGATTTCTTGCTTACCTGGCCTGCAACAGCTCAAGTACTGAACACTGCACCAACACCTCCAACTGAACCCTGCAGTTGGACCAGACTTCCAATGGAATTGGACATTCCCAGTTAATCACACAGAGTTATGCCAAGATTTAAATATCTAACTTATGGCTGTTACCCTTGCAGTTGGGTGTGTGTGTTCACTGCAAACACAAATTAGTGCCTACAGTGCTGGAAGCAGCTTATGGAAAGTCTGAACTGGGAGATGCAAATCATTAGGAGCATGCACCACAATTTGCTTTGGGGAAAATTCCCCATTCAAGAACAGACATGCTTGATTACATCTCCAGTTTTCTGATTTCCTGACGTGTGAAAGTCCCATCAGTAAACATGAGAGCTCTGTGCTTACTGAACGCATAAAGCAACGCTCTGAGTTGGCCAGAAAGAGTTGAAAGGGCTCTTTTTCACATATGCATGCTGTTGAAAACCTCTACTCTTCCTCCTGTGCTGCATGGAGGGACCTAACAAGGGGTCAGAAGAGTCAAAAGCAGTTCTTGATTTTGACACCATGCAGGGGTACGACCTTGGATACCTTTGTTTGCCCAGCAACACAAGACCTGTTTGGTTTTCAGAAGCACTGAGTAATCAGAAGCAAACAGTATTGGAATGATGCAGTAAGTTGTAATCCCACCATGAACTTCAAACTCTATGTCTTTGATCATGTTATACAATTCTGTACATTAAACAACCTCTAAAACGGTTTCCAGTTTCTTAACCTGCCTCTCATCTACATATTTTTTATATTCCCTCCAGCCTGAAAAAGGGCCAACATGAACAGGGTTTCATCATCATCCTTACCTCTTTTCCTCACAATTCACACAGTCCTAGAGAACAACAAATGCAAATACAGTCCTGAGCCACCGAAAGAATTAGAACCTGATTTTTCCTGCCTCTTTATGACAAAGTCAGAACTCTGCACAATTTTTCTTAGATTTTTGTATCTGGTCACCCTCTAAGATAGTTACGCTGCAAGATTAAAAAAACAACCAAACAAAAAACCCCACACCACCAAAAGAAACTCATTTTGTTGGTCATTTTTAGAATCCCCTCCAACCAGCTGCATTCAAAATAAGCTGCACTGCACCTGCCTTGAAAAACATCTCAATGGTTAAAAATTCCATACAGCTTGTGCCTTATTACTAGCTCTGTGTCTGGTTTGCCTAGGTGTGACCTGGAGCAAATCTCAGCAATTCTCTAGAGTGGTTCCTGAGTACAATTCACATGGCCTGTGAAACAACTGTAAAATAAAAGAGGAGCTGCAGCCCTAGTTCTTAGATGTTTCAGACACTCATAGAAAGCCAATAGACCAGCACAATTTAGAAGACATTTGTAGAACACAGTGCCATTTGACATCCATTTGGAATGGCACCTCAATACTTTAGAAAATACAACAGGTAACTGAAACAACTTTTCTGCTTCTGTATCCTTATTTCTAAAGAGCTTATAATAACTGAATCTATTGGAAATAGTTAGAATAAAATAAGAATTTAAGTTGGCCCCAGACTGCTGGAAGGAAAGCCTTACTATATTAAGAAAAAAGACCAGCTATATGTCTTTTAATTTAACTGGATTCCCACTACTAAGCTCATTTAGGAGGTTGTATTAACATAATCCTCAGAAACAGTTTCACTCTACAATTATAAAATCACAAGCTGAGCTAAGGAATGGAAAAGAAACGTCATGCACTGTCATGCACTCACAGAGAATAAGAGTCAACTGCTTGGAGGCTGTCTTCTGGATGGAAGAGCAAGTCCATTAACAGGAGAAGGTGATAAAAACCCCATATGCAGCACAGAGCACCTCTGAAAGCCAAAACAACAACAGGCAATAGAGGTGGAGAGCGGAGCAGACCGCTATGACTCATAGGCTATAAGTCTAGTCAGTGAAAAATCTGGCAGAAGTGTGCTGTTTGACTATGTCTGTACATTCCCAAGAGATTTATAGCTGCTTATTAAATCATCTGTTCCTCTTAAAACTCAAGAAACTGTGTATGTTTCACTGGATTTTACATCTGCTAGAAAGACCCAATAACCATTAGTAGAGAGTAGGGTTTTTTTCTATTGAGTGAGTCATTCAAAAGATTTTAAGACATTACTTGAGGGAGGAAGTAAAACCTACACAAGTGGTGGGCTGCAGTGTGATCTAAAACCTGCTGCAGGATGGGTTCTCCCTCGCTGGCATCCCTGGTGTGCCTGGCTAATCTTCAAAACCAGATGGGTCTTTTCAGTGACAAATCCTTTCTGCAGAGGAAAGGAAAGGAAACAAATACTTTCTACAGATGACAGTTCTGTCAAGGAAATAGTCATGTCTTCAAGAAAATGACCACTGTGGCTTGAGACAGGGTTTGTAGAGCAGGTTCATGGCATGTGGTGACACACAAGCACAGGACCTGTCAAAGCGTGAGGAGCTGGCAGCATTATTATCTTCCAGACAGAAGCTGTTAAGTTCAGGAGCTGGGGGAAAAACACCACTAGCCCTGTAGTCTCATTCCAAAACCCAAAGGAAGAGGAAAAGAAACTGTGGACAGTCCTGCTCCAGACACAAACTAGGTTGCTTGAGTGCTAGGTAGTTCACAGAAGAGCAGGAGAGAAGGGTGTGTAGGGCTTTCGTTTCAATCCTGGTTACCTAAACAAGCTATTTTTTTATCTCAGAACGCTCCTTGGAGCATCCCCACCCCTACCCTTCCCACCCATTTTCTATTGCAAAAAAACCTGCACAAACAAAGAATTTTCCTTCTCCCATCTCTTCTCAGTCTTATTTTTTTGTTCTTTTTTTTTTTTTTTCACCCTTGGGCTCATCCACAGATTAGCTCTCCGAGACAGACATCTCTCAAAGATAGTGTACAAAGATGTTATTAAATAGAAGCCATTTGCTGAGGCATACATGGGGCTGCATGTCCTGAATTCCCAGAAGCTAGGAAAGTTTTAAACGTTTTAAATTAACCCCTCAAAAATAAACAAAATCCATGCACGTTTGCCAAACATCTGAGAATGCAGAAATACTGTATCCATGGCTACTTCAGTGATAAGACTGAATTAGAGAGGTACTTTAAAAGCACTGAAAATGTCCTTCTGAGTCAGCCCAGCCCTGTCTCCAGCTCAACACTCTTGCCTTCAGAGGCAGTGACAGTCAGGGCAAGCCCAGGAACCGAGCAGCTTTCTGGCCGTTTTCCTTTGTCCGTGGGACACTGCAAGTTGTGGGCAAGCAGAGCTGAAAAGCAGCAAGATTTGCAAAATGTTGCTAACTGTGCTTGTGTTACTGTTGTAGTACCACTACAATCCTATTAAGCCCTCAAAGCGGAACAGGACAGGAAGGCACGTGTGAACTGTTGCTCTTAGCTGAAAAGTCGGCAACTTGGGAGCTTGAGAACACAGCAATAAAATCGAGACCCACACCAGCTCACGCACACGGAACACCCAAAGCCTGCAAGCGAGGGAGCCAAGCACCACCGTGCCCGTGAGTGCAACTGTGGCAGATTTGCCAGCACGCACTGGATGGGGGCACAAGAAGGGATGGGTTGCTGAGGGCATTTCTCTTTCATGTTTTTGAACTGCTGCCTTGTAAAAGTCAGTTTTCTAAAAAACATGACAAGATAATGGTGGGTCCTGCTGAATTGACACAGCTCTGCTATGCCAAACCGATTCCTGCAGTAAATCTTGTGCACTCTCAAAAACATAAGGGCAGGGCTGTAGAGCTCTGCAAACTCATTATTTATTCTTGCCAAAAACGACAAAATGTCTGTCAGACTTGGGTTTTTTCTCTTTATTATCTCTGCATTGAACTGTCTTCACTTTAGCAAGCTGAATCAACACAGAAGGAACAAACAAGCCTCATGAATTTTATCTCCCAGCAATCTGTTCAAAAACCCAAGTCAGCATAGCTACACTCCATAGCTTACATTCAATCTCCTACAACTGCACAGTCCCAACCATCACCATCTTCCTACCCATCACAGTAACTTTCTGATATGTCATCAATATGCTGAGACTGATTTAATGCTTTTCCTCCTAAAAAGAAAAACAAACACTATAAAACAACATTGTGGAGGAAAGAAAATAAATTCATTACGGCCATATCAATAGCCAGCACAGTAGTACCATATCTCAGCCCCTTTAGAGTGAGACATCATGACCAAGGCACGCCATCCCTGCAGCAGGCTGCCTCAGCAGGCTTTGGACTAGTCACGTGTTACACGTCTTGGGATGTTGGCGTGGAAAATCAAGAGAATTAATCAATCCTCACATCTTTTGATTTGTCTCTCTTGCTCCCTCCCTGTCCCCCGCCCCCACCACCCACTCACAGCAGCACCACATCTCACAGCCAGTGAACTCAGAGCAACTCATGGCCCAATTCACCCCAGATCGACCCCACCACATCAGTGGATGTCACTCACCTCCCCAGTGATCCAGCCAGGTAACAAGCTTTTTCTTCCCATTGCAAAAGGAGAAGTGATCATTACATTTCACAAGCACAGGAAGCACACAAATATTGCTGCCCACTCTCGCCAGAAGAAACACCTTATGAGAGCTGTTGTGAGAATTACAGCAGCCTTCCAGGCCAGCATGGAACCTGAGTCAGCCCTTAGTCAAGCTGCTGAAGTCAGTGCTCAGCTTTCAAGCATATGCTCAAGTATTTGGCTGAGCTGAGACTGTTTTCAAGTGTGGGATGCAGAATCCCACTCAATCATTGCTTCAGTGAGAGACTACAAAAGTATTCTTGGTATATAATAATGCAGTAATTTATGGGGGTACATTCTCCCTTAACCAGAACCTTGGACTCATCTGTTCTTCACAAGCAATTGTTTCTTAAGGAGTGCTGCTGTATCCCTCATCTGCAATCACTGAGAGAACAGCTGCTAACCACAATAGGAAATGGTTTACACCAATTGAAAGTATTTCTGAAACCCCACCAATTCTGCTCTAAAAGGAAGAAAGAAAAAAAAAAAAAAAAAAGTAAAAAAACCCCACTAACCAAAAAACTCAAGTAACAATAAGAAAACCCAAGAGAATCTGGTAGTTTTCATTCTGTGTCTTTGTTGAGAAGTTAAAGATCTTTGTTTTCTCTTTCAGACCATCCTGTTATTCACACAATGAATTACAGACCTAACCAATTCTATAACTGGTTGTTCCCCGAAGTCCTGGTTTAAGTTTAGGTCAAAAGAAGATTATTCACATGTGAAGCATGACCCTTCTCTGGCAAAGTAAAGCCATTCTTACTCTCGACAATGCTATATTTAGCTTATTTTAACTGTCCTGATCTGCTGCCTCTTTTCCTCAAAATTATTGAGTCGTAGATATCAGAAGGAGGAGAATCTACAATCCTCAGTCAGAAAGAAAGGTCACCTGGAGGCAAGGTCAGAGCCAGGCACTGCCAATCCTGTTCTCACCAGCTTGTGCTGCCTGCCCACAGGGGCACACCACGTCACTGCAGGTGCAGCCTGCCAGTGACAGCATGGGGACATTAATGCCTTCTAAACCCTAAGCTCCCTTTTAACATGGTACCACTGCCCTTCCCAGAGTTACATGGAAGTCTCAATGGCTCAGTGCGGGATTGTAACGTTTGTTTACCTGATTCATGGGTTATCATAGAGATGCAGTTTATCAATAACCAGATTGTTGCTTTTTGCAGATGACTAATGCTCCTCTGATGCCAATAAAATTGTGACTACTACCTGCAGACTGAGACCACCGAGGAAACAAGTAATACCCTGTAAAAGTTATATGAAACAAAGCAAACACATATTAGGCAATACAAGTTTAACCTTGCAACCCTTAGGTTAATGCAAGGAAAACTGTGCTGGTAATCAAGAGGCACAGCATCTTCCAAATAGAGGCTGCTTCATTAAGTGGGCAATATCTACTCTTGAAGGCACAGTTCATTTAGTCCAAGTTTAATAAGCATTTTAACCTGCTAATCAGGTGATGAAATAAGAAACTCTGTATCCAGACACTTGAAGGCAAATGGTCGTTCCTGTCTAGAATGTGAAAATGAAAATGCAAACACCATACCAGCCACTGGGCTCCAAAGCTGACCAAGAGCACACAGCTCTTTAAATATATACAGGACCCTGGTAATCTGCCCAATTTCAGAGCTGTAACAATACAGTCAAATAACAGGACACCCAAAAACCACGTAGCTCAGTGACTAGCTACACCCACTCAATTTGGTTCTCATTGATGCAAAGACCTTCCTCTTGCACTCAACACTGTCTGAATCAACAGGCAAGTTCCTATGAAACTTCAAACTCTGGAAAGACTTTTGGAGCAGGAGAGTTGGGGGAAGATTGGATCAATGTTTTCTTTTTAATAGTTCAGTGCATTCAACCTGTTTGCATTCTACCAAATAAAACTGGGTAGGCAGTGAAAGATGCCAAGGGCCAATCAAACCTCCGAGGGTCTGAAAACGAAACCTCTAAATGCTTTGTTTCCAATTAAAACCCTTGGAAGCAAATTATACTAGCCTCATCTGTGTAGCTGGCAGGAAGATAAAAAGCCTCGATGCACAATCACGTCTGATTTCCTGCAAAGCTCTGCTCTGAAAAGCAGGTGTTGCAGAAGGAGAGTGCCTGGGTAGCAAACAGCCCTGCCAACCTTCACTGCACTCTTCAGTGCAGTTACTGTAATGGGAGCAAAGTGAAGAGCATGGACATAAAGATGTCTTATCCTGATGCAGGAGAAAGCTTTTAGCTTAAGAGTTAGCATATCTTTCTAAACAGAAGACAAAAGCAGCAAGCGAAGATCTCTGAAAAATTATTCCTGTCCTCTTCTTCCCCTTCCCCCTGCTTTCTAGAGAAAGTACTCTTTAGATAAATTGCTTACAGTATTTGCAAACCTCCTGCTTGGAAAATTTTGTCTGTTACTAAACATCAAATGCAAAATTAACAACAACAACAAAAAAAAACCAAGCAATTTTTGATCAGTTTCCTTGTCCTGCCAAGGCCCCCCAGCTTACATTCTCAGGGATTTACCAATATATTTGTTTATTTACACAGAGCTGGAATTCAGGAGCATTGGATTCTCTTCTGGCCAGACCTTTGGCCATGCTTAGAAGTGGTACCAATGTTAAATATGTTTCCAGTGACATCAGGAGGAAAGTAACTGCGCTGGAAATAGTAACAGTTGCACAAAGGCATGGCTTTGTCCATCCCTTACAGATACTCAGGTCTGTGAAGGATAATGGAAGATAGAACTTCACCCCGAGCCAAAGTGCCAGTTCCTTTCCATTTAGTGAACACTGAACTCTGACCACTCCAGGTAGATGCAATTTTCTCCTATCATGCCTGTATTGTCATGCCTTGTCTCCTGTCATGCAGGGAGAAGGGCAGAGTCACAGACTTATCTCCTGCTCTCCCTCCAACGCCACATAGTAAGTGGACAGCAAAAATAAAGTGAAATCCATATTACTGTTTTTAAGTACTTCAGTGCCTTGAGACATCTCCCTAAGATGCTCTGAGAAGATCAAAACAAATCACAGAATTTTAGGTATAAATACAGTTTGAACTCCTTCTATTAGCTTTACAGATCTCAAGCCTTTTGGGACTCATGTTTTCATGCTTTCCCATGTAGCTACAAAAGCAAGAGAGGGTCAAGATTTCTAATAGACACTTAAGTCCAGGATCTTTGGCCTTAAAAGAAGGAATTAAAAGACCAAACTAACATTAAAAAAAAACAAATCCTACATAAAAATTGGTAGAGTTGACAAGAGCAAGAAAGAAAATTTGTTGATCTTTCTTCTTTTGCATTTATCACCCACTGCCTCCCACACAATCACATTAAGAGTACACTGTGACAAGAATTCTAGCTCTCTCTTTAAAATTCCTTAGTCACTGTAATTGTATACAGAGCAAACAAGAAATGCTTCACTTGCCAGCAAAACACAGCAGCAGCTGGACCATAACATGGGAGCCCCTACAGGATGCATAAAGATGAAGAGAGAAATCAACCCGTCTGGAATACGAACACAGAAAGCCAGACCAGCACACCTTGACCCGGTGCCTGCAATGCTACCTTTAATGACACAAATGAGAGACATTCGATAACCATCTGGTTTTCCAATTATTGCTTTGTTTCTCTGTGTGAAGCTGACAACTGCTTCTTGCAGGATACAGCCACCGTGCTGGGGGCGCGACACAGCTATATAGCACCCCTGGGGAGACAGATTCAGGATGTGACAAAACCCACCACATCCTACCTACCAAAGGTCAACTCTTCCCTGCTGCACACATGCTCCATTTGAGGAATTCATACCTGAAAAATGGCACTTCTGAGATGAAAAACAAGAAAAACTTAGATGGGATCCACCAAAAGGTTTTCACAGCATCAAAACTTTCTGGTATTTTCTTGGAGCAAATATCACCTGCACATCAGGCTTATCTCAGCAGGCCATGGTGTTTGAGAACACAGTCTTCACATTCACTAGCTCCACTTGTAGCCCTCCCCATAGTGATTCCTGTAATTACTGTTTCCACATGAATTGTTATGTGCTGCTTACACTTCAGCTTCACTCACCAAAAATATGTGTTGATTGTCTGAAAACACATGCTGCCACAGGCCCTTCTTGCAGATCAGACTGCAAGCAAGCAAGCTGCAGGACTTTGACAAAATGAATACGCAGGAACCCCACACGCAGTAACTTCATCTGCCGGGGGACGCGTGTGTACAGCTCAAACCCAGGGGGAGCAGGGTGAGTCTGATGTTCCCTTCTCTGGGGAGGCCCCATGCTATGGATGGCTGCTGTGTGGAACTCTACTGTTAAGGCACAGATCAGCCTATGAATATTTCTCTCTGGGTGTATAGCTCCCTTTGAACTCTGTCATAATTGCACCAGCCTTGTGCACACATGTTCATTGCCCAACCTGTGGGTGGGAGACGCATCTGGCGCCAGCTCTACACAAACCTTGTACAGTTTAATTCTCAAGACCACTGAAGTCAACGTGGACCTTTCCACGGGCTTCTCCAAGCTTGGGACCAGACTCACAATCCTTCATTTCACAGGACATCAGAACTGCACTGAATATTTTGAGGCAAGCACTGAGTCACCAGCCTACGGCTGCAAGACCAGGAGAGTGACCTGCTCAGCCAGCTTTTTCCACAAGTCCTCAAGGCAGGCAGATCTCATTCACTGTACTCACTGCATTCATTTTCTTCTCACTGACACAAGGATGAATTAGACAGAGACTGGCCATGAATAGTCCTAGGCTGGAAATTAGAAAAGCATTTCTAAACACTGGGTACCTACTGTATCATTTAAAGAGGATACATCCACCTCCCAATAGCAAGGCACTGGCTCTGAGTGGCTGAGAGAACATTCTAGGGATGCTGACACCTGAGGCAGGACAGGTAGGTAACATCCCCACTGTGGGAACCTGATTTCACTGTACACTGAGCCCTCCCTGCCAGGACACTTTGTGAGCACTGTGCATCCAACATCCAAGAAGACAAAACTGAAAGGAGACATACTGTTTTCTGAGCTCATATTGCTTGGAAACACCAGTCCTTGTGAATTTGTCACATGGCAATGAAACCAGTGTTGGAGCTGGTACCAGAGAGGGGAAAGGTCACCTCAGAGGCAATGCTTGGTCAGTAGATTGCATTCTCCTTCCCCAGCTTTCTCATCCATGTGGCTTTGATACCTCAGTATTTCTGCAGTTCTACTGAATATTCAAAACTAAAGCATACACTGAACCAGTTTTACGCTCCTTTAGTGTGTAGACAGAAAGTCAACTGGGCCTAAAGAAACAGATTTGGAGAAAACACTTTTTTCTCCCCTTTTCCAAAACTCATATTCACCCAAACTCTTCATTAACACAGAAATGTCCCTCTCTTTGGCATGCATAAGTGCCCACGCCAGCTTTACCCTGGGACTGCAGGGGACACCAACAGGCAGGAGACAGAAGTTCCAGCCCATCAAGACTTGACCTATTTCTCAGTCTGCTCCTCAGGAAGTGAAATGTTGGACTCTCCCTTGCTTTGGTTTGGGGTGAGCTCATAACTCGCAATCTGGCCTCCAGAAAGGAAGCCCTACTGTTCTTTCCTCACACTCGGTAGCACTTCAGTCACTAAGCTGTCTCACAGTGCCCAGAAGGGTTCTTATATAGTAAATAACTACGCAGCAGCTGCCAGGGCCCTAAATGCACCAACAGCCTTTAAAAGCCCTGTCCAGCCAGACTTGAGATTTGCACCCACACAACTGCTGCCAAAGGACCAGAAGCCTGGTTTAAGCTCAGGCTCAGCCACACTGCAGGTTTGCCCACCCCCAGCCTGTCCTTGCTGTGCCTGACTTGCTGCACCAAGTGAAATCTGGCACTGTCACCAACCTGGTCCCACTTGGGCACTGTGGGACGTGGCACTGGTCTGTGAGAGCATTGTCCTACCTGTGTTGTGATCACCCTTGGCTCATCCTTTCTCATAGTTCAGCCCTTGCTCTCTGCTCCCTGACAGTGCCATGCACAGCACACTGTTTCCATTTGCTGGTCATCCTCCCTGGCTTGATGGGTCCTAGGTCATGTTTAGGACAAGCATCACAGGATAGCCAGGGCCTGGCATTAAAGGTCAATTTTGGATGAAAGAAAAGTATCAGAACATTTTTTCCAGAGGCATTCAGCACCTTGGTTTTGACCCATGGAAAAGCTGAAGGTGTAGCAGCTATGCTTCTATCAGAGCAGGTTTGGGGAACCAGGTCACTCTTTTTGCTGGTGGTTAATTCCAGGGTAAGATACCCACTTGATTCAGACAGATTTCAAAGCAATCAGGTGAACAAACAGGAAAGACACTTTTGCAAGCTACCATCTTTCCTTCAAACAGAAATACTGCATCACAGAAACACACAATGTCCTGGTCACAAAAAAGGCTGATGGATAAATTCAGTTATTCACACCTGGCAACATTCTCACCTATCCAGATTTTCCTAGCTAGCATGAGGGTCAAACCAAAAATTTTACTGTTCCCAGAAAAACAAACTGTCAAAAGTTTCTGGCACTTTCACTAAACGCAATGTGGCAGGGAGCATCCTTGCAGTCCTACAGCAAAACTAGAACCGCAACAGAGAGTTTTCCTCAGGATATGCAGGAATCCAGCCTTGCCTTACTCTCTACCTGTTGGGAGTCTGGTTTTGGAGCTGTTTTATTTTTGGTCTTGGAAATTCACTCTTCCTCTTTACATATCATTCTTTTGTAAAACAAAAAAAAAAAAAACAGGGTTTTTTTTTTCCTCTTTCCTGTTCATATGTAAAGGCAGAGAAATACAGAGAGCTGATTTCCACTAAGGACAGAAACCTTAGAACCATGTGCACTGCATGAACTTCAGCACTGATTGCAGGTTCTGCAGAGTGACACAGTGATGTGCAAAACTAATACAAGCCAGAAGTGAGGCATATAATCAACCGAGAAATTACACACGAGACTTTGTAATCTGCTTCGGGTGTTTTTTTCCCCAAAATATTATCAACTGTATAGACATCTTCACAGTGGCTTCCTATACATCAGTAGCAAATTAGGATACAATTTCTGGATATAGAAAATTTTGTTCTGGGGGAGGTACCATTTTACATACAGCTCTCTACTTTCTAAATAATCTACCTGCATTGTTTGATTCCACCCACACCCAACCCCCACCCCATCCCCAAACAGTGTTGTCTCTAAATAGCTAAGCAAAAACTCTTGCAGTGTCAACTGTCTACATACTCTGGGGGTTTCTTGGAGGGAGGGTTGTGGGGGGTTTTGGTGGGGGGGGGGGGCGATTGTGGTTGAGTTTTCCTTAGTCCCCAGAAGTTAAAGAGGGGGCTTTGCTCCCCAGCAGTGGCCTCTGGAGCCTTTGGTGGTCATTCTAGTCCCCATGCCTACGAAAGGTACATGTTCTGAAGACTTGTGCAAAGACAATATGAGATAATAAAGTGCAACAGTGGGCTGAAGTGGGTGTCCTGGGAGTCCCACAGGTAGTCCAGGTTTCCAGAAGGAAGAATAGAGATCCTGTATGTTCTCTCCATGAGGAAGACTTTAGGGGTCTAACATATGTCTACATTGCTCTGTTTCAACACTACAGGCTTGATCAAAGAATCAAAACTCAGCTTTCCCAAAGGACACTCAGTTCTGCAGATACTTGTACATAACAGTGACCACATTCATAGAGTTTTGATAAAGAAAATACATAAAACAATGCTCAGCAATGAACATGAGCCTTATGGGAACATAGGTCATTTGGAACTGCATCCAGAAGTTTAAATCATTAGTTTTCTGGATGTGGCAAAATTAGCCTGGCCCTGTCACAAGAGCTAACCTTCCCACAAGGTTCACAACAGCGGAAAGGCTGGGACTGAGAACAGCAACAATTACTGCAAGAAAATAACCTTTATCTCAAACTGATCAGTTACTAATGATTTAAGGAAGATTATGTCAACTCCCCATACATGGCTTCTTTACAAGAAAGAGTGAAGCATTACACTGTCAAATAACAGATGTGAGTTTATCCACATTGATTTGGATTCAAGGTACATGTTCTTCGATTACTCTTCTCCTGTTCCTCGGAGAGACAATGGAAAAGGATTCCCAGCATCAGAGGAATCTCTACTGAAGGTTCAGTTTATACACAATACTCATGTTCCACTTTCAACAGGATGAAGTGCTTTGATGTGACCTTCCCTAATGAAGCAGTAAGATTCACTCTCTACAACTACCTGAAAGGAGACTGTAGCAAACTGGGGGTTGGTCTCTTCTCCCAGGTAACAAGAAACAGGATGAGAGGAAATAGTCTCAAGTTGCACCAGGTTTAGTTTAGATATGAGGAAAAATTTCTCCACCAAAAGGGTTGTCAAGCGCCAGAGAAGGCTGCCCCACAAAATGAAGCAGTTCTTCACTAGACACATTCTGAAGGATGAGAACAGAGGTAGCAGCAGGTTTTGATCTACCCCCTTCAGCACCCTTAGGCCTCACACACAACAGCTGAGACACACTGGCTATAATCTCCCTAAAACTATTGCTGTTGATGCAGTTTCCTCTGACCAGGGAGGTCAGGGATATTTTTTGGCCAGGAACCTTAATGACCTAACAGCACTAAGACAAACCTTTTGCAGCTATTTGTCTGCATTCTTTAGGCATGAGGACATGAAGGGGAAGCACTGAACTATGTAAAGCTATGAAGGAAAGAGAGACATTCCATGCTACAAAGCTATTCCAGTTAGCATCTCATTTGTATTCTGGGATATAAACATAACTTCTCTCCCATATGTGATGAAGATTCCCATACATAACTTTTCAAGACCAACGCTGAATAAACCTGCTTATAGCCCAGTCACTCCACAGCCTTCGAGAGTTTTTGGCTAGTGATGTATTTGAACAATTCTTAGTACACTACCAACAAATGGATGAAGGTTAACATGTATTTCTCCTCTTTCTGTCCACTTTTTATATCTGCCTTTTTCACGTCAGAAAGGGACCTTTGTTATTGCTTACACACACAGTTTATGCACGTAGAAAGACCAAGAAATCTGGATTCAATCACTAACCAGTGCTTGTAGACAACACTAGAATATGAATAAAGGTAATAAAAGGCAGCCAATGGAAAAAAAAAGGAGTCTGAGGAGACGACGGATTTGTCAGCGAACAGCATGGCATGGACGATGAAGGCAGGGATAGAGAAAGAGTAGAAGATGAGGTAGGAGGGTACCATGCCACCCAGGTTCCTGCCAATTCCAACAGGACCAAGAGATGGGTTTAGATAGACAGGCCTGTCTCCAAGCTAAAATTCCCTAGGAGTTCATTTCTCTCTTATTCATGCATACTTTAGAAACCTCTGGAGACCACTCTGCAAACTGGAACAATAAAACAAAATGTCAAGACAATAAATGGGGTATTGAATCTCCGCAGTATGTTAGAGGAAGGCCTTTTCTGACTTGGAGGCAGTACCTTGTTTTCACCTCACATAGAACAAAGCAATGCAGAGTAAAGGTTGCCTTTCAGGATGATCTAAACAGAGTGGGGGAGCACAGAGGCACTTGGCTGGATCAATTACTTTCAAAAATTTCAATTTGAAATTCATCCTGCCACAGGTATATTTAATATTCTTTTGTCATCTGATCTATGGTGTCGTAACAGGTACATTGTTAGAGATACCAATAAACACCGGGAATCCATTTGGTTTTCTATAATCCGAGGAAGTTAATTCAGCTTCCACCTGTGCTCCTAAACTTCCATTATAATCCAAGAAAGTCAGAAGTATTGCAATCTGTCAGCAGTGAAACACTTACTGTTTTGTTCTCATTTATAGCATAAGCATTTAAAGCTAAAGGTAGACTTAACTTCCCTTTTCTGTGACCAGGAGAAAATTCTGTTATTATTTATCTACACCCTTTTCTTGGAGCTGTAAGTTTAATTTCTGGAAGAAATAATAGTTTTGATGCAGAAGTGGTAAAGCAATCACCTTGTTAAACTACTGTGAAGCATAAGGGAGGCAGCTCTGTGGCCAGAGGACCCAAAGCCCCAGCTCCATCTTTGGCATTTTGGGCAATTCCAGTCACACAAGTCATTTTATTTTCCTCCTGTTTGATTTCTTAATCTACGAGATTCTGGCTAAAATTATTAAAGGACATTACAATAACCACGGTGTCATTCCCTGCTTTTATCTCACGATTGAATGAAAGCAAGAAAACCTTGTGTT
This sequence comes from Lophotriccus pileatus, assembly GCA_035583135.1. Lineage (NCBI taxonomy): Eukaryota > Metazoa > Chordata > Aves > Passeriformes > Tyrannidae > Lophotriccus > Lophotriccus pileatus. The sequence continues at coordinate 10,646,445 of JAWWES010000168.1, read as the reverse complement.
GCACAATAAGCCAGTTGTGCTGATATGTCCGTTTTCCGAAAAAAAAGCAGTTTCTGGGTTTGCTTCTGTTTCAGTTAGGCCTCTAGCCTACTCTGGCTCCTTAGGAAGCTCTCCTAGCACCAAATAAATCCCAGAAAGTGTTCAGCACAATCGAAACAGCATATTTTAATCATTCTTCATTGAATCAATACCTTTCAATTAGCTCTAGCAACGGTTCCAACCATCTTTGAAAGCACTTTGGAGAACTGCCGTGAAAAGCACTGTATCAGAGCTAGGTATTATCACTTAAATATGAGTTGAAGACTTCAAAATGCACATAAGCAATATCTTTGTTCCTTCAGTGATTTAAACACTGCTCCAAGTCATATGATATTCCTCAATGAAGAATGTCAATCATCTAATAATTAGTAGCCTTGCAACACCTTGGGGAAAAAAAATAGTGAAAAGTGGGCACACACAAATTGCTACATCTGCTGAAATACAGCTGTTTCTGGAGCAAAACATAATACTCATTTAACAGAACAAAGCCACAGAAGCATAGAGGGCACAAAGAAAAAAATATTCTTTTATCCATTTAGAGCAAGAGAGAAAGTTTGTGGAGGCAAAAGTGCAGTAAACCAAACTAAACTAGAAAACACAAACAAACAAAAAGCAAACAAATAAAAATTTAAATAGCACACTGATCTTGATGCCAAATTGGTCAGAAAGAGCCCACATTTCCAAATTTGGTAAATCTTCCAAGGAGGAGTCAAAAACAACAAATCTTTGTAGGGGGTGGTAAGGATATAAGGGAGGGTTTTCCTGGTTTGATTTACTGGCTAACTCAATCTGTACTGTTTATGATTGTTTAACATTGTTGGTGGGCTAATCTTGTGTTATCTTTAGATGACACTTTAACGTTGCAGGGCAATCATTATTACATTCTTGTGAGCTCAGAGTGCCTTGAACAATTGCTTAAATCCAAGAGACGCAATAACTCATCAGGCAGAGAGGCACAAGTGTTAGGTCCAGCACCTGATCCACACCTCTGATCTCGTTAATTATCAGCTATGGAAAAATGGATGCTTGTCCCTGCTTTTCAATTCACTTGCTGTTTCTAAGCACAGTACAGAAAACAATCAATGGATCAGGTTTCCAAATGGGAAACAAAACAACTGGGAAAGTCTAAAGTCATTTTCACTTTGTTGGGAGTTTTTACCATTACTTCATGATCCTCTTCTAAGAAACACAGTATCATGCTGCTTGCGTGCACTTAAATACTTGAGTTATCTCAGCAAAATGCAAGTGTATTAATATAGCTTGAGGTTTTAGACTTGCATTTCCCCTATTGTGAACAACATCCTTTACCAAAATAAAAAACAGACACATTTTCAGGATATTTTTTTTTCTGTCTCAAAAAAAACCAAGATGGGGTTTCAGTCCCAAATATGCAGTTGGCATTTGGCCCAGTGTAAAGACATGCCCAAATTGCCCGAGGATGGAGCAGCTGTGAGGCCAGGAGGTAGGTCATAAGCTGTCTAAACCAAGGAGACTTTGCAGGAGTGATTCCCTTAGGACAGAAAGAGCTCTGAAGAAAACAAGCAGCAAGCATACTAAAATCACCACCACTCGGTCCCAGGATATGCAGATTGAAAGCACTTTCTGTCCCTTTAGTGTTCTTTCTTCCTCCATCTGAGCCAGAAATTGCCAGCCAGCCTGGTCTCTTGTTTAAACTATCACCCACCATCAGTTTACAAGGAATGGAGAGAGTTTCCAGAGTGGCAAAAATCTATTATGGTACTGAAAGAAACTCTTGGTCAATACAATGAAGTGCTGTCATGAAAGATCAGCTAACTTAGCCTGCGATCTGAGCTCTGTAGAAATGTCTGCATGAATGTAGAAAAGGACCAGAAAAAAAAAAAAAAAGGGGGAAGGGGGGAGAGGGGGAAAGAGAGCAGCTCATAGAGAGCAGCTCATTTAGCCAGCCTGCAACCCCTCCACAACAGAGAGGACAGGAGAAAAACTGACAGCTGTGGTACCAAAGGTATGTAAAAAGACACTGCAAAACCAAAGCACAGTTGAAGACGTAAATAAATCTCCTGTTACCTGCTTATTTTCCCCTTCTGTATTTTATGTACATAGCTTAAAAAATAAATAAATACATTGACCCAAATGCCATCCATTTACACAGAAGTGAATTTTAGAAAAGTGGCAGCAAGATTTGCTTCAAGGGACTCGAGTCAATTCACACAGGTGGCATGTATAAAAAACTAAGAGTTCCTACGGAATCCAAGGGACTGAGAAAGAAATAAAGTTACTTGAAAAGGTTTTCAGAGAAAGTGTTATCTAAAACCCACTTTAACCTGAATCTGAAAAGTTTAGAGCCCAGTAAAATGTGCAATAGAGACCCATACACCATTTCCTTTTAGGTGGCTGCCAAACAGATTTGTTACACATTTAATAAAGCAGCAAAATAAGGTATTTATGCAGCATGTTTAAGTGTAAGCATATTCGTAGCCTTTTGTTTAAATGGAAGTGTAACATGATAGATGCTACAATTACTGGACAATGGGAAATGTGAGGAGGAAAAGAAGAGTCAGAACTCCTGCTGCATCACAAAAAATAACGTTACAGTGCCCTTGCAAAGTCCTGCTTTAACAGGCCCGTAAAACCTAAATGCTTTGAGCCTCCAAGAACGCCTGGCTGGCAGATGGTGACTTTTCACGTGCCTTGGACAGTCCAGCTACTTCGAGGGAGTAGTCTGGAATACTCTGTGCTGGGTCACACATCACTACTATTCCTTCCCTTCAGGGCTTCACCTCATACTTGGCGACGGAGCAGAGGCTGCAGCTCCTTCCAACGTCAACACCTTCTCTTTGCTTGGCCAGAGGCGTCAGCACAGAACAGCCTCCCTAAGTTCAGGGCTCCCCAGGCCACGTGCACTGCTCAGGCTCAATCTTTTGATCACCGAACCTTTTCAGGAAAGCTGTCATCACCCTTCAGAGTGCAATTACTGCCCATCACAACTTTTCCAGGTTACAAAAGAAATGCCACAAACCGCAAAGTTACATGTCATAAAAAACACCTTAATACAAACATCTAGTAGCTTTTGCCTTTTTAATGTGCAGATCTCAGGAGTACAGGGGGAGATATCAGTTATTGCTTTACAGATGCACAGGGAAACTGAGGTTGCAGGTAATGGGATGACTTAGAGGACTTCTGAATGAGTGAACAATAAAGCGGGGAACTGGACAAAAGATTTGCAAACTGGTATCTCTTTACCCAGGTTTGTGTCTTTCTATAAAGGTTGTAGTTAAGGGTTGCTTCAGAAAAATAAATTATTCTCTTTTGGAGACAGACCAACATGCTCTTCTTTATGAGCAATTATTCCCAGAGCAGATAAAAATCTAAGGGAAAAGAGTACAGAAACAAACATTACATAGCAAACCTGTATTCTTCCAAGTGTGAGAACAGAAGTAAGGTAGATATTATGGGATAAAATTGTTTTTAAAAAGAGTTGCTTTTCTGGTTCAATAGAGACATATACAGACACGCCTAAGGATCTTTAATGCAAGAAAAACACTGAAACAATAAGTTACTGACTTTTGCTTGCACATTCCTAACATGGAGATCCTGAGTTCCCTCTTAGAAGAGCATGTGGATGTTTTATTGTTAAACAATTAGGCCAAAGCCGCACTGAGGATTCTTATATTTGGTTCAAACTGACTTTAATGGAAAATGAGCATCTCAGCAAGATTGTACAAAAAGCCAGAACATTTTCTATTCTGTTTGAATCTAGCCTGGTTAAGGCATTATAGGAAGCTGAGAACCCATTTTAAAAGATCAGAAATCGTGATGGAAGAAAGGGTCTTTACATCCTCCTCTCCCTGGTCAAAATGACTTTTAGGGATAACTGAAACATCTGCTGTGGTAACTTGTGTATCAAAGCTTGTTTACATTAATAAAAAGAGGTTTACAGCTAATTTAACCTGCATACAGAAAATCCTGCTTGAAATATTTGTGAAATGAAATGGGTAAATTAATATGTTTTTACTAGCCATGATAAACATGCTCTACATAAAGTATAAACCTGAGCTGCTCGTTGATGAACCAGAATGTATCTTGGCATAGGGTTGATAGTGGGGGGGATGGATGGGGACAGTAGATACAAAATAACTGCTACCTTGTAACCAGAAATAATGGTTATGACTAAGTTTCAAAAAATCAAATATAAGTAGATACAAAAGAACTCAAGCTTTTCAAGAAAAAAAAAACAGTATTCACATCTTATCTATATATATACACTAGTCCATTAGTAAATATTTGAGATTACAGAGTTAAGAAACAAGGTATTAAAAGCCTAAATTATCCTGCTACTCTCACCCCCAATCATACAAATTTTGAGGTAAAGTAACTTCACTTGAAATTACATGGAGGTGATGGGGAGGGTGGTTGTGTGTGTGTGTGCCTTTTAAAAAACACAGAAGGGCCGCAGCAGTATTGTCGTCTCGAAAGCACTACTCTGGGTGCTCATTTACAGTTCAAGATGAAAGAAAATATTTTTCCTTGCAAGATATTTTTGATTTTCCTAAAAGTTAAACTGAAAATGGAGAAAAAAGGTTTTGTCTGTTCCCAGGATTACCCTCCTGATCCCTCTCACCTGCACTGTTTTCCTCCTGCACCAAAGTCAGACGCAGTCTTTCATTCATTCGTTCACATTTTGATGAGTGCTTTTTAGATTCACAAATGAAAGATGCTACACTGCTGCAATAACTCATCATCTTTCTGGCACTGTCTGAATTTAGCTCCTGGTTTTTATTGTCATTTCCCCTACTCCAGAAACCACTAATCACAATTTGATTCAGAGGCCCTCATCATTCAAATTTTTAAAATCCACTTGATAAAGCCTAGAGATGAAAATAACACATCTCCATTAGCCCTAGGCATAGGATTCCTGCATCCAGTTTTTAGAAGTTATGGAGATAATGGAGATAGGTCTTTCTTGAAATATATATATATATATATATATGTCTCATTTGTGTCAATGGATTTGTATCAGAAAGCCTCTCACTGACTATCCAACATTTAGAGTCATGTTAAGTCTCAAAAAAAAACCCCACTATCTTTCTCCTTTTACTCTTCACCTAACTAGGAAGAAAAGTTAGAGGGAAAAGGAAAAGAAAAAAAAAAAAAAAGCAAGCTGGATTTACAAACAGCTTGAAAAGTCACAGCCAGAAATCCAGTGCCAGGTAAGGAAGAGGTGAGTAGGCACTCAGCCTGTAAGCTGGATAACTCACCTAGTCCAAGTCAGCTGCTTTGTGTGGTCTCCACCCCAGCTAACCTCCTCACTACATGTTTGTCTGGGCTGACAAGTAGATGTGTTTGCCAACCTGTCCTGCTGCAAAGCATACGGGAAAGGGAAAAGGAAGTTTTTTGTCCAAGACAAAGTACTAGGCTGTCCAGGGCTGGATTCCTGCTGTTTTACCCATTATCCACAGGCTCATAAATATGCATGTCTCTCAACATTCAATACAGATTTTAATTTCTGACATGACACTAAATTATCCTGCTTCCAGAGCATGCCTCCAGCCCAGTAGCTCAACGACATTTCTACAGAGCAAAACTTTCTACCTTCTCTCTAAACTTAAGTACAGGCCAGGTTCTTTCCTCCATCACATCAGTCTATCCACAGTGTTCTGGGATAACACTACTATGCCAAAAATCACAGTGAGGTGCTCTCTGTGCATAATAATGCTCTCTGCTAAAAATAATGATAATATATTGAATTTGAACCATTAATCTTCAGAAGAGAAGTTGGCTTCACTGAGGGCAGAAAGCAAATTCTCTCCTCTTTCTCATAGGCTGTGCTTTTACACTACCTAATAACCTCTGCAGTCTTTTGGTTGCCAGAAATATCACAATACAAGTATCCACACAACTGAAAAGACAATCACTTCCTCTCAGCCATAGATCCTGGAGCATTCCTCCCTCCAGACACAATCTCTTCAAGGTGGATGGACAATGTATTTTTCTCCTAACTTTTTACCTTTTACCTTCCACTGTAATTCCCCTTCAGAAGCATCTGCTTGTCATTGATAACTTCATGTTTCTCTTACTGTTTCATTTGAGAGACCTCACCTTAGCTACACATTCATCAATTTCCTTGTTGCTTTCTTCAACTCATAGATAACTTTCTCACAGGGAGAGAACTCAGTGGCAAACAAAGCCAGAATCAAAGATGAATCACAACCAAATCTTACATGACACTGCAAAGCACGATCTGACATCTCTCTCGGACTTTCACCAAATGCAAATGTGAACATCAGAACTACAGCCAAGCCCAGGAATATGCCACCAGCAGCTCAAATAGCTGCTACCAGGGACTGTCTATGGCAGACTAAAAGCCTCAATTCACAAGCAAACCATGAATCTGCCACCATTTATCCCCTTTCTAGGGCCTAATGGGCCCCAAGCCACAGTGAAAGCAGCATCCACAAAACCTAGGTCTCACATCCACATACAGCTTGGGTGCAGCAGCACAACTAGAAGGTATGAGACAAAGTTCATTACAGCCCAGATGCCGGGTTTGGAGTACTTTGAGAAGGAAGCTAAGGATTAAAAGGAGAAAGTAGAAAAGCTGCACACCAAGAAAGGAAAGACAAAATAATTTCAAACACTTTCCTGGGAGCTAATAGGCAAGTTTCCCCAAGGCACAGGGATTTAGATGAAGCTTTACTCATAGCTAAAATGTTAAGACTCTGAGGGCCCTTGCCTCTCTTGAATTTATTTTTTCTAGAGAGTTTTCTGTGTTGTCTAAGTTAGGTATCCATGGGAAAAGTAGAGCAGGCCAACAAAGATTATCCTCTACTCACCTTGGCACCAGATGAAGAAGGTAGCTCTGCCACCTGGCAGTGTCCATCCCACTTTGCTTCCCAGGCCTGAGGATACCTCTAGAGAGAAAAACCAGTCCCTCTGCCAGCTGCCCTACACCTACAACAGCCAAGAGCCTCAAATAGTGCTGCTCAAGGTGTTGCATCAGAGGATAATAAAGCACTGAGCCAATCAGCAGGACACCTCTCTGCACCAATCCTTAGCACTGAGGTGAGCAGAGCTGAAGTACAGCACCTGTGAAAAGGGGGAAGGAGGCTTAGAAGATACCCGGAGGTCGGGTAATACCAAAACCAGACAAGCAGCACTGTGTCATTAAAGCTAATGAGTGGCACATGGGCTCTTAGAAAAGACAGGTGCTTCAGAGACAGCATGAGCTCCCTGTGTTAGTCCTTGTCTTTCCCTGCATTACAGTTAAATCATTCCAGATATTTACTGGTACATACAGCCATAAAACACCAATAGAAATATGTACACTAACCTAAAGCTGCATGAATTGTATTGATGAGAACTGAATGCTGTTTTAACAGTTTTGAAGATTGTCAAGTAAGTAATCTTTACCAATGACCTTCAGGGGGGTGCAGGTGATTTTATGCCTCTTCTTTGCTATACTTTTCTTTCCTTGCCTACCCTGATCTCACCTGTCTTTCAAATCAGTGATTTCTTATACAGTCTGAGTGGCACAAGGGATATTCTGCTCAAAGTTTAATTAATGATATAGCAGGCAGTAAAATGCAAGATGTGGTATGGAATTGCTGCCCAGTTTGCAACTTAATAATGGAAATAACCAGAGCTTACTGCTTATTCGGTAAGCTTTTGCATTTTGCTGATCTGCCATATCTTCAAAACAGTATTCCCACCTCATAAAGCTCATTTGAACAGCACTGGCTAAGAGGATCTGTGAGCTTAGAGCCAGGATTAAGATATGAGGCAAACTGGACACTTCAATCATTACAATCCTGTAGTATAAATGAAAAGCACTTTCACACACAGCAGGTCAATATTCCCCATTTCTCCTTAGCATATTGTGCCCTCATAGAAAGAAACATGACTTCAGGTTCTTTCCAGTGACCTCGAGTGATAGGAGTTTTCATCAGAACAAAGGATCAAAATCATTAGAACTCATCATTCATTTCACCCCATATTGCAAAAACTATTTTTATTCCCTCAAGTAGTAACAATGTTGAAAGCAAAAATGTTAAGAGACACATCCGTCTCCTGACTTGAAGGACTTCCCAGAAAAGTGACCAGAGTCTGTGTTTGGAACATTTGGTCCTCACTGAAGAAAGGCTGCAAGATCTTCCAGGCCAGTTCTCCTGAAGTCTTTGGTCTCTGCCCTAATACTTGGAACAGCAGGCTGAGCAGAGTGCTTTGCACAGTGCTGGTCACTCAGCATTTGTCCCCTATGATTGTGACTGGATGTTCCATGAAGACAACTAATCTTTTTCTCAAGGGGAAAAAATGCAAACCAGTAACTCACTGTGACAACCTCATCAAAATGATGAAAATAATAATGTTTTAAAAACTTTACAAAGCAACCGTTTCTAATAACATGGAAGTTAGAGAATAATGTTAAAAGTTTCAACTTAAAGACCTGCTTTCCTGTGTTGGCATCAGTCCTAACACTAAATGTTAACAAGCATTTTTACATCTTCATTTTAAAGAGAAATTAGGAGACAGATACACTCAAACTGAAATAACAACCCGTTCCTGTGTGCGCAAACATACACAGGGTGCATTTCCGACAGAAACTCACTGTGCTTTCACTGTGTCCTTTAGGATTTCTCCATTTGCTCAAATTCACTGAAGCCTCAACCACACTGCAACAGCTGACAGATTTTTCAGCATACAGTTACAGCTCCAACAAACATGTCTTCAAAGAATGGCGGGAGGTGGCATTAAAACTGAACACCTATTCTTGTTCTGTATTCCTCAACCTAATAAGCGCAACTCCAAGGCCAGAAGCTCACAGCAGAATATATCAAAAGCACTGGCTGTATGACTTATACCATTCATTTACCTCAACAGTTCTAACAATCTGAGAATATACTCCAGGTGGAGAACAAGTTACATTACCCTAAACATGCTCACTGTGGATTAAGCTAATGCAGTCCCAAGTAGGTTGGCTAGCAATTCAAAGCTGCAGACCTTGACTGATGTAACTCATTGCAGCTCAATCACCTCTGTCTATAGTCTCCAGCTCTCTGCAACTAAACCGTCCTAAGAGCAAACTCTGGTTGACAGGACAGCCCCAAATAGAAAGGCACAACCAAACAAGAGAGTGGTTTGGCCATGAAGAGTTCATGTACTAGCTGATCCCTATCCCTACAGTTTGTAGTAATGTTGACTTCAGAAAGTTTAATTGCTAATGCAGAACACATCTTCCAGGCTCAGTCCCCAGTGAATAAAAAGTTTCTAACAAAATCTGACAGCTATTTAAAGCCTATATGAACATAAAAATGTTTTAAATCTGAAACTCTGTAATCGAGCATCCCTATTGCTCAAATCAGTCTCCGAACTGTATTTCTGCACATGCAAACATCAAGGACCAGGAAAACAGTAGCTATAGAGGGAGGGGAATCTTCAGCATGGTCCCTCTCTACCAGGGCAGAGCTCTAGAGAAGCATAGGGAGACCAGGATTTCCAGGGTCTGCACAGCACCTCATAGGTGGGCAGGACTTCTCTTCCATGACATTTAACTTGACACATCTCACCAGCACAAGACATTTCTACTTGACTGAAAGAAACATCCAGGAAAAGATTTTGCAGTCCAATGAAGGGTAAAAACTCTCACCTGATGTATGTACAACCAAAACACCTATCCAAAACTCTTCCCAGAAAGGGGAGTTTCAGGTCTTGTAGGGTGTGACTCTCCAAGGCTTGGCAAAGCCACTTATAACCTCACCAAAGTTCAATATGATTAGGAGTGTTTACAAGCACAAGAACTAGGCCAAATTCAGAATGTAAATATTTGGATTCAGTTCCCCAAACTTGCCTCTATCTACACTGCCAACTAAATCCCAATTGCAGACCAAAGAATCTGAAAAGCAACAGTTGCACACACTTTATAGCACACAGGCATAACTAACACACATGGCACTCAACACTGGAAAATAAAATTTAAAAAAAAAAAATCCTAATTCATAATCGAAACTGATTTTATGTTAAACAAGACATCAACGAAGTTTGGACCAAAACTCAGCTTCGTTATCATTTGCTACGTTTTAAAAGCCTGATCAGTCCAGATGTTGGTCCTCTGCCCTCAGGAGACTGGGTTTCATTAACCATAGCTAGATTATTCAAAACCCCGTGGATAACACGATGGCTCTAGCACACAGTGGTAACTTTGCCCCAAACCATATTGTCTTAAGCCATCCAAAGCACGTACTTCCATTTTTCAGGCAGATGAATTGCCTCAGTCCCATATTCAGAATTGATTTAGGAGCACAAATCACCTAGAGTTCTCAACACCTAATGCTTTTTTCTTTTCTTTTTTTTTTTTAAGTTTTACCCCAGTTCTTTTCGGTATAGGTAAGGATGGTAACCATTCAAGAGACTTTTGACCTCCCACAAACACAGATCCCAAAGGATATACCATATTCTCATCTCTCAGCTCCAAGCCCTTCTCTGAAAGTATAAAACGCCTTTCAGTCCTACATCTCCAATGCAGTCACTTTCTGGAGGGAAGCAGAAAGGCAAAGGTCACATCAAGACCAGGATCTTTTTTATTATTATTATAAGAATTTGGGCCTCCTCACTCCCACTACTGTAAACTAACAAAAAAATCCACCCTTTCACTCTTCAGTTAAGTGGGAAACGCACAAATCTGGTTCTTTCACTTTAGTCAACTGTGGGAAACTTGGTTTTGCTTTCCAGTTAAAAGCAGGCTCTTCGGCGCACTTCACAGTGACCTCTTCACAAGGGGCTAGCATCATTTCTTTAAATGCCCCTACACTAAAAATAGTCCTGCTTCCTAAACATGAGTGCTTTGCTGTTCCAGGCATTCTGAGATCCTGCATACCACTTTATTTATTTTTTTTTTAAACTGGCAACATTTATTTAACCAGCAATTAAAAAAAGGAGGCCCAGCCGCCCCAGTGATTCTTCCCAGAGGGTCTTAGATGTTTATGAAACACAATGAAAACAATAAAGTGGATAAAATCATGCTATTCCATCAAGTCCTTGGCAAGACTTCCCAACCAAGAATAAACTGGCATGGTATGTTACAGTCAACAGATTACACAATGGTTTACAGGGTCACCAATAATAAGGGGTCACACGCTCCTGAAAGAGCTCCAGTATATGTTAAGTCAGTTGCTTCAAGGGAGAGAGCAACGCTTGGTCCTGAGCTCCTTGCAGCACATTCCGGCAGCCACAGCATAAACATGCTGCAGGGGTAGCAGAGGACAGAAGGCAACTCTCCTTCTCCCCTGAGCCAGGAAGGGCAGTGACTGCACTGTGCAAGCTGGCTGAGGGAGTTTAGCGCCCTGAAGGGACCAAGCTAGGCAGGGCTCTCCTATTTCTGCATAGGAGAGGAGAACACATGCTATAGACTTTTAGGAGCAGGACAGTCTCCATGTCCCAGTGAGGCCCAGCACCACTGTCCCTATCCCTCTTCCCAAGAAGTCCCACTTCTCACTCCATGATCTCAGAGGAAACTGATTCCATCCCAGAAGCAAGATTGCATCAGTTCTGTGTCAGTCTAATCACTCTTAGCAGTTGCTCTTAGACTATAGCTAACTTTAAAAGGTGCTTGACTATACTCTTAGGTAACTCGTTTAAGTCATCACAGGTGCTTAAATGTGTTGTTTTCCTTTAAATTACTAATCTTACAGCAAGAGGAAAATGAATGGTCAAACCTCTAAATCTTACTGTCAACCTGGTTACAGATTTCTATGTCACCTGCATAACCTGATCACCACAATGAAAGTTACATTTTGATGTTCCTAAAATCCACATGACTTTCTCAAATCTCACCTTAAATGCATGATACTCCTACCTTTGCTCTGTTAACTTACCCTTCCGCTACATGGAATATTTTCATCTACTAACTATAAATTAATCATGTATAAACAAAACATTATTAAGTCTTAAAGGCAAATCAGCCTCACTTCAAGTCAGCAAAAATCAGACTACAAGTAATGGTTTCATCCTTCATCTTCCACAGATTTTGATCACTCTAGATGGTTTTTATTGGATTATTCAATATGTAGCTGAAGTTAAACTCAGTATAAAAATTAAAGAAAAACTATTCCCCAAACTCAGGACAACAGTAGAATAAGGGCGTAGAAAACACTACTACTAACATACTCCATGAATTAATACTATGCATCCAGTTTCATTTAGCTTGACTACTAAATTCAAAGTCCATTTGAGAGATAAAACTGAAGTAAACACAAGAAGGCTCTCTCATGTGTAGCCACTACTCTTTGATTGCAGTGACCTTAGTAATGCAAACGTTTGGTACCAAGCCAAGAGCAGTACATCTGATTTTCCCACCAAGTGAACTGCTGAAGCAGCTCCCTTAGCTCTTCAGCCAAGTCTGTCTTGGGATCCTAAAGTCTTCCGCCGGAGTCCAGGTGGCTCCTCTACTCTTTCCAACACGCACGCAAACACTGCAGCCGGCTGGACAGACGATGCGAGCGGGCATTGGAAGGGAAAAGCGGTGCCGCAGCTCCCCGCCTCTCCCCAGGGCAGAGCCCGGCGTGCTGACTCCCCAGGCGGCTCAGAGTTACCCCGGTCCCTCCAAGGTGGTCTCCCGGGCTCTGTCCCTCCGCGGTGCCTCTGCCCACGCCACCCACGCAACAACCAGCGTCCCGCGGGCTCGGCCGTGGTTCGGCGCTCACCAGCGCGGGAGCGCTGACTCCGCGCTCCGCCCGACCGCAAGGACCCCGCGCCCGTCTGCGCTCCCCCCGGGCAGGGCAGGGCAAAGTCCCACAAGGATAGCGGAGCCAGCCCGCACAGCACAGCCTCCGGCGGCTCCGTTGCCCCGGGGCGGTCCAGGGGACCCTCGGTGCCCGGGGAGCCCCTGCCGTCGCCGCCGCCGCGCATCCCCGGCCCGCCTCGCCTCACTGGTGGGAGGCGGGCGGCTCTCGACGTGCAGCGACGACGACCAGGACCGCGACCGATCGCTTCTCCCCCAGTCCCGCTTCCCTGCCCGGACCCCCCCCACCGCCAGAAGCGACCACCGCCCGGCAGCGCGGTTCCCCAGCCCTTACCGAGGCGCGCAGGGATGCGCTCCCTCCGCCGGCCGCCTCCAGCCCCCGTCCCGCAGCCCTGGCGATTGTAGCTTTTTTGGAGAAGCTGGGAAGAGGGAAAGAAAGGGGGGGAGGGAAGGGGGAGGGAAGGGACTGAGATCGAGGGAGAGAAGTATGCAAAGGCAGGAAGTGGAGACGGCCACGGCCAGTGCGGGAGATTAATGGGAACCAGTCACCCGGCAGCCAACAAAGAAACCTGCTCCCACAGCGCAGCCCAGCCCAGCCCGGGCTGCCCCGGGCGAGCGAGACGCCGCTCCCGCCGGCAGCGCTCGGTCCCGGTCCCGGCCCCGCGGAGGGGTGGGCGCCCACCCCCCCAGGCCCCAAACCCGGGTCCTGGCCAGGAGGGAGGGAGCGGAGCAGCACGGCGGGACCCGGCCGGTCCGCGAGGAGACGCGATGGGCGGAGGAGGGGAGGACTGAGCCCCCCGCCTGACAGCCTTCCTCCTCCCTTTAGCCCGGAGGGGCGATACCGTTTATTTTTTATTTAAAACACTCCGAGCGCTGCGCTCCCCTCGGCGCGGAGCGGCTTGCGGGGCAGAACGGAAGGAAGGAGGAGAGCGGGCGGCGCTTCCTGCGCCAGGCGCGGGGCAGATGGATCCCATCAGGGCACCGGGAGCGGGAGAGCCCCCGGGGCCTTTCCCGAGCTCCGCGGGGTAGCTCGCAACAACAGCATCTGTGGAGAACGAGGGAGGAAGACAGAGGCAGCGGCTTGCTTCTGAACTTCATTCCGGGTACTTCGGATCCAGCCTGCTGGGAGCAGCTCCTGGCAGCAATTTGGAATGCTCTGCTCCCTCGGGAGCGCAGCCCGGGGTGCCCCCTTGGCACACCAGGACACAGGGCATTGCACGTACCAGGGGGTGCAGAAGGTCTGTGTGTGGTACAAGCAATAAAGCACATAATCGACGCAGGCCACCAACAGCATTGCACGGGCCAGCTCCCTGGCACACGTGTGGCTTCTGACGGTTTGGCAGGTGAGAAACCTGCACAAAATATAAATTGTGCACGTTTGATATATCAAATATATAGATTGATTGATATAAAAAAATACACTGAAGAGGCAAGATACTGGCTGTTAGCAGGACCATGAGTACTGCGAAATAAGAAGATTGCTCCTAGATCTTGAAGTATTATGTAGGCATTTATAAAACAAGTCACTTCACAATGTATTAACCAAATGATATTAAGTACAGAAGGAAAAAGAAGGAAAAAAAAAAGTGACATGTATTCTGCAACTGGAAGTACAAATTCCAGCACTACACATTTCTTGAACTTTAAGCACTTGATGACTTTCTTTCTAGTGACTGAAAGGGAAGTAAAATGGTGTTCCATGTTAGGCTTATGAGGTTTCCTACACAAGGATACTTCTCTGAACACAGAACCAAGTGCTCAGGATAAACTGTTCTTGGCTTTTGACACCTCATCAGCAAAACAAAATATATTGTCTTGAGATATTCTGATCTGTCATCCCACACAACAAGGAATCTGGTGTCAATGCCCAGCATTTCACAAGCCTCCATTATATTTCAAAAGAGTGAATGTACAGGAAATAAGGGTAGCTCTCATCTGGATTCTGATGTAAATGTGTGTTTCAAAACAAAAGCTATTTCAGCTGTCAGCCTTCTTGGGACAGATGTATTTACTCAGCTGCAAAAGGAGTACTGTGTCATCGAACATCAAAAAATGGTGGGAGTCTAAATTTCAACACACAAGGAATAATTTACCTCCTGAACAAGCTACTGAACGAGCTACAAGTACCTGGCAGGAGCTGCAAATGAATGTTTCTCTCCCTATTACGAAAAGGACATAGGAGGGCCTTTCCAAGTATATTTCACAAGTGCAGCCAGACAGCAGACCCACCGGCCTCTCCAGGAGACCACTGCTAACCAGGAATGATGCAAAGAAAGATGTTCAGCTTCCAATTAATCAGGAAGCAGTCTATTCTGGCTGCTTCTCCAGTCCATCAAGCATGCTAACATTGCTTTGATCAAATATTATTTTTCTCCTCTGTTTATGTTTCATTCAGTTCCCCCTACCTTAAGCACTCCAGCAACTGCCTAAACTTTCTTGTGAGTATCGGAGACCAAACTTAAGCAGTATCTGAACACTGAGGTGGAGCTTTGAATGTGTTTTATGAACAAGCAACCTGCAAAGGGCTTGTTTATTACAGGGCCTGGCTGGTGGTCTTGGTTAAGCTACTGGAAGATGACAATAAAAGGTAAACCAGGAGGGGATTATTTTTCCAGTTTGCCAAACAGATTACAGCTAGCAAAGCTCTCGATGAGAATGGAGGACTTGCAGAATCAGGGCCTCCGTGTTAACCTTGGCCATATGGCACTTAAAGAAAGTTTCAGTGCTTATTTTGCCTTTCCCACCATCACCTCAGGGCACACGAGGTTAGCAAGGTGACTCCAAGCGGTGACCCCGGCCTCGCTGGAGAACGCTCCTGGGACAGACCCAGCTGCCAGGGAGCGAACAGGCTGGTTTGGCAAACCCTGCTCGCGGGGGGGAGGGGGGGGGTGGGGGGGGCAAAACGCCGCGTGGTTTCTTTCAGCGACCCAGGTGAGCGGGTTTTCCTTCGGGGGAGAGAATGCAGATGCTGTGCGTTCTCAGCCGCACCCCCTTCGCCACCTTGCACCTCGCAAGCTTAAAACAAAACAAACAGCCGGGCACGCCGAGTCGGGACTCCCCACGCCAAGCGCTGCGCGGGGCCGTGTCCCGCAGGATCCCGCTTTCCCGGCGGGGCCGGGCGGGGCGGGGCGGGGCGGCAGCG
>JAWWES010000168.1:10582719-10630229 GCA_035583135.1 Lophotriccus pileatus | reverse complement strand
CGGCGGGATGGAGGTGTGGCGCGCGGGGCGCACGGCCGGGCTGGCGCGCGACGTGCTGGAGCGCGCGCGGCGGCGGGCGGGGACACCGGCACCGGCACCGGGACCGGGACCGGTCAGTGACACCCGCCCTCCCCCCTGCGCTTTATCTCCTTTCGGAGCCGGCGGGGCAGCGCTGGGCCACCCGGGGCTGCGCCACCCCACGGACAGCCTGGAGCGTTTTTGCTGTTTAATCCCTTTCTGCCTCTAAGCAACGAGCGCCGCGCTGGGTTTCAGAGTGTGTCTTTAATTGCAGGAGGAAGTACCCGAGCGCCTCAATGAAGCCTTCGATTCGATCGTGAAGCTGATGGGTAAAGCCTCCAGGGAATGCGAGGTGAGGTTTCGCCCCCAGACCCGTGCAAACGGGAACGTTTATGATGTGCCCGGCAGGCACCACTTTTACTGAAAAAATTAGATTCAGTTTTGCTCATTTGCATGGAAAGAGTTCAGCCAGTGAGCCTCTGATGCGGGCCTAGATGAAGACATTTGCGGCATTCACCATCACGTGGTAGCAGGGTACACGGCAGGTTTCCCCGGTGTTATCGCACTGAGCTGATAAACAGCCCTGTCAGCATTTTCCATGGACAGTACCAGTAGTCCGGTACAGATTTTAGCAGAGGGTTTCTCCATTTCTTGGTGGAAAGGCATTACAGTCCGAGAGGCAGAAATGTCAGGTGACATCACAAATTACATTGTGTCGATCCCTGCGCAGGTTTTTGTGTCACAATGTATGGAGTGTTTCCAGTGCTCCAAAGTATCTCTGCTGTGGAGTGGTTTTATGACAAGGTAACTCTTTGTTTCCGTTAGGCCGAGGTGAACCACTCATGATGGCTGACAGTGTGTTCTGGGGTGGTGGAAGTACAGGAGAGTTTGAATCTCGAGCAAAGAGATTGTTTTGTGTCATGCTTTTGCTCTGAATTTAGAGTTAACCTCCCCAGCACTGTGATTTAACCCCAGTCAGCAACTAAGTACCATACCGCTCACTCCCTTCCCTGCTCCCTACCCTGATGGGATGGGAGGAGAACCAGGAGAAAATAAAACTGGTGGGTTGAGAGAAGAACAGTTTAATAATTGAAGCAAAGTAAAATATAGTAATAGTAATTATAATAACAATAATAATTGTAATAAAAAGGAGAGAGAAAAATAAAACCCAAGAAGAACAAGGGATGCACAATACATTTGCTCACCACCAATGCCCAGCCAGCCCCCAAACAGCAGTCAGCCCCCCCACCAACTCTCCCAGTTTATACTGAGCATGACAGTCCATGGCATGGAATATCCTTTTGGCAAGTCTGGGTCAGCTGTCCTGGCTATGCTCCCTCCCATTTTTTTGTGCACCTTCCTGCTGGCAGAGCACGAGACACTGAAAAGTCCTTGACTTAGGGAAAGCACCATTCAACAACCAAAACATCGGTTTGTTATCAACATTATACTTGTACCAAATCCAAAATACAGCACTGTACCAGCTAATAGGACTCCATTCCCAGATGAAACCGGGTCAGACTCGATCTGGGATGTTGCCACTGGATGAGGACCGTGGGCTCAGTTCTGAGCTGCACCATACCTTTGTGATAAGTAGAAATGGAGGGGTATGGCTTACAGATGCACAGCTCTGCTGCTTTCATGCTGGCTTTGGCTGCCAGGTGTCATTGCTCTATGGGGTGGATGGACCAGGAGCCAACCTGTGCCACCTCATCCTTGTGAAGGCAGCCCTGCAGCCCAACTCCAGCGCAGTTCACACCGGCTGTGCCCCTCAGGAGCTGTTATAACACAGCAGGGAGCTCGCTGTCTGCACAGACAACAACACAGGCCAAGTCTGCAATTACGTTAGAGAAAACAGTAGTTCATCACACCAAATGATCTTAAGCAACTCTATCATTTGAAAGCACTACATACACAGTAACCAGTTAATCCTGAAAACAACTCAGGCAGAACAGAGTTTTACACAAGGTGAAACAAAAATACACGTGTATAGAAATTCATCGTTAGCTGTGGACTTGGCAGTGCTAAGTTTATGGTTGGACTGTATGATCTTAAGGGTGTTTTCCAACCTGTATTATTCCATGAGTCTATCTTATGGCCTGTTAACAGTATTAGAGTTGGAAAATCAGTGAATTATTTCCACACTTATGCATCGGCCAATACAGTACTGCTTCAGTCATTTCTGTAGAGAAGAGTCATAAAAGAGGGGGATTGTCAGACCCATAAGTTCATGGATAAAGTTTAAAAAGCACAGATAGAAATCCCCAGCTGAACATAACCATTTAGGCACTTAAATGCAAACAATTAAAATTGGGATTTAAGATGAGTTGTTTGGGGACCAAAGTTTACCCCTCATTACTCACCAAAAGTTTGATTTAATTTCTTTGCTTTCTGCCATCATATAAAAGAATCCAGCTCACCTCCTGTGATACAGAGATGTGCTGCAAATCATTATGCAATAGGCCAGAACATTTGCTGCATTTTGGGACATAGCTCTACAGAAACCACAATACAAGCAACCAGATCTGTTGATTTGTGCATAAGCTCGAGGAATAAAGCATAGCAGTAGATCTGGAAATAAGAATTACAATCGGTCTTATTTTTGTTATGTTTAGTCCTGACAGCGAGGGTCAAGGAAAACAGTGAAATGAAATAGACATTTTGGAACTTTTTGGTCCCTGTGATCAAAAAGTTAACCCTGGGTGGAGTTCTCTGGTGACAACAGATGGCAGCAGAGCTGTACTCTAATATTTAGTTTGCAGTGGGGAAGGTTCCAGTACCTTTGCAGCTGAACCAGAAGAGGGCTGCTGTGGACTTAAATACAGTTCTCAAAACTGCTGTGCTACTTGAAGACACTTTAGGTTCTTTACTGACTCAGTTTCCAGTATTAACATGTTCTGCTTTTAGAGTACTGCTCCTGCATGTGCCCTGCAGAACCAATCTTCACTGGCTAGGTTGCAAAGCACCAAGCTTGCATATATGTCCTATTAAGGACCCATAAACTGGGCCTTCCTCCACCAGAGCTTTTCTTGAAGAGCCTGATCAGGAAGGTATTTCCAGAGTATTCCTTCTGACATTTTCATGAGTTCAGTTCTGAGGTGCCAGAGTCCCTCCCTACGGATTGTGTCAGGAGACAGGCTTCTAAAACCAGGGCTGACAGTCTTGGACCATTAAGGCAGGTGTCCTGTGGACGTCCAGGCATTGTTCTCATCCTCACAAGAGAACAAACAGCCAGTTAATACAGGCAGTCAGTCGCTGTGCAGTTCCACTTTCAGCTGTGAATCTGCAGTAGCTGTGAGTATGGCCTTTGATACTCCCCATGTAATACTCTGTGTTTCTGTTGTTGTCCAGAAGTACTACAGCTTCGTGGGAGCCCCGAGGTGCAAAGAGCAGGAAATTAAACACATCTGCAGATACCATGGCAGGCAAGCAGAGGAAAGAGACGCAGAAGAAAAGGTGAGTAGGTACTTTAAGTTTTGATTTAAGGTTGTTCCTTCCCTTGCAATGGGATAATTGTTATCCATCCGTCTGTGACAATGTATGTAGGTTGACAGTATGGACTTAGGAACACGTGGACTGATCTAAGCCTTCTGTTGGGGGCGGGGAGACAGAGTAACTTCTGGTGGTACCAGAAGTTACCAACCAGTGTCATAACAGTCTTTTCAAGGAGGGGAAAATTTCCTGCATGTAACACATCACCTCACCTGGGCTGGATGTGTGGTATCATGAGAAAACAGTATCTTTTTCTTTCCAGAGGACTGAAGCTTCCAGAGCACCCAGTCGAGCTCAAACTTGGCAGCAACGTGTAAGTTTATAGAATACTTTTTTTTTAAATGGAGGTATTTGATAGCATTTCTTTATCATCATTTTGCATCAAGCTGCTTAAAAACTGTGACAGATGTGGAGACTGATGACACAGAAGATTAACGAGTGGTGCATTCCCAATCCTTATGTATGTAGGCAGTGAGATGGGCACACAGAGTTGCACAGGTAATGAGAAGCCAGATTGTGGCATTCTGGCACATAACCAGTTAGACTGGTACAGAACGTGAAACACTGATAAAGCTCTAGGCTTTTGTCAATTACATCAGTAGCAGTAAGGCAGCACTTCTCCAGTCTCACCTCACTTGTGCTCCTTGAGGAAAAGTGTGCAGCAAGGCACGCAGCAGTTGCTTAGCCACTTTACTCTTGGCCCTCACACAGGCTCTCTGAAGACTCCCGTTCCTCAAGGAGAAGAAATCTGGTTTATATTTTTAAAAGCCTAACACCTCACCAAATCAATTTTAGGAATTGCTAAGCCACAACAGATGAGAAACACAGAATTTGTCCCACAGTACAAATTCGTGGGAGCACCCTTGTCATAGGGAATGTTTTCCAGGTTTATGATCAAAACTGTCTAGGTTGGTAACTTTCAGTTTTGTGAGACACAGATTACAGCACAGTGATTACTTCCACAGACCAAAACATTAAACACTTCAAGTATGGCACTTTTTAATTTTTGTACTGACAGGAACATTTCACAGTTTTGTCCATGCTGATTTTGAAAAATCTGAGTACGTTTATATAGCAGCTGAAATGTAGTTTTTTTAACCAAATTCAAAATTTTTATTTTTGGGGGAAATCTAGGATGACTAACCAGTAATGAAGCTTTTTTTTTTTAATCTCCTAAAGACCAGACGAGCTTCCAAAGACTTGTATATCGAAGTTTCCCCCGGCATCTACTCTGTCACAGCAATCTCAGACAACATGGGGCAACAAACCCTCGTAGTAGATGTCAATGCAGGACAAACTGTTGACATAACTTTTGTTCTGTGATGCTTGTTGTTTCTTGACACCACGGGAATAAAATACAAGGCTCTTTTTACCACATGTAATGAACTATAAATAATCTTTTCTTCTTAGCACTTTAATAGCAGCTTCCTCTTTGGGACTCCATTTTTATGGTCTGTATATTTGTTTTCTACTTAATGCAATTATATGCAACCCACTTTGTACACTGATTTTATAAATATTTGTACACTGTGTGCCTTTTAAATCCAATTATGTGACTGTGTAATTCCAGATTCTTCTGCTTTAAACAATTAAAGATACAATCAGGGGAATAAAATACATAATCAAGCCTTTGTGATGACTGCTTCTTTTATATTATCTTCAGATAGAAGCTCCATGTCGCATTGTGGATCACAGAGAGCATGATCCATGTGGGATGAATATGGATGTACATTAGCTTCTGTAGGATGGCATTGATTTTAGAGCAGCTGGCTCATAATCCATTCTCTTATCTGTATTTTTACTGTTCTAATAAAGAAATAAAAGGTAAACTGAATTCACTACCTAGGACCCCAGCTCAGAAAGGTGCTTGAGTATGTGTCAGATGTTCAGAGTATAGGCATATAAATTATTGACCCCTCAAGTCCTGTCTCTTTGCAGACCAGGCTCAACTCCGGTTATCTGCCTTTTCTGAGGGTGGTGGGGTACCCTGAATATCCTATTTCCTGCAGGGCAGAAGTACTGCTGAGCACCTGCAAAACCTGCCTGGATGCTTTACTTTCCCAAAGGATCAGGTTCCACATTTAGAATTAGTGATGTGACCTATATAGATCTGTCATCTTTTAGTAGCTGATGTATTAAGGTTTCAGTAATTTTCATCAGACCATAAAATTCAGTGACTTGAATGCTGGATCTCTAAGCATTTTGTTATTTGTTTCTACAGTAGCAGGTCTTTTACCCTCTGGCTACTTTGTCTTCTGCTTTAATCCTGAAAAAAATATTTTAAGCTGTCAACTTGTATTGTTTCTGCATTCCTTCTGGCTTTCTATTAACAGAAATTGCTTTCCTGAATTCCTCTGGCTCACTCCAGAGAACTGTAGACAAATTGGAGGTTTATTGGACTCATCTCTTCAGGCTTTTAGAGCTCATAGTAGTTCATCTGACCTCTCCAGAATTGAAAAGTCAAGTTCAAATAGTTAGGAATTTAATATCACACCTTGGAGTAAAGAGTGAGGATGCTGAACTTTGATGTGGGTGGAAATAAGAGTTTCTCGGTATTAAAACTATGTAGTCATCCACAAAGATATTCTACTGAGACAGTACCTAAATCAGAACTTGATTTGCTTAATAAGTACAACACTGATAAGAGTATAAGTAGCTTACCTGACATTTCAGCCCCTGAACTTCATCAGTGGTACATGTACTGAATTCTGGTTGATCGCATCTCTCTCTGCTTTGTTGCAAGTGAGCTTTGACATGGTCTGGAACATCAACTTTGTCATCTCCCACACAAGTCACTTTACATTTATCATCTGACGCTCTTTTGTTTCTTTGTTTTTCTGATGCTGCAAAACCCTCTTCCTGGAGGACAGAAAACAAATCCCTTGGAAATCTAGGCTAAAAAAAGCATCAGTGTCTGCGTTAACCGCCGCTTTCCTGGCTGTACCTCTGCTTCACGTAGCTTTAACAATGGTGTATTTTCTGTGCTAGTACAAACTTTACCACTGAAAAAGAGAATTGTAGAGCAAGACCAAAGGATTTTTAGAAGCTGTTAGGCTTTGACTAAAAACTTTGCTACTTTAGAAGTTAGGAGGATTTTTGTTGACTGCAGAGAGAGGACAGCAGCCCCCCAGAGAGCACCTCTGGGAAGCCTACAGTCTAGCTTCACTTGGTTGTTGCCAGTCACTTCTGATGCAGCCTGTATCACATGATAAAACTGCCTCAGCTATCTCAAAGGGTAGCAATGTATCTTCTGGGTTTAAAATCACCAAGGGCTATTTTACAGGAATAAAAGTATGTCATTATACTCTGTATTACCACATTGTGCCCAGTGCTGTGGTTCGTGCTGCCGGTTTGGGGCTAGAATTAAACAATTCTGTTTTCTTATTAGTACTGCCAAAAGGCAAGTCATGTCACTTCAGTGCACAGCTGTGACACTTGCTAACATACAGCAGGTCTGCCTGAAGCTCCATACTAGCTTGTAAATCAATTAAAAAGTAATTATGTGTAATTATGATTATTTAAATAATAAAGTAGAACAGAAATAGAAAGCAGGACCCATACAGTTAATAAGTTGGTAAGCACCTGCTTAAAATGAATGCATATAATTGTGAGAATATAAGATGTCTTCCAGTACATTCCCTGTTCAGTAAGACGTGTCATTAACAGATTCATCTTCTCCTAAATGCGCAAGGTTAGAATGTTCAAAGTTTTTTTTGCAGTCAGCTCACAGTAGCAAGAGCATGAAGGTACAGAGGAGCTAATAGTTGATTTCTATTATTAATTGTACCCCAGATGCTCTTGTGCTGACATTCTCTTTCATCTTCCACTTCTTCCTGTAAGATTGTTTCTTCCTCTTTTCTGTGCTTGCTTTTTTTAGCATTCATGTTCTGAATTTTTTTCCAAGGTTTTCTAAAGTAGGAGGGGATCATGGCCAACAGAAACCAGGCCTAAAAACCAGGGTGTTGTCCTTGTTCCTAGCTGTGACACAGTTTGCTTACTCTGTATCCCCAGCGTTGGGGTAGGGATCTGCTGTTTAAACTGCTTGCTTCTTGCAAGGGAGTAAGAGAAGAAACTCGGCAAAAACTGTTTACTAAAGAATCTGCTTTTATCTTTCAGAGACAGAGATTGTGACAATCAGAATTTGACTGACAGAGCTCAGCACCTTTCCAGATTGAGTCTTTCCCTGTGTTTTATTGCTGCCAGTCACATTTGTCCATTACTAGGGCCACTCATGTAGGTCTCTACTTCCATAAGACTTGACTGAGTTGCTATCAGTGGGCATTTGGCAGGTTTCTGAACTGAACTCGGCATTACTGAATGCTCACAAAGTTACTGGCATAATCAGTTCTATTTTACCAATAGATTGGTAAAAATATCCTTCCTTAGGGTTTGGGGATTTTTGTTTCCTGTTAGTGGGGAAGTTTCCTACCTATCAGAAAACAGGTGGATGGCCTTAGCAAGCAGTTAAGTTAGAAACCATATAGTTCTCTTGCCAACTCCCAGACCATTAATAAGAATATCTTTTCCATTCAAACAAATTTCATGCTTACATAACTACACGATTAATACAGATTACCTTACCCCCAATGATGGCTTGAAATCTTGGTCTCTTAAGATTTCTTTCACTGTGAGTTGCCCTCTGGGAGACAGCTCAGTGGTTTCAAACATTGCACTCCAATTAGCTGGGGCCACACGGGATATGTCCCCAGTGGAGATGGCTTTGGATTCCAGCTTGCCCTTTGTACACGTGCTGCTGCAACTGCTGAGTCCTGGGAAGGAGTAAAATTGTATGTAAGAGTAAAACCAGAACTGAAATGGAGAATCATTTGTTTCAGAAGGGAGAAAATGCAATTTAAGCCTGAAAGGAATTCTTCCAGGTTATTCAGCATGGACTAGCTATGCAGGCTAATGAAATTAATTGTTGTGGTATTTTTCCATGAGATGAGTTGCTAAAAGAAGAGCTACCATGCCAGATGAGGCAGCAGAAACACTGGGGAGGGGGAAGTATTTTATCAGAGACTTACATGCAAATTTACAGTACTAATACCAATAACCTACAGGCAAAGTGAGTGCCCTGCCCAGAGCACATTTGATTTTGTTCCCTCTGACTGCTGCTTCCCTGTGGGGGTGTTAAAAGGTACCTGAATTACTGGATTGTGACTTGTGGTGGCTTCTTTTCCAGTATTTCCACTGAGGTCTTGCAGAATCCTTTAGCTTGGGCTCTTCAAGACAGCCACAGCCTGTGTTAACAGCACTATCCTCCACTGCAGTACTCCTAGTGGGGAATGGCTTCAGGTCCCCCTCTGAATCAGAGGAGGAGGAAGATGTAGCCCCAGCTGCAGCTGCTTCTTGGTTTGTGCCTTCCAGTTCTAGAAGGCATGGAGAGGGCTCACTGCTGGACTCTGCCTCTGCAGATTTGTTCTGAAAGACCAGAGACCTGGATGGAAGAGGCCACCAGGCATCAGCACGGGGGTGACAGCAGCAAGTGCACCTTACACACACCAACCAACAGCACATCCCACCACCACAGGGGCAGTGGAAATGTGGCCAGCGGGGTGAGCAGAGCAAGCAGTGCTTGGCAGGGCTGTGTCCAGCACAAACAGGAATCAGGGCTGCTTTAGGACTGCAGGGAAAAATACATGAGTTAGCATCCGGACTTTCTCTGGGCTTCACCCTGCTGGTGAAGGGCATACGGATCATCTCCACAGTCCTCTCCCACAGGCCAGGAGGGATCCACAGAGCCACATTACGTGGGAGTTTCACTTTCTTATCATTCCAGAACTGGACTACAATTTCTTCATCTTCTGAGGCTGTTAAGAGAAAAAGTAAGGAGCCATAAGCAGCTGGCCTGCCTGGGCAGTGCACATACACAGATCAGGCTTTGCAGCTTTGTACACTTCCTACTCCTGTCAAGCAGCAGGATCAACTATCACCCCTCTATAGCATCTGACCATAATGTTGTGGGGGTGGAGTGGGCAGCTAGGGCACCATCATTAAAACAACAGGCCTGGCAGCATCTTTCCTCCCAGTTTGTCATCAGATGAACAAGAAAATGTTGACTGAGTAATCTTTGTTGTTACTGCCAAAGTTAGCAGCAATGCTCAGAGAAAAGTATTTTGGTAAGTCAGTGGAGCTTGACTGTCAAATGTGAGAAAAATGAATGAGCTGTTGAAATCTCCTACGTTTGGGTGATAAAATCACCACCAGATGTACCATTTGTTACAAATGTGAGCATTTAAGATCAGATGAACGCTTCTTGAAAGTTGTCTCATTTGTATCCCTTGTGAAAAGGCCACAGTCCTGCACATGGCAGACACAGCCCTGTCCCAGCAACACCCACAGACAACATTTTTAGGGGTCACAGCTTCCTTAGGGTCAGACTGATGAGGTTACACACAGATATCCATCAGCAAGTCCCATCAGCTCCTGTAAGCTTTAAGCAACACTAAACTCTACTCTGTGCACTGTTATTCCTCTGGCAGTAGCACAGTGACAAGAGTTTATCATGACAAGGGTTTATCCTGACAGTTTCAGACATGTTCCAGAGCAAGACGAGAGAGGGAGAGGACGCCACCTTTCTTACCTCGTAAGGGGTCCCTTGTCTCAACGCCTGTGAGGATGGTTCCTGGGCCATACCTGGCCATATCTGGTTCCCAGGGTGCCAGCACTTTGTCTCCAGGGAGTAAGGAGTGCTTCATCCCATTCACATACTCCAAGATGTCATCCTTTGCTGTTTTTTGCGCGCACACTGGTTGCTTTCCACGGGACACAAGTGGTTTGGCAAACTCCACCAGGAACATGCCTCTTTCATTCTGTTACCAAGAACAAAATAACAGTTCCACTGGAAAACAGTCTATAATGTGTCAGGTCATGCAACCCTCAGCAGGAGGCCATCCTGTGCCTACATGACTAGGCCAAACCCGGCCTGAACAGTAGCTAAACAGTGTGTGGTGTTAGCCCAGCGTTGAGATGGCCAGAGAAATCTTCAAGAGGCTCACCAGAAAGCAGGATGAGCAAAGCATATATATACAGTCACTGCCACTAGGATATGTATTTTCTTTCCCAAGAGAAAAAACCATAGACAAGTGTAAGTGGATTTCACAAACACCACCGTGTGTGCAGAGTAACAAGGGACACTGAGGCCATTCAGACCTGTTGTTAAGTTGTGCCTAAGTCCTTCCTCATTACATACAACACTAACTCTGCTTCTTGGGGGTTTGTTGGGAATTTTTATTTTCTTTTACACTAAGGCCTATCAAGAGGCTTTCCATCAACAATGAAGCGAGGCACTTCCCTGTTCTTGAGAAAGAATAGGCTCTTTTTTGTGTTAAGTTTGAAGTGCTAACAAACTAATGAATTAAAGCTTTCACTGACATTTCTGGAAAGACCCCAAGCCATTGGTCTGTAGCTGACTCAAGGTGGATGTGTGTATGTAAAACACTAACCCTTTTCCTGTGCTATTGATGGTTATGTGTGTACACACAACAGCAGCTTGCAATGGCACTCGGGATGTCTGAGCCTGGCTCAGTGCCCAGCACAACCAGAGGCAGAAGGCTCCTCTTGCAAGGTACACAACACCACTGCTTTCACCAGGAACTGGGAGTCTGGGGGCACCTCTTTTCTGCACAAGATGAGGATCCCTGAGACACACCTGCTCACTGCTTAGGGATGGACTCAGCAAAGGAGACTGAGCAGAGCATGGCTCCGACCATCGTTAGTTTATTGGTGCCTCAGGCTGTGCTGCACATAAGAGGCTTATGTGGTTTGTCAGGCAGCAGGAGGTAAGGAACAGCCTGGAATCAGGCATGCTGGGAGTTTTATGAATCAATATAACCACAAGCTCCAGCTGTCCTGGTGATCTGTTCTCTAATTCATGCGCCAGCTGAAACCAAAACTGCTACACTGAACTCAGGTGGTGTGTGAGGGCTGCTCCCTGTTACCCACACCCACGATACTGCACCATTGCTCACCTCTATCTCCTCTTTTACTGTACCATGGTAATAAAATCCATCTTGTTCCCTTCTCACCAGCACAGGCACGTTGCTCTCTATGCACACGGATCTCCCCCGCCTCTCCCATGCCAGGCTGGGGGAATGGAGGCAGTGGCTAATCCATTGGCACCTCGAAGAAAAGAAAATGGGTCAGCAGTGAGAGAAACAGCTTCTGTAGGTCATGAGAAAAAAATCTTTTAAGATTTAAGAACTGGAACACTCCACCTCATTTTGTAGCACTCCCACAGGCCAAAGAATGTGGGAAGAAACAGAACACTTGCCTGCGTGGGGACAATTCCTTGATCTTGGGAAAAACACATCAGCACGTGCTTTTACCCAGATTTCTTTGGGTTTAGGTTTACAGGAAGGGAGACAGTAGTCTGCTGGAATCCTGGGCCAGGAATACCTGCACTATCCCTTTGCTGTTTATGTGGTGAGACAACGCAACCCTTCTCCAGCACAGAGCACAGCGTAGGTGTGCTGTAGCTGATGGTTTACACTGAAGCATTCAGGGAACAGCAAAGCAGAGAAGTAAACAACCAAGCTGCTCGTTGATGACAGGTTCAAGTTCAGAATTGGAAAAATAATCCCCTGTCACAAAGCATTAGAAACATTTCACAGATGACAGCTGCTAATGCAAGATGCTTTAATTTATCCAAATAATATTATAGGAATGTTTCTTTGGTAGGAGGCCTACTCAGGCTTTGCTTTTCATAATCTCCAAGGTAGCAAATTACTTTAGTTAAGACCATCTGAAAAACTGCCAGTGCAGGGGTGGAAAAGCTCAAATGATGTTCAAACTGCTAATTTACTAATCTGACACACCAGCCTGATTTATCCTAGTAGATATCATGGGGAAAAAAAAAACAAACTACAGACTCAAACAGGAACTTGATTTTACCTCTGGGGGGTGAGGGGCTCTGCGATCCAGGCAGGATACACTATGAAACAGCTCCTGCACGTGGGCTTAATGTTTGGTACAATGCTGGAACATGAGAACTTGTCCAGAGCTGGCCTCACACTGCAGTACCTTCGACCCGCAGGCAGGAACGCTTCCAAATGAGCCATTCTTGCAAAAGCGGATACCTGCAGCACTCAGTCGTGATCTGCTGGTAGAAAGGAGACAAAGTACTGGCATTTCTAACACAGGAAAATGCTTTCCAGTGTACCTCAGGAACTCAGTAATTTTTATTAGTTGTTTATTTTTATTTAAAAGCCTGATGGACCCATACCACTGTCTTCAGTGATCTTCAGTCACCCAAATCCCGACATGGAAGAGGGACAGAAACACTCAGGGAAATGACAAATGCTATGAAAATCGCCAGAAAAAAAGTAACTTTCACCTCCCTCCAACATTTGTTTTCCTCTGTAACATCCAGGTCTCTTTTCTTATAGCTAAACTCTTCTTTAAAGCTTTCTTGTACACAGTGCCAGCAAAACCTTCACTGTTTTACAAGCTGAGACAGAAATTACAGCTGAAGTTGACAAGCTGAGTAAACGTGACAGTTTTTGAAAATGATGTTAGATTACAGTTGCCTGTTATTTATTTATAGTGATGTATTAAGGGGAAATATTTTGATCTTTCAGCTGTCCTGTCAGGTTTTATAACAGTAGGATTATGGCTTGCAATGAGAAAGAATAAGATGCTCAGATGTGACAAGTGATAACTATTCAGAGGCTGTCACAGTAAGATCAATGATGTGATGCTATCTTTGGTAATTTTAAAAGATGTAGTAGACAAGCTTCCATTCTTTTTCCTTTTTCCTTTTTTTTTTTTAACATTGCTTAGAAACATTTAGCATGCCTAGGGTAAAATTTGCATGGAAATCAAACAACACAAAATTTAAGTGCTTCATTTTATAAAATGCAGTTTAAGCACTCCTGTTTAGATGGTATTTTGTCTCTTATCTAAGACATAACATCTAGGAGTCTTTTTTTGTGGAGACTCCCAGATATACATAAGTTCAGAAAACTAGCACAGCAAACCCAGCAAGCCGAGCAGGTTAACTGCTGCAGAATGCATCTTTTAAGTCAGCAAATCAACACAATATATCCATTTGTTTCATAACTATACAGACCCCCCTATTATAAAACCAAAAACAAGACAGAATCAGTAGTACTTTGCAAAGCAATGCAACTATCACTTCTATGTGAAAGCGAACTTTAAAGCCATTCAGCACTGTTACTGCTGAGGGCAGGGGTCCCCATTTCTGTACAAAACAGGGCACTGACAAAGGCAACCACACTATATATTCCGAGATTTCCTTTCTGGATAACTCCAAATAGTTTGACACAGAGTTTCAAACTTACCAGCTATTGGTAACAGTGTGCCTGGTCGATTTGGATTTAGTCTGAATGCAAAAATCTTGCCCTTTTGCCAGTTGGGCACAGGAAGCCTTTTGCTGCCAGTGTTTCCTGGTTGCTATGGAGGTTGCCACAGTTGTTTCTTCCAGGATTGGACATCCTGACTTTAGCAGTTAAAAACCAGTGGAACAGGACTACCGAGAGGACAGTTTGTCTGCCACACATTCACTCACTGTTCAACTCCCCGTGGATTTATATACTGCACTGAAAGACTGCAGGGGCAGGGAAGGGATTATAAGAGAGCTCAGTGTCCTCCAGGCCTACTCTTGCAGGGTAAAAACAGCATCAAAGCTACATTTCAGATTTAAGAGGGGAAAAAAGCCCATCACCACAGGGCATGACAAATAAATTGGTTTGAAACATGAAAAGAAAGGTTGAAGCTGAGACAAACCAAGGTCTAATCGCTTCACAGCTTTCTCCTTTCACATTAAGGAGGCAGGATTAATGAATTCTACCCCTTTTCTACAATGTGCCTCTCAAAAACATGGCAGAATGCAGAAATCCACCTGTTAATCTCTGCTGTGATGCCTAATCTTCATTTCCTTCTTAAAACAGAGTTAACAACCGGTGTTTGATTTTTTGTTTGTTTGGTTTTGTGTTTGTGGGGTTTTTTGGAGGGTGTGTGTTTTGGAATGCTTAACTGCCTTTTGCAGGCATCTTCCAATTCACTGCTATAAAAACAATGTAACGGGAGGGATGACTGAAATTAGAAACAAGGATACATCACTTAAGAAGTCTGTAGCCATTTTTTGTGCACTCTACATGCTCTCCTGCTGTCAGCAAAATTGCTTAATATCAATAATACAATCCCCTTACACAGAGCAAATGTTAAGAACACTTTTACCAGTTGTGAGCTAAACTCTCTTCATCATCTTCACACAAATCTATTCTAAAACACTTAACTGAAACCATCAGTAATAGAGAGGAACAGACTGGGAGGTTGGGGAAGAGCACCCCAGACCTCAATCGTTATCAGTCGAAGTCCCAAAAAATTTCTGTTGCAGGATTGTTTTTTGCCCATAGCCAAGACCTTACCAACCTTCTTTATAAAGTGTATCAGGTAAGCAGTTCTAGTAATTTTAAGCGCAGTGACATCCAAATAAGAATCCAATTTTCATCTGAAATTAGGGTCAGTGGTTTTCAATGTGATTAAAATATTCATTAATAAGAAAACAATGACACAGCACATGCAAAACTTAATGCTCTTCCTATGTTCAGTAACTGCTTCAGAGAGCTGTTACCCTACTCTATTTCTCCCTTTTAAACTAAGTTATCCTTTCTGTTGGCATCTAACACTCCTTGGAAGCTTTAAAAGGGTCTTTTAAGAGAAACACTGGCAATCATGAATCTTTTAATAAAGTGTATGTGAGAGTAAACCAGTAACATTATAAAAAAATGAGAAGAATCTCAGTCCCATCAGTAGATTTTATTTTAAAGCAAGCAGATTGTGATGATACATACAGTTACTTCACACATATAGGTGTTACATTTTTAGCTTGGTGACAAATTTAGAAACACTTCCTGATTTTCATGAATTAACTTAGGTCATTCAGCTGAGATTTTCCCAGTGGTCATGTTCGTATCCAAGTGTAGTTACTATCTGCAAAAGTAAAGCTCTTGTGTGGGCTGACACTGACGTGTGCTACGAGCTGCTCCCAAGATGTGCCAGGAACACGCACGTCATTAATGGAGTGGCTACTATGTTCCCTTTGGCTCGGTCTGGAACACTTCAGATCGCCTGCAGAAACTGGTTCTGTTTGTTAATCGCTTTAGGTGCCTGGCCTGGCTCCATGACATTTTTTCCTGCCACCACAGAATCACTGTACAGAACAGACTGCAGGTACCTAATGTATTTTATTGCAGCACGGAGTGTCTCTACCTTGCTGAGCCGTTTCTCCAAGTATTCCTTCGGCAGGTGATGCCTCAGCTTAGCATAGCCTTCGTTGACACACTTAACCCGCTGCCTTTCCCTCTCATTCCTCTTCCTGATGAAAGCAGGCCCGTAGGAGTACTCACTTCTGTGGAAATTGGAATGGGGCATTTGGTAGGGAAAGGTACAGGGTTCACTGTAGAAGTTCTCTGTGATGAGATGCTCAGACACGAACGGAAGGAATGACAAATCTTCGGAGCAAGTGAGCTGGTTTGGTGTTTCTGGGTACACGTGGAATGTGACCAGTGGGTCGGCACAGAAAGGCCTGGCCAGCTGCATGCGCTGAGTCTCAGTACAGAGGAGGTTACAGTAGCTTTTGCCGTCCATCAGGTTCTGCATTTAACCTGGACACACACAGTTACATAATAGTTTAAACAACTCTTACTGAACAGTAATAAAAACATCTCATGCAGACCTACCAACACTTGGCCTCACTGGCATTTTCCAGAAGAGATTTTGAATGCATTTGTGACACTTCAGAAACGTGTTAGAAGATCATTAGATAGAGCAAAGAATTTGCCATTTGAAAAAACAGAAAGTGTAAGTCAACAACACTGATTAAAATAATTCACAACAGGAAAAAGCAAGCAGTCTCCTTTCACCTCAGATTTAGAAATTAAGACAATCTATGTACTTCACATCGGTCTGGCTAGCTCCAAATCCACCAAAACTTACATATCTACAGATAATAAACAAAGCAGGTCAACATCTGAGACATTCTCTCCACCCCCTTCTCCTCCTGAAAAAAATTAAATCTACAATTCCAGTAAAAGACTCCATTTTCATACCAAAAAGCCTTCAAAGACAAATCATTTTTTCTCTCTGTTCACTTGATGTCTCATTCACGGTACTATCTTAAATAGATGAAAAACTTGTGCAGAGAATGGATTTCAATCTTAATTTCCTGTCTGTCAGGTGTTACATCCACTCAACAAAAAAGGTTTAAAAGAAGTTTAGATAATTTAGAAAGAAGAGAGAATTTCTGCTAAGCCTAAAATCAGCTTGGGTGCTCATGCTCCTCCTGCACTGACCTGCAGATTGAACACAGAAATGAAATACTAAATACAATCCTATCAATAGAGAACTACAAAATAATCAATTAAAGGAGAAAACGTATGTCCCTGTAATACTAAGAAAGGACTGCACACAGTTGTTGGGGCACTGCTGTAACCCAGACAGGCCTACTAAAACCCCATATCCTTTCTTCAGAGCAGCATTACAGCAGGCGTAACTATTTAAATCACCCTTTCATATTTATTACAAAGATAATGTAGCTTCCTATAAACCACTACAAGAAGACACTTCTCAATAGTGTCTTCTCAATATCACTATTTAAACAGATAAATATCAGCATAAGTGCTGATAATGGCTGTCACCTAATAGCTACTTAAAATACACTTGAAATAACTAGTTAATTTTTAAAGAATTACCGTGAGCCATCCTCACAGCTTGAAGGCAATACTTGCCTACACAGAATTTATCCAAAAATGGTCTTACTCACCATCCACTTGCACATCTACACATTGCTGTCTGAAGCACTTAGGTTATATTACATCCTCTAAAATGGAGCCACCCCTGAACATTCAGCTAGATTACTAGACACATCTAGATCCCACACTCACAAAAACCTTGCAAAGCTTCAAATGCTTCCATCACAGCTCCATAACATAAATGGGATCCCCTGAATCCTTCACAAGGATATTGTAATGTTTTCTAACAACTTCATACCTGCCACGTTTATACAGAGAGAATTTTTACTCAGTATGGACCTGTCCTCACAACATATTCTATGAAAATGCCTCTGAACTCTGTGTTGTCTCTCTAAAGCACACAGATTTCATAACAGAAATCCTATGAGTTAAGAATTCATTTACAGCATGCTGTTAGACATGACTGAAAGTCACATGCATCTTAAACAGCAACACACACCCATTTCACATTAATATATATGCAAAAAAATAAGAGGTGAATATACACTCATCATAAAATCAAAACAGTAGCCAGTCATCTTTCCTTTTTCTGCTTATATAGGTTATTGTCTAAAAACTTTCTACTGCTAACAACTTAAGAGCACTGTTTGAGGAAAAGTCTGCTACCCAGCAACAAAAATTTACAGCAAAACAACACTACAAAGCAAGAAATCAAAATCAACACAACTCCTCAAGAAGAAATACCTGCAGTATTTGTTGCTTAGTACTGACACTTCTGCTGCACAACAGCATCACATAAAACAGTTACCTGCTGCCTTACTACCTGCACAAAGTGCAAAATGAGAGTGTTATGAACATTTTCCTCTTATACCAGAGACTCACCAATCTTCAGATGGAAGTAAAATCCAAGGAAACAAGACGTGCTATTTTAAGAGTGATGAAGACCTGAAAATATGTGAATGATATTAAAAAAAAAAAAAATTAACGTTCCATTTCTCTTACACCTTGTTAAATAAGAGATCATATTAAACAGGATTCATTAAAGAGTTATGGAAGCATTGCTAGTGAATGGCTGGTAGAACTGATTTACAAAAACACTGATATTCAGTGAAGATCTTGGCTAGATACAGCAACATGCAAGTCTCTTACCTGAATTGTGTTGCTTGTTCCGCTGAGTCAATGACTGCTGCAATTTATAGTCAATTGACAACATGCAAAGTAGCTTACAGTTAGATCTGCTCATTTCTGGTTGGGCTCTTCCACCCACACCACAGCTATGATGGCAACAAAACTTGGCACCAAGGGCTAGAAATTTTGGAAATGTTATTATTGAACACATCCAGATTACCTGAAAAAGTATTTGGAGCGTACTTTACTTCCTGTATATATTCTGTTACAGTTCACTAAAGCAGTATTTTCATTTATTGGCATTTCATACTTTAATGTCTAAATGTAACAATCATCTAGAATGTAGGTAAATATTCACCATCAAGGCATAAGCAAATTTTCACAGTTTCATTTTGAACACAGGAAAACAGCATTTATTAAGAGGAAACTTGTGATGGATTCGTCTCCGTTAGAGGTGAGGACACATTAGTTAGTTTAACATCCTCAAATTTAACCTCCATTCTACTGTAATTTTGGGAAATTCCCTTACTGTTAGGAAGTATAACACCATATAAAAGGTGAATATAGGTATATTTAGATTATCCCACTATTTGGCCCTTCTATCAGTATAACCACACCAAAAAATCCAAAACCAAAACCAGTTTGGCTTAAAAATTTCAGAAGACACTGTAAGGTTAAAAACACTTGATCTGCTACCAAGAGAGCTACACACACTCAGTCTTGTCTTCTTGAGACTGCCAGCCATCAAGGAAACATTCTGCTCCTGCTGCTCTTGTCTGAAGCCACAGTGCTGTATTTGGCATCCTCCACCCCACACCAGCTTCAGACCTCATCAAAAAGGCAGCCAAGAGATAGAACATCTGCCAGGACTGGTAGACAGGCATGTGCTCAACAAACAAATTGCATTATTTTTCCTTAGAGGACCCTGAGTACACGACTGTTGTAACAGTATCCACTCATCAACGTTTCACTCATCAGGGTGGGATGTTGAACAAATTAACCCAAACCCAAGCTTGTTTTTATTTTTTTTGTCCTTGCAGGGTTTGTTTGTTTGTTCTTGAATTTAAAGTAAGAATCCTGTGCATCCACCAATTAGCCACAAATCCCTCCAAATGAACTCAGCTTTGGAAATCTACAGGATTGACGTGAGAAGGAAGCTCTGTATCTGCAAAAGAGCTCAGTCAGTGCAGATGTTATGGGACAACTGTGTCTCCACCCCTGATGTGGCAGAGCTATACAGGCCGGTACAGTCTGTCCCCCAGGCTGTGGACTAAGCAAGCCAAAACTGCACCCAGAAACACATACCCATGTACCACTTCCTTCCACACTGGAACTGCAAACTGCAGCAGACCAAAATGTACCTACATATGCACAGCTACATTTGAGTCAGGGATTAAAATTTTTTTTTTCAATTAACAATTCGATGAGCCTTTCTTTATCTAATCACTCAACAAGTGCATATTTCTACCCTGAAGTGTTTTTAGAGAAGTATTTTACAGATGGGATTTCCATGCAGCACAACGAGGGAGAAAAATGATGACAAACTGATAATGCAGATCCATTTTTCAAAAATCAGTTTTATCTTTAATTGTTACATTCCAAAGGGGATATATGAAAGTTAGTCATCTAGCAACTGTATACCTCTTAAGAGAGATGAGTACAGAGTCACAGATAAAAAAATACACCTAACTCCCAAGATGACAGGTGCTAGAGAAAGTATGTGCCTTACACCATCAATCCAGACAAATGCAGGAAGATTTTTATAATAAATATTTCATCATATACTAACTCCTGAGACTTTACCCATGAAAAGAAAGGGAAAGATTTTTTTTTTAAGAGCTATCATACACCTACAATATATTAAGCTATTAAAGCAAAATAGAACAAAATAACACTGTCTTGATGTGCACTGCATTTGAATTTATCTACATCACAGTACTTGAAATATGCAGCTCAAAGAGTCAGTGTCCATTGTGTTTTACCTTAAATCTGCAGACATCACTTGCCATACAAGCATCTTGAAGGTACGAGTGCAAGAAACCAAATGATGAATACAGCCAACCAGGATTTCATTCTCTGATACAAAAACTACACTGCAAGACTTTGATTTCCAGTACCTAGCATTAATCAGCAGAAAATCCAAGTATATTTACAAAAGGTCTTTACATAAAGTGATTAGTGAGTTGTAAGTCATTACTGTGTTCCCAGGTACTTTTTAACCACATAA
Source organism: Lophotriccus pileatus (assembly GCA_035583135.1). Classification (NCBI taxonomy): domain Eukaryota; kingdom Metazoa; phylum Chordata; class Aves; order Passeriformes; family Tyrannidae; genus Lophotriccus; species Lophotriccus pileatus. The sequence continues at coordinate 10,609,649 of JAWWES010000168.1, read as the reverse complement.
ATAGTAGAGAGAAATATATAGTTAAAAACCACCATAAAGTCACAACTGTAAATAATGTACCACAGTGGCAACCCAAGGTATCTTAGGGTTTGTTTTCTTTTCAGTTTTGTTAGTAAAAGCCATTTGAAAACAAAGATTTTAGCTTTTGGTTAACTAATCTCTTAAAACTGATTCCACTCCAGTACATTCCTTCCAAGTTCAAATATTTTTTTCTCTTTATTTCTTTTAAATCAATAACGAATCACTAAAGAAAACTCTTCTGAATTGGCAGGATCAGGAAGATATACGTCAGCTCTTTCCATTAGTCCCCTTTACTTCCCTGGAGTTGTTTTAGTGAGACACAATTAACTCAGCACAACGTGATGGTCAAAGACGGATTTGCGCTGCTCCTGGACCTGCAGCTTCCAGCGCTGCTGGGCATATTCCACTTTGTTCAGCACGTTGGCGCGGCTCCGAGAACGAGCCAGCACATCGTGCGCGTTTGCAAAAGGCTGGTGATCCTGGAATGGCAAAAGTCCACAGTTAGACCCCAACAATTCCACAGAGCAATCACATTAGTCTTTTGTGTCTTTACATTCCAAAGGTTTGTTTTGGTTTTGTGGTTTGTTTTGTTTGTTTGTTTGTTTTTTTAGGATAAACAAGCTGTTTCAACAAGCAGGTCAGTAATAATGACCAAGCAAGTTTCTGAATGGTTGGAACTGTACTTCAATTTCTCATTCACAGGAACTTGCACAGGTTTCCCAAATCAACCACACTTCATTGTACTGTCAATCAATCATCTGTTTCCCAGAGACACCACGGTGACCTGCAGGTTTAGAACCACAGTCTTGCATCCATTAGGAGCTGGTGGGACAGACCCAGGACTGGGAGCCTCCCAGTCACGAATGCACTTCACTTTAAAACTCAATCTACGAGTCAGTTCTCTGCCAGCTCTTGGGCATTTACTGCCAGGCAGTTCAGGATGTTCACACACAGTTTCTATATAAAAACAACACACTCTGATGTTTACCAAACTAAGCCTATTGTACTGAGCTGTCTAAAAGCACAGTGTCAATACAGCTGCTTAAGTGACAGAACTCAACAAAAAACAAGTGCTTGTTTTATATTTACTCTGTCTGTTTCCTAACAGTGTCTGCAAAGCTTTACTTTCCTTCTAGTAAATATAACCAAGTTATAAATAGTACATGTTGGAACTGAACTTTGATAGAACTTCTTCAGTTCTATCAAACTGTTTTGGATGAAGTCATGCTGCTTAAGGCTATGTCAGAAGGCATCATATATAAAATGTATAATGAAAAATAATGTAATTATATCCTGTATTAAATAACTGTCTTTTTGAAGGCCTACATTTCACAGTCCTTTTTTTTTTCAGAACACTTTTGAAGACATTCACATTAATGGATACTTTATTTGTGACATGACTGTGTAGAGCAGCTCAATGATAGTTCTTAGTTGTAAAAAGATTATTGTCAATGATACCTATTGAAGTGATTAATACAAAGCCACATGTGAGCCTTAAATAAATATGGTCAGAGAACAAGAGACAAGCTCTGACCAGAAGATCTGTAATCTCACCACAAAAAGTTGTAGAGTTGGATATACCTAGAACAGGCACTTAATAAGTAACAAATCACTTCATTCACAGGGAAACAAAATCACAATAACAACATATTTCTACCACAGAACAGGTGGTGTGAGAACGCAGGACAAGCTGAACAGTACTGGCCTTCCAGATAAGCAAGAATCAGCTCAAAGGCCAGCTACTCTCAATTTCTATGGAGACAACAAGGGGAAAAAAGAATTTAAAAAGGAAGAGGACTGTGGAAGTGGCTTACATTCTGTCAGTTACCACTGTCACCAATGGGCAACAAAAAAGAGCAAACCTACTGGCTTGAAATTCAGCCACAAAAATCAATGCACATGGTATTTCCAAAGTGTGACAATACTCAAGAACTTGCAAGAGGGAAGGCAAGGAAAGGGGGTTGAGGGGCCTTAAACTGTGTTACATTCACTGTCACAGGTAGAGGATTAACTGGAAAGGAGCATCTTAAAGAAAGCAAGGACATGAAGTGTCATTTGTTCCAAGCACCACTGCAGATAAAAGCACTAGTGACTCCACAGGTACAAGTCAGAGAACAGCTACAGCAAAACACGGGACTTATTTCACTTCTTCTACCTACAGTCAGAAGATTTTAACCCACATTTGGGGGTATTAATATAACTCATTTAAGGTGCAGATTCATCTGAGCCATAGCATACAGCACAAGCTCACTTAATTCAAGTAGGAACTGCCTAATTTGATATAAGAATTCAGAGACAGAAAAGGTCATTCAATTCCTTCCTTTCAAAAAAAAAAAAAAAACAAAAACCACCAACCAAACAAACAAAACAAAAAAACCCACAAAACAAAATAAAAACCTCTCAACCCAAAATTCCCCTAGAAGGGACAAGGTAGGGAAAACCCTGTGGTGTCAATACAAAGATAGTTGCAACATATCTATACATATGCCACAAGGAAGTTCAGAAATAGTTGGACATAATCATTAGCCATCTTCACTTTAAAAGGTGTTTCTGTTTGGCAAGGGGGTTACTATTCAAAATTAAGCATTTTCCTAAATAATAGTATTTATCAGCTGTGCTTTCTTTATGTGCCTTGATTTCACAACAAAAATACATGATTGTTACGCGGTGCTGGAGATTAGGAAGTCCAGTCATGACAGGAACCATGTCACTAATGGACTACTCCCCTTTTCCTCCCAAAAAAGGTTATTTTGGAACATACTGTCACATTTTTATTTCTAGCTGTAATACTAAGAAATTATTTCTGCATCAATCACTATTTTACTTCATTATATCATTTCTTCTTAAATTTTTAGCATCAACAAACTCAAACTGGAGCAAAACAAGATGCAACCACTCCTTCTTTTCACACAGAGCAATCTAAGCAGTAAGCAATTTGCATAAATGTGATCACCAGCAAGACTAAAGATCACCAGCACTTAAGCTGCACTCCTGTATATATTTACCTCCATTCCTACTGTTTCTTCTCCATGAAAATAACCTGTGACTAGAGTTGGGATAACTGAAGCCGTTCTCCCCCTTACTACTTTCTAGCCCAGTGAAAAATGAAAGAATGGCTTCACAGAAGTCATCACACAGCTTTTATAATGCTCTCCCTTCAGGGAAAGCATTTACACTGCCTGGCAAAAAAAGCTGCTCATCCCAAATAATTTTCTATCAGCTAATCATCCCAATCTTTATGCTCACCACGTCCACAAACACTCTGGTGAACTCACCCCAATGTCTTCATCACTCTGTATGAGCTGTGAATGTCCAAGGAGACGTCTCTTCAGTATAGGCTCCACCAGTGTAAGGTACACCATGTACAAAAGAAGTAGGCCCAAAATAGACAGGTATATGATGATTGTTACCTACATAATGCAAGCACAGTTTATGTCAGGACTGTGACATTCTTCCCACAATCTAACAACAAGGACCTAAAGAAGAGTACACCCAATGTCTAATCTCTGGTAGTGTCACCAGATGATTTAAAACCCACAAAGAGAGGAAAACCAACAAACTACAACCTGGTACTACTAGGGGTTGGGGCAGATGAATATTAGCTCGAAACAGTTTCCTCTTAGTGAGACCTTGCTAACAATTTTAGTGATCTCTCCTAAAACAATTAAGTGTGATACATATCACCTCAACCAAGGCAACTGTTCAGCCTGACCATTAAAGTGGGCTTACTAATTTGGGGCATCACCCAATGATGTCCATTCTCTAGGACAGATCTGCATTCAAACAGCCGCCAAGCAAAATGGGAAGGCAAAAGAAAATATCAAACTTCTAAAATCACAAAAAGTGGTCTGTGTTATCAAAGACTGTAAGATACACTGCATGATCTATTCACTCAGTCCAGGGCTCAATGGTTCCAGTAGGATAAGAATGTAAAGGACACAGAAAACATCTGTTAGAACAAACATGGACAATCTTGCTCTGTATATCTTGCCAATAGATAAAGAAAATTTAAGTAAGCAAGTTAGGTAGATGAGTAATGAGAGGCCCCCTAGAATAATCAGAAAAACAAAGCCCAAAGCTTAACACTCAGAATTTTAGCAAGGTGTAAAGCCTAATCTCAGATGTAGAGATCTTCAATAAAGGGTCTCAAGTTTGCTTCTTCAGCTATACTTTGATACTACTGTTACCACTCAAGATAAGCTGTGACCAAATACTATGAAAAAAAATTTCAACCTTAGGCTGCTTTAGAAAAGTTTTCCCTTTAAATAGAATATTTCTCTAAAAGGCAACAGACATACTTACCGAACAGCTGAAGTATTTAATACATGCCAACAAAATCACAATTACCTTAATTGTGACAGAGCTCCTCTCCTCATACTTGCACTCACAACGTAAGCAATAGGCTTCTACATCAGGCCCAGGGACAGGCATAGGCTCCACCACGTGAAGACAATCACTGAAGAAAAGACAGAAACTGCCCAGTCAGTTTTGAGCTGGTTTTAGCTTGGCTGTTCCACTGTGCTGCAGGAGCTGAGAACCCACCTTTGCTTAAGTTCAGTTGTTCTAAACTGAAGGTATAACTAAATCCCTACTCCACAATTACTTCACTTAAACAAGAAAGTCAGCTATTGACAAGCTGCTAAAGAAGTTTTAAGAGCTTTCTGTCTCAAAACAGTGTTTTCATTTTTCAGTGAAAGTATTAAAGCTGTTAGCAGAACTAGTCCAATGACATGAATCCAGCACAAATGCATCATTTGACACTGACATGATGGATAGAAGAAAATTCCAGCTATTAATTCCACTTCTTTCTTCACCATACTCAAAAGAGCCTTATTTATCCTTCCACTCTCTGAAGGGAAATTAACCTCTCTTTGACATTCCTGAACTGAAGTTCTTTTTTGTTGCCCATCACAAGGCACAGCCGTTGAAGGAAAAAAAAAGGAAAAAAAAAAAGGAAGTCAGATGGGTTGTTTCTCTAAGCAACAGGACAGTGAATAAAGACCATTCAGCTTTCAGCAAAAGTACAGTATGATTTAAAATATTAAAAAATGTATGCCCACCCCATGTCAAAAAGTGTGGTTGACAATACTACAGGTGCTCTACACCACAGCACAACTATATACCACAGGCAACTGTTTCCAACAACAATTTATGTAATTTTGGTCTTTCTGCTGACTCAGGTTGGTTATTCACTCCAGGGTCCCTGCAGACCACCAGCAGAACCAAAAGCCTGTTTTGCCTTTATCCTGGTTACCTCAATGTCAGCACAGTCAGAAGCAAGTAATGCAACAAAATGCCTGAAGTGACAGCAGCAGCCTAGAACTCAACACGTTGCTAAACTGCAACGCTGCAAACACACAGCCAGGCACTGTTTTCTTTGCATTTCTTCTTCATAACTACAACTACTGAGTGCCAAGTCACAGCCTCTGGAGGGAAGTGGAAGATTTATATTCTTATTTATATGAAAGCAGAATTACATTCTCCTCTGTGGAAGAGTGGCAGCATTCAAGCTGCAAAATCAAAAATACATGCGAATTACAATCAGTGCAATTGCTGTTCCCATGACTGGAAGCTTGCATCAATATGCTGCACAGGTACAGTGGAAATCTTGCATGTAGCTTAAGTAGACTAGTAAGCCTTTTACTGAGAATGTACAAAATACTAATGTCAACAGGTATTTTTCTCCAGTTCAGTGTTTCAAGCTGCTAGGATGTATAAAACCTACCAGAACCTTAGCATTGTGATCATGTGTTTTCTTAGACAGCAATTCCAGGGCAAGTTTAGAGGAAAATACAGAAAAGGCTGACACTTTTCTAAACGATTTTCCTGCCCACCTGCCTCCACATTACCACCCTCTTCCTTGCACACACAGTAACAGCAGCAAGAAAGCAGTTCTTCCCAGGGAAGCTGGGCTTGTCAGAAGGGCAGCTCCTGCACAGACAGCCTGCCAGCTCACTCAGTTCATGGACAGGGCGTCCTCCCTCCCCCCAGTCCACCACTGCAGGCCTGAAGAGGGTGGGTGTGTGTACTTTGAGCTTTGGAAGTGGGTTATTTAACCCTGTAAACACTTGGGCACCACTCTGCTTCCCCAGCAGAGGACAGGACTGCCTGGAACAGTTCCAAGCCTGACTCCAGGAGGGTCAGTGCTTTCAGTGGTGTCAGAGCACCCCAGCCCACACTGATGTTCACATAACGTGCTGTTTGCCAGCCTGAAGCCAACCATTTCCAAGAGAGAGAACTGAAGCATCCGAACAAGAGTATCATGATGCACATAACAGACTCAACATTAAAAATTAAATTTTCATTTTATGTCTGGGCAAGCCAGCAGTAAGTAGCCATTATACTGCACGTAATTCATAAAGACACTAAAAACTGATCTGGCTTGTCTTATGACTAACTGATCAAATACCTAAAGGATGGTGCACACCAGCCAGTTCTATTCCATAACTAATCACTTGCATTGATGCAGATGCCAAAGTACAGCACTGAATTTGTTGATTTTATTGTATATAAACTACCAATCAAGTCCTTTACAACTGGCAAGAAGACATCTCAAACAAAAGATCAAAGACATAAAGCATTCCCACATGCTCACTTCAGAAAGAGGCTCAACAAAACAAGATTTAAGATAATAAAATAGATTTTTGAGATTCTGTACATAACAGTACCTGTCATCATAAAATTAGTCCAGTCTTCAAAGGTAATTTTTACTTCAATGAGTACTAATATTGATTTAATGGGAAGCAGGGTCTTTTCTGCTAGTAAGGTCCTCACTACGCAGTAACCACTGGGAAAAAAATCCACTTTCATTTGTAGAGTAGGAATTAACAATAAAACCAGTAACACTGCTACTCTGAAATGCCTGCTGCAGCTGGAATTCTATCAGTATGTTTCATTGCTGCAACCTAATTTGTCATAGTAGGACTAATGATGTTAAGTAAATAATGTGGGACAAAAACAGTAATTTTGATTGGAGGGTGTGTTTTATGCTTATTATTTCAGAATAAAATTTACAGCCTCGTTTCTCACACTTCTTCTGGAAGTAACTTAATAAGCCAAGGCAAAGCCCTACATATCACTGTAGATATCATATGTATCAAATCATATCTCTGATTTTATTTTTGTGGGCCTACTTAGGGGCATGAATTTTTCATAAACAAGATGCCAACCTGCTACTACTTGTCAGACTGGAAAGTCTTTTATCAATTCTTAATGTAACTGAAGAAGAGTCAGTACATCAGGAAGTATGTCACACTTATAGGCTGACCTAAGAATCTCTGAGCACTTCCAGGAACAACACAACTCTAAAACATGGTGTTTTAATTGATGATTCACACAGGCAATGATACTCCAGGTGAAATTACACACGGGAGCTGTGCCAATGTAACAAACCACTGTCAGCTCCCTTTCTCCCCCACCACTCATCCATGGCCAGGCACATCAGTTCTCAGCTTGGAGAAGAGCCTGACATGCCACAGCTGCCTAAATGATATAACAGAGCACCTTGCTGAGGCACAGACATGCAAGACCTTTCTCTCTCTCTCCAAAAAAGTGTTGTCAGATGGCTCAGGCCACAACACGTCACATCACTGCCCTGTCTGGCCACAATTCTGAGCAACACAGAACTTCAGAAACAACAGAGTCTAAATGACTGATGGATGTCAAGAGTGGAGCAAGCAGAGACAACACTCCTGAGTCCCAGCTCCAGGTCTGTGTTTCAGTGCCCTCACACCATTTCAGATCACTGGATTCAAAATACAACATCTTCTTCCCTTCTACTAATTCCAAGTCTAAATACCCAACTCAACATGCAAACAAGCAAACCAAAACAGAAGACAGTGCAAACCCCATGGATTTCAAGCCTTGTCCCCTGCTAGAGCTGAATTCTGGAGTACTTGTGAAAGAAAAGTTCCAGTAAGTTATGAAAGAGATATAATTTCTCCTGGCACCACCCTAGGAGGGTCACATACAATCATCACAGAACAAGTCTTTAACCAGCAAGGCTTATTATAATTTTGTATGGCACACACACTTACCAGTCTTTCTGTGAAACATTTTTGTTGTAAATATGGCCCGAATGGTCCTTGTAAGGAGGGCAGATGCATTTACACCGGACATCTTCAGAATTCTGTAAAGTAAACAACATGCTTAGAACAAATTACCATGAGTAGCCAAGGATACAGAAAACACTCTTCACATAATACGTGAAATATTTAACACAAGCTACTTGCAAGTATCTTTGAATACTATTACTCAGGATTTCCTACAAGTTTAAGGACAACCCTCCAAAATTACTAATCAAGCAGAGCAATTTGTCAAATAACACTATTATTTGAGATAGAGATGTGTTCTTCTAGAGAAAAGGAATTTAAGCTCATTCTTCTTTTTAAGAAAAAACACACATGCAGAAGTTGCCGATGCTGGTTACTCAACCATTCAGCTTATGAGGACAGCTGCATAATTATGAGGACAGTGATAAGCTCAAAATGAATGAAAGGATACTAAACCCAAATGGAAGTGGCAAAGAAACATCTGTGGATAATTCTGTCCTCCCTGCCCACAAGTGAAACAACTCTCTGAGGAAAACTACTGGAAGGAATAGTGCAACCAGTGGTCCTCTTCTCTTAAACAGCCACAGGTTATTGTGAGGTAGAGAAAAAGTACAAACCGGGAATTCCAAACAAAGGCAAGTTAAAGGTGAAAAACTATGGAAACTTGTCAAAGCAAGTTTTAGAGAAAAAACTTATATAAACAATAATAGGCACTGCAGAAGTAAGGAGAATTAACTGTTATGGACATTGTTATGGGCATTGGTAATGAACTTCTACACTGAACAATCAAGTCAGAGTAACACTAAATGGGCACAGGTCAGTTGGAACACCTTCACTGCACTATCACAGAATCATAAAATGGTTTGAGTTGGAAAGGACCTTAAAAATCATCTGATTCCAACTCTACTGCATTCATAGGCAGGGACATCTTTCACTAGACAAGGTTGCTCAAAGCCCCATCCAACCTGGCCTTGAAGACTGCCAGGGATGGGGTAGCCACAACTTCTCTGGGCAACCTGAGGCCTCATCACCCTCACAGTTAAGATTTTTTTTTTCTAATATCTAATCTAAACCTACTCTCTTTCAGTTTAAAACCACTCCCCCTTGTCCTGTCACTACACGCCCTTGTAAACAGTTCTTCACCTTTCCTGTAGGCTCCCTTCAGGTCCTGGAAGGCCACAGTCAGAAGCCTCCTGTTCTCCAGGCTGAACAAACCCAATTCTCTCAGCCTTTCCTCAAAGGGAAGGTGCTCCAGCCCTGTGATCAGCTTTATGGCCTCCTCTGGACTCACTCCAACAGGTCCGTGCCCCGTGCTGGGGCCTCCAGAGCTGGACACAGCACTCCAGGTGGGGCCCACGAGAGCGCAGTAAATATACACCACACACAGAGTCACTTCTGATCTCGCCACAGAGAGGCCAAATGACTGATTATCATGAAAACGGAGAAAATTCAGACACGGAGATACTCTGACAATAGGAAGCACTGTCACTATTAGGGGACACGACGTACTGTGACAGAGGAAATAACAGCTCCGAACACGAACCCAGCAGGACAGCAGCGGCAGCCGGAGCCGGGCGAGGCCGGGCCGGGCATGGCCAGCCGAGCCCGCGGTACCGCGGGGCACCGCGATGGAGCCCGGCCCGGCCCCGGCACCCTCGGCAGCTCCGTCTCCACTTGTAGCTGTGCGTGAGGCCGTCCCGGGCACCGCGTCAAAGCCACATCGGTCGCCACAAAGAGCTCAAGGCCGGGCTGCCGGGCACCGCTCCCCCGGCCGCCCGAAAACACCGACCCCGGCCTCTCCCGGAGCGGCGGCGGGGACGGGAGGGAGGAACGACCCGCGGGAACCGAGCGCCCGGCGGAGGGAGGGAGGGAGGGAGGGCCCGGTACCGGGAGCACCGCCGCGACCCGACCCCCACGCCCCGCTCACCTTGGCCTCGGCGCCCAGCCCTGCCAGCGCGGCCAGCGCCAGCAGCGAACAGAGGCGCGCCCCGCGGACCGCCATGTCGAGCCCCGTCGCTCTATCGCCCCTCTATCGCCCCTCTATCGCCGCTCTATCGCCGCCGGGCCCCCGCCGCCCGCCGCCATCACTTCCGCCTGCGCACCCACGTGAGGCGCCGTCCGGCCGCGATGGCGGCCCCGCGGGAACGGCGGCGCCGCAGGATGGTTCCGGGCCGCGGGCCGGCCGGCACGAAGCTTTTCATGGAATCGTGGAATCATCGAGGTTGGAAGAGACTTTTAAGATCATCCAGTCCAACCGCCAGCCCAGCACTGCCACTGTAACCCCTGAACCACTAAACCACATCATCCAGCGCCAGATCCAGACGCCCCTTACACACCCCCAGGGATGGTGACTCCACTGCCTCCCTGGACAACCTATTCCAATGTCTGACCACAATAACACTGATTTTTTTTTTCTAATATCTAATCTGAATCTCCCCTATCTCAGCTTAAGGCCATTTCCTCTGGTCTTGTCATCACAGGCACGGCAGAAGAGATCAGCCCCGCCTCACTACAACCTCCTTCCAGGTGGAACTCAAGCCACGTCTCCCCCAGCCTGTGTTACTGTGTGGAGTTGTTGGGACCCAAGTGCAGGACCTGGCACTTCGCCTTGTTGAACATCATGCAGTTTGTCCTCAGCCCAATGATCGAGTCTGTCCAGGTCTCTCTCTCTGCAAAGCTTTCCTACCCTGCATCAGATCAACACTCCCACCCAGCTTGGTGTCATCTGCAAGTTTACTGAGGGTGCTCTCAATCCCCTCGTCCAGATCATCAATAAAGATGTTAAACGGGACTGGCCCCCAAAACTGAGCTCTGGGGAATACCATTGCTGACCAGCTGCCAAGTGGACTGAACTCCATTCACCACAGCTCTCTGGGCCTGGCCATTCAGCCAGTTTTTTACCCATCAAAGACTCCACCCATCCAAATCACAAGCAGGCAGTTTTTTCTAGGAGGATGGTGTGGTACAGTGTTGAACACTTTACTGGAGTCTAGATAGACATATCCACAGCCTTTCCCTCATCCTCTAAGTGGGTCACCTTGTCAAAGAAGAAGATCAGGTTGCTCAAGCAGGACCTGCCTTTCATAATTCCATGCTGACTGGGCTTGTTCCCCTGGTTTTCCTGCGTGTGCCGTGTAATGGCTTTCAGGATGATCTTCTTCCATAACCTTGCCTGGAACCAAGGTTAGGCTCACAGGCCTGTGGTTACCCAGACCATGGCTCTATTGAAATGGGTTAGAAGTGATGATTAGTAGAACTCTAAATAAAGTGTGCGAGCAGCACATAATTCTGTTTTTCCACATCTGAATGTACATGTACAGTTATATAAACTCTATAAATCTTCATGCATTTTATAGACATTTTATAGACGTTTCTCTGAGAAGATATCCCTAAAATCCAGCAGTGATGTTCCCTATACGTTGTGTGATTGGTAATTATTTCTGCCCAGGAGAGGTGTGTTCACCCTCTTGCAGAGGGCAGCCAACCTTTGTGAGTAGCAGTGTTTCCAGCTGTGGTCCCTAAGACCTGGCAGATCAAGCAGTCTATAAGTCTTCCCTACATGTGTAGGAACCCCAAATCTACTTGATGTTGCCAGAGCTAGATCCAGCCTCTCTCCCTGGCATGGCAGCCACTGTCAAGCGAGAGCCTGAACCCAGCCTGGGAAACTTCCTGGCCTCATCTCAGCTCCTCTGACACAGTTCACAGAGGAACAGCATCCTGTGTGACTCAGCCCATTTATTCCCTCTCCTCCTTTTCATACCTTGTGTCTTTCTTAAAGCCAGTCCAGAGCCTGAAGGGAGCATATAAGAAAAATGGAGAGAGACTGTTTATAAGAGGAAGTGACAGGACAAGAGGGAATGGCTTCAAACTGATAGAGGGTAGGTTTAGATTAGATATTAGGAAGAAATTCTTTACTGTGAGGATGGTGAGGAACTGGGACTTGTTGCCCAGAGAAGTTGTGGGTGCCTCATTCCTGACAGTGTTCAAGGCCAGGTTGGATGGAGCTCTGAGCAACCTGGTGTGGGGGAAGATGTCACTGACCCTGGTAGTGGGATTGGAACCGGGATGATCTTTAAGGTCCCTTCCAACCAAAACCATTCTATGATTCTGTGATTTTCTGTCTAAACTGCTAAGTAACAAAACTGTACATTGCCTAAAGCTGCTCTGTTTCCCCCTCCTTCCCCAGCCCCCAGTTCTTGGCTGTAATTTCATAATCCTTTAGATACACTACAATTTTCAATCGTGCTGTTCACTTCATTTTAACACAATGAGCTGTGGAACACCGACAGCCCATTGGGCATCTCGGCAAAGGGGCTTGAGTTACTATGGAAACACAAAACACTTTTATTTAAAATTCAGGGAAATTTGCCAGCAGGCTATAATGAGCGTACATCAGGTTTCAGCCTTAGCCAAACAATTTGTCTATTTAATAACTGTATCTGCAATGGAAGCGTTCTGAAGCGTGAAGGTGGCTCTGTGTCTTCCCCACCACCCACAGTCACAGTCTACGACAGGCAGATTGACTGCTGAGTTGAAAAACATGCTGAATCTTTAGAAAAACACGGATCACAATTTGAGCTGGAATAAATAATAAGCAGTTTCAGAGGCATCACTGCATTTGGAAGAGTTCCATGTAGGAATAAACAGCCTGATATACTAATTTTTTAACACATTCAGAGAGTTCTGATATGCAGGTAATAAATGCACTTTTATTTGTATGGATGGAACTGCCTTTAGGACCGTCAAGCCCAGTCTGGGAGCTTTCTCAAATCCAGGGACACCAAGAAAATAAACAGGAACTTGTGAGCCACAGCCTCTTGGTGCTGCAGGAGATTATTTCTAGAAGACGAGTCCATTCTTCCCCCAGAAAACAATAAGCAGTGATTTAGTAAGCTAAACTGCTGGATGAATTATTAAGAAAAGAGTACTGGAAGTTTCTATCTTAACATTTAGGGGTTTTTCAGGTTTCCTTTAAAATTGATTTGTCAGCTCACCAGTATCAGAAGCAATATTGTTAAAGTATGGCTAAAAAAAAAAAAAAAAAGGAAAAGACATCTAAAAAATGTAAATTAAAAATGATTTTAAGAAAATTATTAAATGATGGCTCTGACCATAACTGCTTTTCAGCTAGCTAATCTCCCAGAAGGGTTGAGGGTGGAGTTTCATCTTCAAGAGAGCTCTCTTTGGATTATTGGTGGAGTCAGCTTTAGGAATGTGCTAACTGTCCTTACTGGGCCAACTCTCTCCCAGTTAATGGAACTCTCACATCTAATTTGCTTTTTAAAAATAACATCAGCTGTGCTTTAATAGCAAGATTTGTTTTGAGAGTTGCTGGCCTCTCTAAACTAAACCTTGTGCTTTGCTGTCAGTGCACTGTGTTGAATTAGAATTTTCACAATTTTGTTGTTGCTCTTATATTAGTCTCCATCATGAATACTCACACACTGAGTCCCTCTGAGAGTTCCTGGCAGTGCCTTTTATCATTCAAAACCTCTGCCTCTGAGGCTCTGGGGAGGGTGAAGTCGTGGTACCATCCTGGTCACAGAGGGGGTGAGCCCTTGCAGGGTGCAGTGAATCCCCCTGGGCCACAGCCTGAGCCAGGCTTTTGGGAGCATGAATCAAGACTGTGCAATGAAGACACAGCACAGGCAGTTCATCCCTAGGCCTTGGGCAGGGGAGCTGCTCCAGGGGTGTATTTTCCTGCTCAGTCATCTTATAAAAATAGCTTACAAAGAGCTTTATATTTCCACGCATGCAGAGTGAGCTTCTGCACTTCCTTTCCTGTTGCAGGAGTCTTCCCAAACTCATATTGTCTCTGTAACCAGCAGTGCACTGAGCTGTGTCTCTGTTCCTCCTTACTGTGCTGCACTGACTCATAAGTGAATATGGATATTTTAAAACCCTTTCCCTGAAAAATACCTTTATGCACTAAGTGGTAATTACATCAGATTGCGATGTTTTAAACAATTAGTAGGGTTGCTTCACACACTGAACAGGACTTCACTGTCACGGGGTGGGTGTTCCTCAGGGCAGGCAGGGATAGACAGTATTTACCATAATTTAAGTCATCTGCATTATGATTATTTTTTACTAATGCAAATTACCATCTTTTTATGTCAGTTCAGCCTATTCACATTCAGAACTTGCCTGCTTCCCTTCTTTTTCCCAGCTGAGAAAATCTGTTGATTATCAACAGTGATGTAAAAGAAAAATCTGAGGGGATTATGTAAATAAGTGATTGAATCAGCAGTTCTGCAGCCATTGCCAACATGAAAGCCATGTGACATTTGCACAGAAGAAAAACAAAGTAAATTAAGATTATTTTTTGTCTATTCCCTGTGTTCAGTTTAAAAATTAAAATGATGGCAGCCCTTACTTAACAAAAAAACGTAGGAAGCAATTAATTACAACATCAGTTGCTCTAAGCTAATGAGAAATCCACTTCTCAGCAGATGGATCACCAGCATCTGTTTGAATATGTTCTGTTACTGGTACTACATCCCTTAAAACAAACAGCGTGGTTTTATCTCACGAATTTCTGCTTTGGGACAAAACCCCAGTGGGTCGGTTCAGGTCTATCTGTTATTCTGGCCTTGTAGTCTTGGGTCTCTGGAGATCACAAAGAGAAATCGATGCCAGGGGGTGGATGGGGTACAAGGTTTACAGTAAAAGCAAGCTCTCCAAATATAGTTCATCTCAGAGACCCATTACATTACAGTAATGCAATGTAATGGCTCGTGGCTTCCTTCCATAACCGAGGCATTATTTTGCAATCTGCTGTTGGGAGTTACGTAAAGCCTTTCACAGCAGAAATGCATGCATATGGAAAGGACAAGCCAGGCAAACTGTTCACCTCTGTATTTCTATATTCGTATTGATATTTATGATAGGAAGCAAATGGAGGGAAGTGCTGAAAGAGCTCTGCATTTATTTTATCTTTCTGTCTCAGTGAATCCACTCTCGACTTTTCTGCGGGCTGTAAGAGTTCAAGGTCCCTCCCTGCTAATGCAAGGTCAGTCAGTACTCTGGCACTGGAGCAGCTGACTCCCCACATTGCATACATGGGGAGCTTGCCGTGTTTTGCTTATGGTTTGAATTAGTGACATATGCCATGCTCTTATCAATGCAGTTCCTCACGCATGTCCCTTCCTTCAGTGAAGGAGACACACTGCAAATACAAGGAACAGCAGCTTGTAGGTGAGAAGGGGGTCTTCAGCTATTTGACCATGATCTGAAATCCACAACTCTGACTGCATCCCTTGCAGCATCAAGAACAGCTTCTGCGTTTGTTTGTTTAATCCAAAATGTATTAATAGCCTCTGCCAGCCCTGACCCAGCAGGATCTCGGACACCCTGCATGCATCGACCTCAGGAGAGACAAGGTCGGTGCTGCTCCACACACTTGTCTTGTACTCCCTGTTATTCTTCCCCAGATAGCTTTTGCCAGAGGTGCAGAGGCAACCATGCCCAAAAAGGAACCATAGTTTTCCTCCCATACTGTAATAAATCTGTGCTGCCTGATTTATTCAAAGGGATCAGCACTAAAAGTGAAGTCACTATGAATCCAGAACATGCTCTGCCCAGCACCAGCCATTTCATTCCAATCTTTGCTGCAGCCTGCATGGAAATACCATAGGCAGTGAGAGATATGTTAAAGGCAAGGTAAGATTATGTTTATGATACAACACCAGGCCTCTTTGTGGTAAACTTTATCATTATTTTTTCAAACTTGTTGCTATAGGTTAGCAGAGGGGATAAAGCAGAGGGGCTTTAATCAACAATCTCAACAAGAAAACTGGGAAGCCCTCCATGCACTGGCTCCATTTTCTTCCTTTGCCTGCTATTTTGGTCACTTTTCCAAAGCACACATCAAGCAAGCCCTGGGTGGATGTGGGCCCCTCATTCACACTTCGGTGTCAATAGGAAATGAGGAGTGTACACTCAGCATCTTGCTGGCCTGGGCAGCAATGCAGTTACACTGCAGATGCCTGCTTTAATTAGGAGGTCTTTACTTTGCCAGCAAACCTGGGAAAGACAAAATGAAAGCTTGAAGGCAGTGAATTGCATTTTACTTTTTTAACCTTTCTTCAGTTAGCATTTTCAATCTTTCTCAGATCTTGCATTTGATTCTACCTCCACTAGTCTCTGTAACATTAGCAATATTCTTTTTCTTTTAGATACTTCATCCCTTAGAATTGCAAGAGCAGGAATCTCTGCATTCTTATTTATCCAGGAAACCATTCATAACCATTGCTTTTCCCTAGCAACCACAGTATCACACAAGGTGTTTCTTATAAAGAAATTCCAATAATTCCACATACATAGGCCTGCACAGAGAAGGTAAGTTGCATTCAAAGACAGCATTGTGCAAAGTGAGTCAGATTCTTCAGATGACCACAAATATTGACACAATGGCAGTATTTTGTATTCTGAGCTTGTACACCATGACCAGGATCAACCCTTTGTCTGCTGCCCTTAACCATTACAGTTGTCAAATTCATAGGCAACTAAAATGTTCACAAACACTGAAAATCCAGTGAAGTCATCTAAGTAAATATGACCCTGAGTAACAGCTTTCTAAGGTGAACTCATTTTGGAGGGATCTTAGCAGAA
Organism: Lophotriccus pileatus; assembly: GCA_035583135.1. Lineage (NCBI taxonomy): Eukaryota > Metazoa > Chordata > Aves > Passeriformes > Tyrannidae > Lophotriccus > Lophotriccus pileatus. Next base: position 10,592,964 of record JAWWES010000168.1, on the reverse strand, counting down.
ATTGTCGTTCCACAAGGCTTTTTTAATGTCAGTCCTTCCACACTGAGGTCTGTGCCTTGGTGCTCGCTCGGGTGGCGTAAAGTCTTGCTTCATTCAGATCAGAGGGAGTGACTTTTTACATAAAGGGAGATTCTGGCCTTTGTGCTCCATTCAGAGTAAATCTCTACTAGAGACAATCCAGGAGCTGGCTCTCCTAGCGCTGCTAACAGCATCGATTTTATGCCACCACATCGCCATAGTTTGTGCGGAGGATACGGAGCGGCGATGCCCTACTTGCTCTGTTCCCATGACAACACCCTGCAAAGCAGCTCCCTGCGAGCTTCCCCCTGACTGCCTCATCGTGCCTGACAGCGTGCCCAGGCTCCGACTTTCAACCCAGACAACGCCTCTTCCTTCAATTAACGAAGAGCGTTTTACAAAGAGAAAAGGTCTATTTGAAATGGTAATGTTTTGATCCTCAGAGCAGAGGCATTAAGCTCTCCATCACCCAAACACAGGGAGAATGGCTGAGTTTGATTTGCCATTTACACTGCACACTGCTGCTTGGTAATTTAATCAGGAATGACTTTTGGTTTTGCTGCAGGGACTGTATTTTTTTCGTTGGTGCTGTTTCTCCACATATGCTGAAATGAATTAATGTCTAACAGCACTTCAGGTAACCCCTGATTTCATGTAGTAGATGGCAAGGAGTTGCTCAGACTAACATTCTGGAGAGAAAGATTTGGTTTTGTTGTGGGGAACCTTGTCCTGCCAGTGCTCCAAAAGTTGTGTGCCTTCTGGCACTGCAGGAGTGAAGCCTTGGGCCAAATACAGATTGGTTGAGCCAGCAGCTGTCCAGGCAGAAGTCTTTGGAGCTGATGCTTTTGGCCGTAGAGCTGAAAAATATGTAGCAAAAAGATAAGTTCAGGGCATTGAAGCTGAGCAGCAGCAGAGGGAACTGCACTAAGTTTTCCTGCCTTGCCAGTCCACTGTAGTGTTGTAGTAAGGCAAAGGGTGATATTGTTCTTTTTTAACATTTTTTCCAGTATGGATTCTAAGTTTGCTTTGCTTTTCATATGTAGACTGAGAGCTGACAAGTTTATACCCTTTCTGACACATGAACCACTCTGGGGCTGGCAAGTGCTCTGCCCTGGCCATAGCAAGGACAGGTTTCTGAGGTGTGAGCAACAGGCTGACAGGACCACCTGTGATGTCCTGGAGCGGCAAGTGCCTGTAAGAGGGGCACCAGGGCTGTGTCAGTGAGCCAGACCCTGTGCACCCTTCCTCTGACTGCAGTGCTCTGAGCACCCCTTGCCTTATGCCTCTGTGTGTGACTTGAAAGTCTCGCATGACTCAGCTCTGGAGCTGGGTTCACCCTCCCAGGGCTCAGCATGAGGTGCTCCCTGCACTGCACCGCAGGATGCTGACAGGCCCACGGGTGACAGCACATAACCCTTCCTGGGTTTTTGCCTCACCAGTAGCAGCTGATCTCAGTGTGTCCTGGCTGCTGAGTTTTTTAGAACTGTAAAGACTTGCTATAAAATCCACTGCAAACGTGCATTGCCCACATAGACAGAAAGTGTTCTGTAGGTTATGAGCTCAGGGTATCCACCGGAGGGCTGCTTGTTCTGCTTCTTGGTGACCGCAACATGCGTATTTTGATTCAATCCACTATTTCGTGTTGTCCAGCCCAAGCATTTCTGTGACCCCAGTATCAGCCTACACGGTATCTCAATTACTGGCTAATCTGCTATTCCATTTTATTTGATCTGAGCCTTAAAGACCAAATCACGTGTACTGCAAATTACTCAGTGTCCATCCTTAACTTGGGCGGCTTCAAGCAGGTGCCGAGGAACAATTAGATCACTGTCTGTAGAAGCTGCTATTTAACTGAGAAAGAAAAGACCACTCTAAATAAGACAGATGCAGAGAGAGCTCAAAGCTTGCTCATGCTGATAATGAAAATTAATCAAACATCATTAGCAGTCTCCAGAGAGTTCAGTACATCGTGTGCTTCAGAGATGTGCTTCTGGTTCTTCTCTGCCTGATGAGAGCACCCACTTCTTTCAGCTCAAGGGCAGAAAAGAGATTTACTGCATCCGTTAAAAGATCAAAATTTGGAGCCTTTTTGAAACAGAGTGAGGTGGCTTTCTTTGGAAGTGGTTTGGGCCAGCCTGAAATTTAGTGGTGGTGAGTAGCCATGATCTCTGGGGAGGTCATTAAATACATGGAAGTGATTCTACTAAATACATAACCTTGGTTTTCTTCCCATAGAGTGGTACCTACTTGGAGACAGTCCTTTCTGAGCAGTGCTCCCTGGGACACTGCTTCTACAGCATTTAAATGCAACTCTATGGGCTCTCAGGGAAGCAGTATATTCCATGCAGGAGAGCTGTGGGGACAGTAGATAATTAACACCAGTCTCCTATGGATTATCTTAGTACACAGTTAATTCTACTCATGTCCTTCATTTTGCCATCTCTCCTGTCTTCTTCACTTGCCAAGTTGCCCTAACTTTCACTCACCAACATCAAGACCTGGACACTGAGTCCATTCTGTTTGTATCATGTTTATCCAGTATATTACTGGACCATTTTTTAGAGCTTCTGGGCTTCACAATTGTTTTGTTTGAGTTTTGTGTTTGTGTCTTTTGGGTCTCTTTGTTTACCCACCATCACTGCTTATGTTTATAGTTTCGTATTGTGGGTCTGATGGGGAAAATTAATAACTGACCTTGCTAGTCAAAAATGCATCAATTCAGGCTAAAAAAATCAAGAGAATAAAATCTAAAAGAGTAAAAGAAATTTGAGGTTTCTGTTTGCACATAAGCACATGGTTGTGCAGACCTTCAGCACTCCCACAAACCAGTCTTATGGCTGGTGCACATTATCCCTTTATCCTGTCATGCAGAGTCCTGAGACCTTCCCTCCTGAAGGTGGGTTCTGGGGATACCCCACTGACCTCGCTGCAATCACAGCACCAAGGTTGGGGCTTCGCCTTTGCTGTGCCTGGCCTCTATTGCATTAGTTACCTGTGACCTTCGGGAAAAATAAAGCCATATTTTTACCCTAAAGCAATAAGAGGTGCATCTGTATCACCTTAACTTGATTTGGGATGGTGGAGAGCGGAAGTGCAGGGAGAGCAACTGATGTGGGCTCATTGTCATCAGCGTCTTCTAATATAATTTTTGAATGAGAGTATCCTATTAACTTCCTTTGTACAGTCTACGGTGATTCATTATGTTAGAACTTTCTCCAAGAAGGTTTTTTCAGCTGCCACTATGCTCAAATGGTCTCTGGATAGGTTCAGGTTAATCCCTTCTCCCTTCTTTATAATAACTATTTAGATAGTGTGTGAATTCCCAGTAGCACATTGTCGAATGGTCTCCTTGGGGCAGGAAACGCTCCCTGGAGAGGAAAATGATCTTTGCAGGAGAGGGAGGACTTTGCTGAGAGTTAAATAACACCCAAATATTATGAGCAGAAAGTCAGCACCCCTTGTTGAAACAAGCTTAAGCATTCCCTCTTCAGCTGCACCTCCCACCAGGTGGACTGAGCGCTGTCCCGTTGTGCCACATAGTCCTGAGGCACATGCACAGCACAAGCAAACAAGATTTTGGAGCTTCTGTGGTGGGACAAGTTGCTGAGGAGTGTGCCCTGCACATCTGCAGCAGCAGGGACAGGAGCTTTTTACCTACCCCATCCTGCCCATGTGTCTGGGCTGTCCATCCCCCCAGCCTGAAAACCATAACCACTGCATGCTCCGAGAGCAAATTATTTGGCAAGGCCTTAGTACCAGAGGAAAAGATAAATTCCTCACCTACATAGTCTCCTTCTCCTCATAAGAATGACCTTTTCAGAACTCCTCTCTATGATGATCAGAAACAACAGCATCTCTGCTGTTAAATTGTTGTCTGTAGCAAGCCCCTGTAGGAGCCTGTCTCACTTGGCACTTTATAGCTGTTAAAACATTGACCAAGACCATAAGAGAGATGCCCCCACTGAGACATTACTCAGTCCTTACAGATAAACCACACCTGAGATCCTCACTTTACTCATTACTTAATTGGAAGTCACTGAGCAGGACAGTGGAAGATGGCTCATAACCTTAATATCACAGCATACAAAGCAGCAGGAGGAAAGAGATGGTTGGCAGAAGTTTTCTTGCAACAAAACATAGTCTCAGTTGGAGAAAATTTACCCAGGAGAATGCTAAGCTGTAAATGCCAAGTTAACTAGTCCTCATGCATAATTTGTTCTTAAAAATACACTGTCTTCTCCTTTTGGAGGAACTAGAACCCATTTCCCCTTCTGTTAGCCTTAAAAGTCAATCTGAAAAATGTCATTGAAGCTTAAACCAAAAAGCATCACGATGCTTTCAGTAGAGAAGCTTTCTGTGAGTAGGAGCTTAAAATCCCCAGATTTCCTCTCTAAACCTGCCAAACAGAAGGCCAAACAGCCTTCCCAGGGCACCACTCACAGCAGACCCATTTCACTGGATTCTCAGATGACTGCACTGTTGAGGCCCAGTTTCCCTGTTACACCAGCTCCAGGACACATTTTGCCCCTTTATGGGGTCTGACAGCACCCAAAAAGGCTAGGGACAAAGCCCTGATCATTTTTCATATGTCCTGGTCTTCACTGACCTGGATAAAACCAGGTTACTGGGCTGCAACGCACTCATGCTGGGCTTTGTCCTCCACCCAGGGATTTTGAGATGGTTTTTTGACTTATGATCCAGGAAAGACCAATGATCAACTCCTGATTACATTTTCATTTTCAAAATAATAGCCAGTTCTGTCTGGTGCTGCACAGTTTCTCCTTGCCCTTGTTTTCCATGACTCAGTATGTTTTGCATTTATCAAGCGCCTGATCACTCGCCGTGCTCAGTCTGATCTGTTTGTGGAGGAACAGAGTACTGGGGTTTATAGCAAGACTTTCAAATATGTTGATTTCTCACTGGGGTCACAGGTCTCAATATTGCTCCTTTCCTTAAGCAGTACTTTTCAACGTTGCCTTTGCCAGCACTACCACTGAGATGCTCCCCAGCTGGCAAGACCTGGAAAAGGAGGTGTCCAGCTGTAGACCCCTGGGTTGCAGTGGTAGTTGGCTCTGCCTACCATTTCCTTCCAGCAGAGAGAGTTTTTAGGTGCCTGGGTGCAGGTCTTCCACCCCAATCTTCCTGGCAGTTCTCTCTTAGTGCTTCATCCCTTGGGAGGAGCATTTGCCACCTTTCTTCTGCCACCAAGCTGGGGCACCAGCTTTCTGCAACCCCCCTGTGTCACCCGTGGGGCTGCTGCCTGGCAAGAGCACAGGGACACTGTAGCCTGTTGTGCCCCAGCACGGTCCCTGCAGCTCCACTTGGGCTGTTTTACACTTAGTGAGCACATAGCTTTGCATCACTTTCCCCTGGTGTGAGTCAGAGGCTTTTCTGGAGTCCAACCGTGTCTCACAGTGGGGGCAGCCACGAGCCCCAAGCATCGATCTTACTGCGCTAAAAAAAAAGGAAAGGGAGAAAGTCGCTGCAGTACCACCCCCCCAGCTAGTTCTGCTGCCGTGGCTTCCTGTCGTTCCTAAACCCCTGGTATTTTTAGGTTATTGGCTGTCTTCACACCCACTTTGAGAATGATAAAATCTCATCCTGGGGAAGTGGTGGCAGCACCACTCTAGTAACAAAATCATTAAATCAATTGCCTTTTCAGCAATGCCATCTCTGGTGAAATGTCACCGACACCTACAGTGTCATCTCCACAGACTGTAGCCTTTCGTCAGCCATGTGGTTGTTACCAGAGAAGGAAAAGGAGGAGAACAACAACTGGCTGAGCTACCCCAGCAGTGCACAACCCATGAAAAAAAGGGAGAAAAGAGAAAACTGACCTTAGGAAAAGGAGCAGACTTTCAATTGATAGAAACCTGATACCTCACCTCCATTTATTAAGTGAGCAGGTGATAAAGCAATACAGACCTCTACTGATGTTTGCCCCATAAAATAAACCCAGCAATACACAGCCCTAAAGCATATGTTTATATCAAAATAAGTCATCTATCTGAGACATACAAATCAGATTTGTTTTCACAACATGTTGAGCATCACCTTATCATCAGTAATAGAAAACCCCGCAAAAAGGACCTCCCCAGAGAACTATTAGATAACAGATTACCCTGGAGACAACTGTGAAGTGATGACCCAGCAGGTCTCATCTAATCAGCTGCTTCACTGGTAGAGGTGATGAAAAAATGTTGGTGGATCTCAGCAGGACACAAAGTGCGTGTGAATAATTGCTGTAGGGCTACTCCCGGCAATGGCCTCTGGCTTTCCACTTGGATCAGCAGCAACTGCCGCTGCAGGGTGGCCAGCCCAGAAGGAGTTACAGAGCTTTGTAGCTGTTTGGACCAATGTGGTGCAAGGTGCTGGGGTCATGAGAAAAGCCCCACGCTGCAGCCCCAGGGTGCTCCTCCTCTGCTACTGCCTGCCCACGTGCCCTCGAGTGCATCGCTTGCAACGAAACACAGACACAAACTGGGAGCCTGACAGCCACTCTCTACCAGATCTCCAGGCCTCTAAAATTTTCAGCGAGCATTGATGACTTACTCACATGGGCCATCTTCATTCCAAGAGCCCCACCATCAATATCTTGCATGTTCCACCAGCTTTTGAAGCTCTGGTGGACCCATCAAGGCTTCTGTTTAGTGCCTTCTTCTTTGCAGACTTTGTCTCTGCTTTACACGTTACCAAAATGAAGGCAAGATGGTGGAGGGGGCAAAGGTGTTTTGTCCCACCACCCTTTGGTAATTCAGAGCTCAACTGAAGCAGCCTAAAGCTCACCTGGGCAGAGACAGCAAGTCCCTAAATTCACATGCAGACTTTTGGGGAAGACTCTAATCTCAGGCTTCTGCACTTCTGTCTGTGGTCACATAGCTATTGCACACATGCCTCACCTCACCATGTCTTTTGTTCTGGCCACTTTCTTTTCCTAGTTTTCCAGAGTTTACAAAAGACCTTCCTATTTGCCTGCACTGACTGGCATTGCCCCAGCAAGATACAGCCAAACACAGCAGAAACACTCAGCTGCCTCACACCTTCTTTGGGAGGGAGACACATGGCAACAAAAGACTGAGATTTCAAGTGCTCACATTTTACCCCAAACGCCTTGTGCCATTTATCCTGCCTGATTAGTGCATCTCCACTGCTTCTCTCCCTGGTCTGATGGAAATTCCCAACAGCAGTTCCAAAAACAGTTCAGAGCCCCATCAGACTAAAGAGTGAAATTAACTCCTGTTCTCAACAGAGAAGTGCACTGGAAACAAATAAAAAACCACAGCATATCCAGGGAACAAGCAGATAAACCGCAATATCAGTGTAACTTTATTTAGATTTAATTTGACATTTAGCACAGTAATAAGCACAGAAAGAAAAAAGTACCAAAATACCAAACTCGTAGCATATAAAATAATCAAATATGTTTCATATTTAGTGAAATATTTCTAGAACACATCAGTGGGACTGACCTGGACAGCCCAACCCTGTAAATACATACATATATATATATATATATATATATATATATATATATCTGTGTTGTATAAAATACTGTATGTAGAGAAAGCACTGAAACTTATCACCAGAATAGAAAATAGCTCAAAATACAGATAGTTCAGATTTTCTAGACATACCCAATATCGAAAAGAGGTTCAAACCCACTGCAGGAGATAAAGCTCCAACTCAGACGCCCTGGCAGGTGAGCGGGCACAGACTGGCTAAAGCTGGCAGGAGGGGCTCCAGATCTGAGCCGATGGCCATGAGGTGACAAGAGTTACTGGTCCTCACCCAGGACTCTCAAGACACTTCCTAAGTGGGAATGCCAGCGACGCGGTCAGTACTTGCGTCTGGGATCCCTGGGCACGTGGTGCACCCATGGATGCAGGGAGGCTTAGGGGCAGGAGCAGCTTGGGTCCTGCAGGAGCCCCCCAGCCCAGCCAAGCTGCCCTGCAGCCTGTGCCCACCAGGGCCAAAGGGCTTTTGCTAAGGAGGAGCTGCCGGAGCAGCGCTCTCGCTCCTGCAGCACAGTGGGACTGGCTGTCAGCGGATGCACAACACCACAAGGATATTACTCTGAATTTTACAGGTGCCCCTTCAGCAGATGACAATGATTAATTATTAGCTTTTAAAAATCTAGAAAGCTGCTTTTGTGCGAGGCCAGCCCCCCTCCCCAGGCAACGCCACAGGTTTGTTCTGGTCTGCAAGCGAGCGACATGGGAAGTAGCAATCCTGCTGCTACAGGACAGTAACCCCAAATGAAATGGCAAAAACTCCCACCTCGCCCTGAGGGTAATCCAGGTTAATGTCGTACCTAAGATCCCAGGAAATTTGTGAATAGATATAAAAAATATGGCATTTCTGGCAGCAGCACGAAAGTCCAAAAGGAGGTGATATCCCACACTGGTGCACAGCCTGGTTGCTGTGGGTGCTTCAGGCTGGGCGCTGGGCAGGCAGAGGCACCAGTCCTGGTGGCAGGGGAGAACCAAGGGCACGCTGGGGCCATTTGAGTCCTGATGTACCACTGAGGTTCTGTATCTGCTGCTTTCCAGACAACATACTTTTGTGCTTGTTTGTAGCTTTTTCGCTCAATACAATGGTTAATTTTCTTGACACAGGAAGACAGCCAAGACTTGCCTGGAGGATCCCTCCTCAGTGGGTTTTGAGCCCTGTGCCAACCCCACAGGGAGCCGGGGGCTGTGGAAGATCACCCTGGGAGCCCTCCCAAACCCTGTTTCTGTGCTTCTGCCACACCACTGCAGAGAACTCTCTAGCCCATTAATAATTCTGCAATTGCTCTTTCTCATCAAGCCAGCAGTTGCATCCTTAATTACATGGCAACAATACTATGCTAACAGGATGAGCTATAATTCCTAGGTGGTATTAACATTGTTATTTTGCTCTGAGTAACTTCCTGGTAATGGCCATTTGAATGTGGCAATATCAATTAAGTGAATATAAATGCTTAGTTCCTGGAAAAATCATTAATAAAAATCTCATTTGGATAGCCTCTAATGACAGCGAAATATAATTGCTCATACGAGGCCACTATAAAAAGTATTTTTTTCATCAGAAGAAATTCATAAGGTTTTCCCAACTGTTTGTAATAAAGAGGACACGTCATAGAAAAGTCCAGAAAATAAGCACACGTTTGTTTCTCAAAAACCATAGATAAACATGACAATATCTCTAAATTACTGGCTACAAACAGGATTTCATTTAGCTCTACTCAAGCTGTAGCCTGGTATAAATGTTTTCAAAGCGGCACGCTGCTGTTTCATCTGGAACAGCTGCACAGGATTTCTTTGATGTCAAGCTCTTGTGTGTGGATGGTGTTTCAATCCCTCTTTATGCCTCCAAACTGCTGAAACAGGAGGGAAAAGACGCTTAATAAAATAGACGTTTTTCATTAAAAAAAAAAAAAGGCAGCATAACTTGTCCTTGAATGCAGTACTAAGAAATAATTTATCACTGCAGTGGCGACAGAACCCGACTGCTTCTCTCGCATCTCTGTTTCAAAGGAGACAGGGAAAACACCCAGTGGTTTTGCACAGTTCCCCCACAGTGCTGTAGCTGGCATTCCCTGGGATCACACACTGCCAGCACTCCTGGCCATCAGCCGTCCTGGGCACTCGGCAGGTGCATGTGCGCTCTCATCCTGACTCCCTGTGCTGGTCCTTACATCCCACAGGCACTCCCCGAGGACCACAAATACAATTAGCTGAGGAACGTGTGCTCCTTCCCCGCTCCCACCCAGGCTCCTCGAGCTCGGTGGTGTCCAGCACAGCAGGCTGGAGCTGCACAGGGGCTGCAAGACATCCAAAACGACCGTGGCTGGTCGTGACAGGCAGCTGAAGAAGATGCTGCCCTACATCATCTGTCAAAAAATGTTTTCTTAAGCATTGAGGAAACGTTTTTTAAGTTGCTCATCGCTCAGCAACCACAAGTGCTGCCTTCGAAGGCACACTGACTGCAAATCCCCCCCTCAGACACTCGGTGCCTGCCAGTTTAAGTCAGAGGCAGGAACCAGTGATATATCTCTTATTCACAGCCCTCAGAGAGAAGGAGCTTCATGCTGTGCCTGGAAGGAGAGGATTTGCCTTGCCTGCTGCCTGCTTGCCTGCAGATCCAGGCACCACAGCTACACACACTTAGGAGGCAGAGCACATATTTATCTTTCTTTGAGGAGATAAGGCTGAAAAAGTCTGGGACACTGGGAACAGGTGGCAG
>JAWWES010000168.1:10557224-10575430 GCA_035583135.1 Lophotriccus pileatus | reverse complement strand
AAAAAAAAAAAAAAAAAAAAAAGGTGAAAGAAAGAGGGGCTATTGGACCATTAAAGTAGATGGGTGAAGTTCACCCAGCTTTGACCCAGCTGGCCAAAAGACGTCCTGTCACACAGTTAGCACTTCCTCGTGCCCAGCCCCCTTCACCTAGGACCACGGGAAATTTCTGAATGGCATCATCCAGGACAGTCTGGGTACTCCTCTGATCCGTCTGGCCTCAATCACCAGCACACTCCTCGTTTCTTCCTTAACTATCATCTACCCTTGAATTAAACCTAAATTTTTTTAACTATAGGTTCTCCTATGGATTGTTAACTAGTAACATACATGAGTTTTCTGAGACCCTGGTTTTATGAATCCTGTATGAGATCCATCATCAAAAGGAAAAAATCCATTATTAAGTGAAGATGAGTTACCACCACAAACAGGATTGTCTTCTGCTGATACTTGCTCTGCTGAAAACCACAGCAAATCCTGCCTGTGGGGGGACGAATGTTCCTTACATTGTGCTCCAGTACAGAAATAATCTAGCAAGAGGGGGCTGAAAACGTTCCCTGCAGCACCATCCTGTCTCAGGCTATTAATTAGTTTGCTTTAACTTGTGTTTCCCCTCACTCTTGTGCAACAGAGTGAGGGATGTTAGTCACAGAAATGATTCAAGTGATGGATACGTACTTGATAAACAGATAATGTGTCAGGGAACATTTGCAAATGCACATTTTGCTGGCAAACTGCAAGTGGACCATGTCTGGGAGGGAGGGAGAGGAGAAAAACCTCCCTGTGACAGCAGTGGAGAAGGCAGCTGTGTTCTCCCTCCAGTGAAGGCCGGCCACAGAACCAGGGCTGGTGTTTGAAGTAACCCAGACTATCTGGTACTGTATTCCTTTGCATTGCACAAAACTGGTGAATGTTTAGTAAAACATTAAATGCTACATTTCATTGTGTCAGTGCAAAAATATTTCCTACTATCATTCAGCACTACATAAATACAAACCAGGATTTTTTTCATACCTCCCTTTCCAACTCAGACTTTGCAAAACCATGTAATCCCCCAAAAATGTCGAAGTAGAAACCTAAAGAAGCGAATGGAGACACAGCTTTTGCTGAACCTATTTACCACTGTCTGTCGAAAATACAAATAATTCTGCCCAGTTTTGTTCCTTTCTGATGTATAAGCAAGTGCACTGCTGCAGCTTGCAGTATCTCTCTCTGGCAGTCTTCCCACTATTTTGGCTTCTGGATCTGGGGATAACAAGACCCATCAACAACAGTTTCACTAGGTGCAGATGCAAGTCAGGGAAGATGCTGGCTTTTCCCCTCCCCAAATCCATCTCAGGGGATTTGCCTTCTCTTCGGTACCTAAACAGTAGGGGGAAAAAAAGGGGAGTTTAATGCACCAGTGGAGCTAATCCCAAGAAATAACCAATTTCTCTCCCTCCTTCCCATCCTTCATGCAGACACTTCTTCTACCAGCATCCTGTGCTCATGTGCTGTCAGTCCCACTTGCAGGGGGATGAGGTGGGACAAGAGCTGCCCCCTGCACCCCAGGGTGCCCAGGCACCAGTCAGGTCTCTGAGCAAGACAAGTGCTTGTTGCTATTTATAACTTTGTTTCTCAGCTTGTGGCAAGATGCGGGACTGTTTCAACTAAAGCTCCTTCGAACTGGTTCGGCAGCTCTGGGGCTGAGGGAGAAGTGTCAGAGCACCAGGAGGAGCTGCCAACAGCCGGCACACCCTGTCCAAACTGGGAAGGGGGTCACAGTTACCATGTCAGGGAGCCCACATCCCACCTAAGGACCATATCGTGCCAGTTTTCTGGGCTCCGGGGAAGAGGCTAACAGGCACCAAAACAACACCACTTCTGCTCTGTATATCCAGCCCCACATTTGCCAAATTCAACATAGGCTATGCTATGCTATAGTTTGGCCCTACACTAGGCAGAGAGGAGTATGTAAAGGGAGGAAGGAGCTGGAATTCGGTCTGAGCCAGACTAATACACTGTCAATTATCATAAGCTTAACACAGATCATTACAAGTACTAATCAAACCTGCCTGTACGTGGCATTACCAGGAGAGATGCTTCAGGAGCTGAGTAAAACTGGGAGGTGCCAGTGCACCCAACCCTGGTGACCTGCCCCCCCTTCACTGTGCACAGCACCCCCCTGCTCTGTGGCCCAAAGAAAGGGGATTTCTCCTCAAAATCACAGTGCTTGCTGCCAGCTGCCACCCTGACAGACAGGATCTGTTCTCACCACCTGTCCCCATCTCTAGGGAGCTGTTACCTCCTCTCTTCTCCTGTCAAGGCTTCTGGAAAACCCCATGGGAAACCCTGCATTAATAACGCTGGTCACGTCAGAAGCCCCTCCGCCCACATCACCACAGTTGTCACGCAGCTTTAGGCATGAGAATGTGCTGCTTTGTGAGGAGGTGTGCAGTTATTCATAAGACAGGCGTGCAAAAACCTTGGGCAAAGACCTCTGATGCCCTGAGCCTCCTGACCATGCAGCCCAGCCCCTCTGGATGCGGACCTCTCAATTTGGGGCCGTGCCAAGGTGGGATCCCAATTTTAGAGGTGCTTCTCCAGTCTCAGAGATGCACAATCTCCTGCTCCTCCCAGGGACAACTCCTGTGCCATCCAGGCAGCCCTGGCAGCGGGGACACAGTGAGTCCACCCCAGCTGTGTGTGGTGTGAGCGCGGCGGTGCCGGCAGCGTCGCTTCGCTGTGACACGACCTGCTGCAACATCCCTGAAATTCATGGTGTCTTCTCTGGGGCGGTGGGAAGGGGCCTAAGCACGTGCCAGTGCTGTCACTTTGGGGACTCCCCACATGGCCCATGAGAGTCCATGTGGCTCTGGGAGCCCTGGCCACATTACCCTCTATGGCATGGGGACATGGGGGTTTTTGTGGTGGGGTGACCCATACCAGCCCGGTTCCAACCCCACCCCAAGCCAGAGACCTACCACAGCCAGGGTAGCCAGCATGGGCAGTGCCACGCCACACATCATTTTGGAGGGGATCCCACCTTGGAGGGGATCAGGAGCTGTGGACCTCCCCAAGGCTTTGCAATATTCCTGGAGAGAGCCCTCCATGCTGACCCTCCTTGCAGGAGCCGTGGGTGCAGCCGGGGTGATGCTGCAGCCATGGCTCAGCCAGTGTGGGCAGAGGAGCAGGGAGCAAACCTCAGATGATGTTTCTGTAGCCAAGGTGGTGGTAAGGAGCCCCATGCTCTACCCCTGGTGCTGGGAAAAAACCTGGTCCTTGCTGCTGCAGGGCCAAGGACTTCAGTGCTCAGTGCCCCTAGCTCCTGCTAACTGTTGCTTCTTGTCTGGGCAGAGCAGAAACCTGTCACCAGCCACTCAGCCCTCCACACTGTGGAGTCACTGAGCCACTACATGTTATTTAGACTTTGAAGGTAATAGTGATAACAACACCATCATGCTCTGAAAGGCACTTTGTAGCCTCCCGCTGGAGAGCTGCAATTCAGTGGTGACCAGGAAAGCTCCTTCTGAGCCTTTCTCTGGGCAGGAGCTTCACTTCCTACAACTGCAAAACATCTGGGATACCAGAAATTCACTTCCATACGCTCTGCAGAGAACAGCCAACTCACTCCATTTGTCTCAGACGGGCAGAGCCAAGCCTAACCCAGCTGAGCAGGAAGGCTGTAACAGAACAAAACTACACCACTAAAAATAAAAATATTCATTTTTTCCCCATAAAACCGATATCAAGCACTGAAAAAATGTAAAAAATATTGTTTTACTGGGTGCAAAAATTTTGCAACAATTGTCATAAAAAAAAAAAAAAGGATCTTTCCTCAGTAGGATATATTTTCTAGATTTTGTTCCTTACGTCAGAACTTTTGATGTAACATTTAAGCATCCTTCCCATTAGAAAAAGCTCCAACATCTGCATACATAAGCATTTAGAAATTCTCTCCAGCCTCTGGCCATGATGAAGAATATCATGTCAAGTACAGGATCACATGGATCATTTAGATGTAAATATGTTAAACCTAAAATTATGTATCTTTGTTTAACAAAAAAAAAATCCATATATGCATGGCTTTATCAAAGCATGATCTTGACAGTTTTATATTTTGAAATAATAATGACTGCACTTCACTGAATGTTTATGATTATGTGTTGTTGCTACACACACATCACAGGCAAACACATGTGTTTGCATGCATGTATTACATGAAGCCATTTTGGCTTACTCTGATTCAAAGAAGATTTTTGTACTGCAAACAGTATCACATTTTCATGCCAAAGTAAAAAAGAAATTAAAAGCTTTTAGATCTGAGTGCCAGGTGTCTGAAAGCAACTACTAGCAAAAAGCAACTCTGGCTATAGCTAGCATCATATTTGTACTCCCGTCCTTTCACATATAAAAGTCTCATTTTTTGAAATGAGTTTCCACAAGCAACCAACTTCTCACAACAGAAAAATGGCACGAAGACAAAATATAGACACTACCCTACCAGCTTTTTAAGTCTCCTTCCAGTAAACACAATAAAGCCTTACAGTATCTTTCGAAGACCCCAGCTTCTTCAGCCCATCCAGAGGGAGGAGATCTGCAGAATCCTTGTGAATAAACTGAACCGCCTGCTTCATCCTCCTCTGCTGGCGGAGAGACGCCGCTTCCCTTATCTCCACTTCTTTTCTGCTCGGCTCTGTCAGGATACCCGAATAAAACATCTTTGCACCAGCGTGTGGCTCGCTTCTCGAAGATGCGCCGCTCGCAGAGATGGAGCCGGGGAGATGCTTTATGGGCCGCTCTTTATAGCCGGAGCCTGGTGACGTTTGGAGCCCGGCAGGTGCTCGGGCCGGCGCCGAGGGAAGGAGGGGTTGGGCACATCGCAATCCGCTGCACAAACAACGCCGGGGGAGCTCAGGCTCGCTCGGAGGGAATAAATCGGCGCCGTTCCTCCCCGCTGCCTCTCCGCAAAGCGAGACCAGCCACGGGCATCCGACGGCTCTCAAAGCCCTGCAGCAGCCTCCCGGACAGCAAGGAGCAGCGGCATGGGGCTTTGAGAGCTGCAAACAGCCCCAGGAGCCAGCACGGCTCCCAGACAGCCCCTGCAGGCGCTGCTGTGGCCGCGTCAGGGAGCCTGAAGTGGCAGACAGGTGCCGGCGGCCCAGCACCCGTGTGGTCCTGGGTGCCGCTGCCCCCCAGGGCTGGGGTGATGCAGCCCCACAGAGACTGTGCAGCTGACCATGCTGAGCTTTGCTACCTTACTCCTGGGGCTGGAAGGGTCAGGACAGGTTCTGGATGCCCCTGGCCTCAGCAGAGCGTTGCTGGCACTGATCTGGACCATCACTGTCTACTCAATTCCTCAGGCAAACTGTCACAAAAATTGTCCCAGCCAAACTGGAGAGCCTTAAATGTGGTTTTACACAGGATTCCTATACACATCAAATGTTCAGGTACAGCATGATTTGACTGATCATTAGCATTCACACTACTGATCACAAATCAGAGTAAAACAGAGTAAGAGCTATGGTTTTGCAGCTTTCTTACTGTTTGTCTAATGATCCAGATGTTGCTGGAGTCAGTCTTGCTCTAGTTACTGATCTCTGAAACACTCCCACCATTTTCTTGGATAAAACACATATTAGAGGAGGATGATGCTGGCATTGCCACGGCTGTCCAGGGGTATCCTTTTCCTTCATGGGCAGCTCTAGGCTTCCAAGAAGTGGAGTCCTTACTTCTGGGACCAGGCTGTCCTTTAACTTGTTTTACTTAAGCATGAACAATACTACAGTCTCCAGCAAAATTCTACTGGCTCTTTACATTACAGTGTACAACATGAACTGATACACATTATTAACAACTTAATACACTTTCATACTATAAAGACTGATTGATATAATAGTGAGAGAAAGGATATTTCTTAACAGGACTCGTAGCACATGTGGATTTCTTTCACTACAACGAGTGAGGGCAGCAGGTGCTCACCTGGACTTTCTGCTTTCCAAGTAATTTGTTGCAGGGAATAGGTGCAGAAAAAATGCAGCTCTGCCTCAGGTAGACAGTACAGACCTGGAAACAATCCACCTGGGTTTGGTTCTTGTTAAACTAAGAGAGAATTTTGGTGCACTAGGTAAAGCACAAGAGAAGCAGAGCTTAGCCCAGGATTTATGCCAAGCTTGACTTCCAGGGCTCTTCCACCTTTATGAGGAGCTGGGTCACTGACCCTATTTTGCTCTTCCCCAAGAAGAGAGCCGGGACTCACCTTGTCCACTCACCAAGACGCCACCAGTCTTTGGCCAGCTCCAGGGAACCACTCTTGTCACTGACAGGAAAGGGACAGGGGAGGACAGGAAAAAATGTTTTGGAAGGAGACCCAGAGTAACACAGAGAACAGAGAGGGAAAACAGGGGTTCCCTCGAAAGCAGCCAGGGAAAGACATTCCCTTTGCAGCAACTGAGATACGTGGAAAACTAAACGAACAGCAAGCAGGCAGAGTTACTTTAAACTGCAACAGCAGTTTCTCCTTCCTCCCTTCCCTTCGAGCTGCTGCGAAGCCCCTGGGCAGGGAGGGGGCCGGGCAGGATCCAGCCCCAGCAGCCATGAGCTGCAGCCAGCCCTGCTCACCTTCACCCAGCCCCAGCTGCACAGGCCAACCACCTATTGCTTTATCTCAGCACATTTCAAATGTAAATCTTATGAGACATGAGCACACTTGAGGCTGACAGTGGTCCCTTTGCAGGAGGATCTCTGACAGCAGTGCCCACACCACTGGCACCCCACAGCTCCCACTCCTGGCATGGGAGTGGGGCTGTCACTGATCAGGGCTGATGCCAGCTGCTGCAGCGATGCCAAAACAGCAACACTCTGTGGGTAAACTTATACATCTGAGCTCTGCAGCCATGGACAGGCTGTGTATGTTTAGCCCTTCCTCACATGACCTGGAAGAGAGGGGAAAAAAATCAGATGAGGATGCAGAATGCCACAAAACCTGAGCCCATTATTTCACAGCCTCACATAAAGGCCATTACGCATGAGCTGGGCCAAGCTCAGTGAACATGTCAGCATGCAGAAGGATAGCAGGGCTGACATCTGAAGAGAGGTATAGTTTTTATTCCCCATGCTGACTCAGCCTCATTACCTGACAGGACCATTGTTCTGCTATGGGCACGCATAGCCAGGAGGATAAAAGCACCTTATTTTTCATCTTGGGAGCTATCTGGCACTTTTCCAGCTGATTAAATGAAGATATGTGACTACATCCACACTCTCCTGAAGGCAAGGAGGCACAGAAGGAAGCAGAAGGGCTGCCACTGAAATCAGGAGGCAATTTTTAATATAAAAGCTCCATGAAGTAGCAGCACTCTACCTGATGTACTAGCAAATGCCAAGTCAGCTCTGGCTCATGGCAAGAAGAGTAAAGCTTCAAGCACAGGTGGAGCATGAAAAGCCCTCTCCCACAGCAGCTCTGAGGATGCAGCTTGCATTTCCATTCAACACACAGGCATTTTGCCTGAGCCCTGCAATTCCACTTCTGCTCTGTGGTATAAATGCACCCTGTGACAACAGATCTGAAGAAAATCTTCTCAGTGCTGAAGAGTGACAAATGAGATAAAGGCCTAATTCCCCTCTTGATTTTTAATCCTTTGCAAGAGGAAACTAGAAGAAGCAGTAAGTTATCTGCCCAAATTATGTAGGATCCACACTGAAATAAGGGATCAGTTTGGAGATTTCAAACCCAGTGGTTGACTTCCGAGTTGGTTGTTTGTTTTCAACAGATTCGCCCAGTAGCATTTCTCTCCCTCCCCATGTGATGTGTCTAAACAGGGGCACATTTCAGAAAAATTCCCATCCAAGCACTGGAGACAGGCCTGTGCATGACTGCTGTCCCTCACTCAAAAAAAGCTCCAAGGAACAAAACCACTTTGCTTGCTCTTTCCTGCCTTCAGAGCAGCACGGAGCATCCCTCTGCAACTCCAATCAAGGCCAATGTCAAAAGCAGCTTCTCAGGGTTGCAGTGGAGAAAACCCCTCCAGCCTGGGATTTGGCCCTGCTGGAGAGCTGAAATGCTGGTTGCTGCCAGCAGGGATAGGTGGCACATGCTTCTGGAGAGAGGAGGCAGCTGGCCCTGCAGGTACCAGGAGAGCTGCAGGTTTGAAGTGATCTCTGTCCTGTGCCCAGGCACCTGTCAGTCCAGGAAAGCCGAGGACAGCAATGCTTTTGTCCTCAGTTTTCAAACCCATTGCAAAGAGCAAACAGGGGGAAATGGTGCTTTCCCCGGACTTTCCAACACCCCCTTTGCCATCACAGCTGAGGACAGGGAAGGCAGCACCAAAGGGCAGTACCTTGGAGGGAGTGGAAAGGATGTTTTTCAGCCACCCCTCACGGCAGACACAGTGACACCGGTCCTGCCTGCAAACGCAATTGGCTTTACGTGTGACGGAGGCTGAGAGAAACCCCAGCAATGTTATACCCCCATTTACAGCCTGTTTGTGCTGGCTCAGAACCCAGTCACGCTTGCAGCTTAATCAGCACAAGGAAAGAAGAGCTGTGGAGTTTCGTTCACACCCCCATTTCATCTCTCCTCTCGGTGGAAAGCGGCAGCAGGCAACAGAAGAAATGGGTCGGTCCCTTTTTTTTTCTTTTCCTTGACTTCTCATCTTTCCCTAAAAAGAAGTGATTTGTTAGTGGTTGCCATACCCTGAAGAAATGCAGAGATGCCCCAGAAAACTCAGGACAGAGGAGTATAATTCAACAAAAACAGAAGCAGCAGCAGGCAGTAGGTCTAAAAGGAATAATTTATCCCAGCACAAAGAGAAATCTTTAGAGAATCGGTTTCCAGAGAAAAGACTGAAGGACTCGAGACAATGAAACCACAATACTTGATGTAGAAAAAGAAGCTACTCTGTCCATCAGTGAATCAGCAAGGGTCAGATCTAGCATATTGAGGCATATAATTGGAATAATTTGGAGACTACAAAGTAGTCCTTTTCTAAAAAGGTTGGCTACAAAAATCCAAAAGGATTCTTAGTCATCATTTGTAGCAAGACAAAGACTACGGATAGAGCTGGAGAAATCCTCTAAAATACAATGATAGAATCAGTTTGAGATTCCTGAGAGGTGTGGCCCATTTCACGCAGTAACTCCACACTCACCTTCTGTATTTCCAGTGCTGACCAAGGGAAAGGATCTCCTGGGCTGGAATACAGGCCCCATCACAAGCACGAGCACCTCGTGGACACAACTTTTCCCGGGGCAGCTCTCCCTACTTATCCTTGTGCAGTTCCAACCTCCTTTCCCCTGTTTCCCTTGTTCTGTGCAGTGCCTGAGCTGGTGGCAGCAGGCACAGAGCGGGGGCACAGATGACACAGCTTTCAGGAATCAGATACTGTACAGCTTCTCCCAGGAGACTGATCTGAACTTATCTGTCTAGTTCTCTTCATATACAGAGGCAGGAGTTGGATGATAGTTTCAGGAATACAAAAGCTGCACATGTCAAACCAAGAGATTAAAATATCAAGTCTTGCAAGAGCTCCCTTACCTTTTTTTTTCCTGTTTTAAAGAGGCTGAAACATGCTTCTAAAAACATTAAAAGCATAGGAAGAGTTGGTCAGGTACATTTTCTAGTGTCTTCTACCATGTACCTCAGTGACAGCTAACTTCTGCCTAGGACCTGTTTGTGCCAGATGAGGGCCCTGCCTTTGGAGTTTGCAACCAGCACACTGGTGACTGTGCTGCACTGGGAAAACTGGCTGAGCCCCTTCCAGGACCCACGTGAGCCAGGGAAAAAGCTTTGGGTTCCATGTGCCAACAGAGAGGCAATGAGGGACGTAGGACAGGGTGCCAAGGGGAAAGGGAGAAGCTGGCCAGGTGACCTGGCCAAACACTGGGGAAGGGATAAGAGAATAATAGGCACGGGGGCTGGCATGGCAGACAGAAAGCCCAGCCCCCCAACTTCCACATCTTAAACCCATCAGGAACAACCACAGGCCTTAACAGAGGTGATGGTGGCTGCTGTGCTTTGGTCTGCACTGCTCCTGCTCAAGGGTGAGGGAAAAGAGTGAGGTTTCCTCCAAGAGAAGCTTCAGGCACAACTAGAACACAGTGCAGCTCAGAAATCAGCTGCATGCACGAGCACAGACATGGCCGCAGAGCTTCCCATGAAGACATCAGGGAACATTTTTCTCAAGCAAAAAAGACAAATTCGTATCTGTCTGTCTCTGCAGATGTCCCACGTATGGCTTTCTTCAGGAACTTCACCTGGGCAGGTGAGCAGGGAATGGTGTACATAGAGGGCAGGTTATATTTCTCCCAATATGTACCCACATCAACCTCTTCATATCATGTGCAGTGCTAAAATTATTTCAGTATAAAATTTTCAAAATGATTAATTTTAAGAAACATTAATATACGCTAGTTCTCACCCTAACATATGTATGTTAGAGTTGAACGGCAAATATTTGTTTGGAAGTAATCTACACATATATTCAAAGTGCCAGCCATAACTACGTCACTCAGGCTTCCCAAAACTCAGGGGATTTCACTTCTCCTATACTGCAAAAGGCAGCTTGTGTGCTGAAGGCTTCCTCTGCTGCTGGGCATTCCACACCATAAATTTTACATTCAGGTCATTAAGAATATAGGAGGGGTCTTGTTAAGGCTAAACCATCGCGAGCCATTTCACACTACACGGTTTTCTCACTTCTTTCTAACTTTCCAGAAGCCTGACATCTGGAGACCAAGGAGCAGCTGGGCTGGACACGCAGGAAGGCTGCTGCTGCTGCTCAGAATTTCTGAGCTCTGAAAGGCAGGAGGAAGAGGGCGCTGCTCTTCTTCCCATCACGTTCTATGTCAGTCCAGCAGGAATTGCCAAGAAATAACAGGGTGTCTGTTGCTCCCCGAAAGGCACGGGGCTGGTGGGATGGAGGTGGGGGGCTGGCTCTGGGGTGTAGGAGAGGGTAGGGAGACCCAGGAGACAAAGGCTCATCGCTGGGTTCTGCAATAAAAAAAGATCACATGTATGATCAAGCGACGCGGTTGGAATGCCCTGGCTCCTCCCAGAATCAGTGAATGCTGCTGTGTAATAGCTGCACTCAGTGGCTCCCCCCAGACCCAGCTCAGAGTGCCTGGTCTAAGCAGTGCTTAACAACAAACTAAAAATCGGAGATGGTACCCAAGGAGCCCGCTGGGGTGAACAGGCGGAATTTTGCTGTTCGCCTCTTGAAACAGTTCACAGCAGACCATAACAAAAGGATTATGGGCTCCCCACACCGAGGGAGCAGTGAGAGGCTTTCACTGTCGTTAGCCATGGGACTGCTGGCACCTAAATAGCAGAGTATCCAAGACATCGATAAACAGCCATTGCAAGAACAAGAAGAGCACCCAGTTTTCTTACAGACACACACACAGATGTGCCGTTGCTTTCACCCATATTTTCCTTGCCCCTTTAGCAATTTTCTGCCTTTCTTCAGCCCAAGGGACAAAGGCTCCTCACAGCACCCACTACAAAGCCCAGCCAGGCTAGCAACCAGCAACCTTTCAGTGATTTGTGGACATGAAGGAGTCCTTTCTTGGTCTAACTGCTCCAATACAACAATGCATTTCTATCCACCAACACATTTAAGTACTTGCTTAAATACTTTGCTAAGTGGGAATTACATGCAGACGGCTCTCTGAGCAAAACACCTCCTTCCCAGCATGGTGCAAAGTCACTCCTCAGTACACAAAATATCCGTATGCACACAAAATCACGTATGATATTTGTTAGAGCAACAGCACAGAAGCAAAGCCTTTTCAGTTCTTAAGGTATATATTACCCTTGGATATTTGAGACATCTGTGTTTGCCTTTAGATCCATGTGGCTGGTTAATCATAAGGCAGCTGGCCAGATTTTTCCTTGAGTCAACACCTTGAACATTAGTGGGGATACACGATACCCAGGATGACATATGTGCCTAGATACAGTTATGGAAGTAAATCTACTGACCCAGTTCTAACTTGGCAGTAAGAAGTTTTAAATATTTACCCACTGGTTGATGCATATATGGAGCAATGAGTTGTCCTTTTCTCCCTTTTTCTTTCAAAATAAATAAATTAGTCCCAGAAACAACAGGCACCCCGACCCCGGGCAGGTGCTCACAATGGACCAGGAGAAGACCATATCACATCCATTTCCCGCTGGGATCCTGACAGCCAAGGTGCTTATGTCCAGGGTTTTCCTTCCCATAACCCCATGTCTGCATCAGTGTGCCATGCACGCTGGCTCCAGGACAAAAGATGGAAGCTATGGAAGCGTGTGAGGCCACACACTCAGCACTCTGCCCTCATCATTCAATGACAGGACTGAAGTACTTGCTGGAACCTGAACAGGGGATGAGAGCAAACCAAGGCAGCCCAAGGAGGAGCAAGATCAAAAAAGTGTGGCAGCTTATGCAGCAGAAGGGGTCTTTTAAATCTCCTGTCTTTGGGTGACAAGTTTAGAGAGAAAGTTCCCTGCCACAGGGGGGAACTCTTAGTCCTGAAAGGAGTTACGCAAACTTTTAAAAGCTCGCTGTTTTTATTGGCTTTCTGGCTAGAGAACTTCCCTCTGGCCAAGCAGAAATCTGCTGCAAAGGCATTTCTCATTCCAGATGCTTTGGAGTGGTATGATTCCTAAATAGCAGTACTTGAGGAAAGGGAGGGGGAACTCCTCAGGCAAGCTCCTGTGGAATTTACCTCACAGAGAACACAAATCTCAGAACATAATTTAAAACCGTGCCAAAAAAAAAAAAAAAAAAAAAGGATCACTCTGTCTCTGGAACAGGACAAGTACAGGTCAGCTCTGAAACAGTACTGCCTTTTGAAGGGTTCCTTGTACGGCTTGCCCAGTTTACCAGGTGATGGTGACAAAAATAACAAACTCCAGTGATGAAGTAAGCAAGTGAGGTTGAACAGAATTGGAATTTCCCAGCTCTTCTGCAAAAGCCCTGAGAACAGGTGCTTACTTCAACTCGTGCCAACGTGGGATTCACCAAGGAACAACATTCTTACTATACTTCTTAAAAGACTGACTGTGAACCTCTTCTGCCACTACCAGTTAAAGGACTATTCATAGAGGGATTTCATTTGACAAATATTTCCACCTTCTTATGGAGCTCAGATCTAGGACAGCTTCAAATCTCTCCTTCAGAAGAGAAGGGAAAGGGGTGGCTTGTTTTGTATAGGCTCTTTATCAAGTCTGGATTTGCTCTGTTTTCATAATAGATGAATATTCAACTAACTCAGGATTTGAGTGCTATAAGTTAAAAAAAATGTATATAAATTTTGGAACTTAAAACATTCAAATTCTGAGTTCACCAAATGTATCAAAATATCTTTATTTTGGGACATTAGCATAAATCAAAATCTGAGCCTGAGATATTTACTATATCCTTTTAAGATAAAAATATGATTTACATCAGCATGAGAGAGGAGGTCACCAGAGTGTTAGCCAAACACAGGATCTCTCACCTCTGTGGAGCCCTTATGTTTATTTTATGAAGCCAAGACTCCAGCACTCTCAAGTGCTGCAAGTATAAGTGAGCTACCATTGTACCCTCCTCCCAGGGCACATGCAGAACTGCAGCAACTCCTAACTGGGAAGATTTAGTCAGACATGTTACTGGATACCCAGTGCTAATATTTGCTTACACACAGAACCTTCAACAGTACTTCAGTGTAGCTCTCCCAACACAGAGGTTGTGTTTGCCATGATTTTGTTATATATCTCCACCTTCAAGTCCAGTTAACCAGAAGATACTTCAGCTCACACTGTGCCCAAAAAGGAAGGCAGCTGCCCCAGGAGAGCAGGAGCATGAGCACTGTGGGTATGAATGTTGAGGCCCATGGTGCTTTGAGGTGTTTCTGCCCTACCTTGGGTATAATTTACCACAAGATCATCTGTCTGGATCATCACTGATAAAAGTCAAGCTGTGATCAAGCTGAGCCACCTAATGATGAGGAAATAGGTAGCTGACTACACGCACAATTTCATTTTCAAAGACAAATGTTCAAAGTTCATTATTGACATCTGTAAAAACTGAGTCAAGAGAGTGATGGGGTCAAGCAGAGTGCCAGAATCACTCACTGTTCTCAGAAGTAAATAGTAAATAACAGTAACTGAAGTTACACATTCACAGCCCATTTCCTCCAGCTTCCTTTGAGGTTTATTCTGCCTGGAAATCAACAACTTTCAACCCGCACATTTCCTTTCCTCACTAGTAATTTGGAAAAGAAGGGGGAGCAGCCTTGACCAACAGTCAGAGTTCATTTCAGAAGAGGGTCTCATCCCACTGCAATCTGAGGTGGATACCTGGCTCAGGAGCATGCATCTTTCTAGGCCCCATATTTGTATGCTGTAAAAATAGAATAACTCAAAATACAAAGTCATTTACAAAATGACTCTCTGCTGTTCAAAAAGATTGATCAGAGGCAGAGGTTGGGAACAAGAGCTGCTGAGGTAACCAAGCTGTGGTTTCAGCCGACTGTCTGTTTTAGACCATCCAAACCCAACCCCTATCAGCATGGACTGTAGCAGGTTTTATCTTTTTTAGGGCCACATGCTGCCCTCTCGTGGGAAGCCCTGCCGATGGTACCCTGCTGCCTGGGCACATCCCTGAGCCCTGGGACAGCACCACAGGGAGCTGCGCGTGCCAACAGCCCCAGGAACAGCAGCTTCAGGTGGGCCACCATATCCTTTACCTCTTGATCACAGCTCCCCAAACCCTCTAAAATCTCCTTATTTGAGCCCCTTCCCAATATTCCAGGCAAGAACAGAAGCTGAGAGATGTCTTAAGGAAGGATGAGGCTCTCGTATCTCACATGAAGGTGTGCCAGAGCACGTGTCCAGAACATCCCTAAACCAGACTATCTTCTGCATCAGATTTTACTTCTCCATTCCTGCATGTGGAAACATATCCTGCTGGGATAGAGAGCTGAAGGCCTTTGTTATCCACTCCAAGAGGAAATGGTCAGGTTGAACATGTGTCCTGCACAGAGCTGGGACAGGTATGTGTGATGTGCTTATTCCAGCAGTGCTACATCCCTCTCACACCACAGGCACTGGCTGCAGGGCTTTCTGGACCAGCTGAGGAATACAGCAACACCTGCAGTGTGGAGCATTCAGTTCCTAGAGCTAAGTTTCCTTATCCCACTGAATGCAGTTGCTGTTCTCAGCATGGATGAGCCCTTTCAGGGTTTTATTTTTGTAAGTTTGCTGAGAGAATTAGCACCTACAGGAGCTGGGGCACAATAGTTGTGCTATGTAAGCCAGACAGGCCCCCTGAGCACTTTTCTGCCAGTCCTGTTTTTAATAACTGGTACCTCTCAGCTTTTCCATGCAGCCCCTCACACCAGCAGTACATCAGCAACAGCAAAGTGGGGACCACCTGAAATTCATAAGCAGTGTTCAAGACAGACTTTCCTGCTGGACATGAGATGCTGAATTCACAGTTTTCTGAAACACTTCCTTAATTTCGACTTTAAACCTCACAAAAATCATGGTTCACTCTCTTACCCTAAGCTGCTTTCCATGGCTGGGTCTTACTCCAGGCAGCACCTCCAGAAGCCAGGTGAGCTGGGATTTTACCACAGGTCTTTTTCCTGGTGACAGCTACAAAGTCTGGTGTTCCGTACACAGTGACAAGCAACCCCCAATCCCTGGCTCTACATCCAGAGCAAACTGTGGCTCCCTGTGTACCACACTGAACAGCAAATAGTACACGACTAAAGGACTTTTGGTACCTCCAAAGAGAAATCTAATTTGCCCTGTACATAAGTTTTTCTTGAGTGTTTGTAGTGTTCTTGGTGTAACATGCAATATTTGAACTAAGAACTACTAAACAACAAATTGCATCTCAAGCGACCACTTCAGAATATTTCAGCTTCCAGCGCAGCTTTCTCCTTGAAACTATGAACTCTTTATTTCCTGATCCCCAGAATCATCACAAATGAGAGATTTCATGGCACATGATCTGTAAGTCTACATTGCCTCTTGAACAAACTTCCTCATGGAAAAAAAGAAGGCTTCTGTTTCATCAGATCAAGCTTAGCAGCTAGCCAGTGTGAGGGAGTTTCCTTAATGAATTCTGTATTTATAGACGTGTTCAGTAAGGAAAAAGATTTCAAGGTCATCTTTTCTGACCTTTTTTTTTTTTCCATTTTGTACTAAACAAGCTTTTTTAAATAGAGTTTAAGAAACTATTACTTTGCAAAATGTGCTTAATCAGAATAAAAACTTCACTAACATACACATTTTTAAACAGAGAAGGATTCTTTTGTCTTTCCTTTGTAATGCTTAAAGTGATTTAATAAGGTTATTTAAAAGAGCAATGTGCAGAAAGTCATATATATTTTGCACTGACTTGAAGGAAAAACTAGATGAACTTACCAACTGAGCAGAATCTGTCCCTTGAATTCTCTTGCTCCTTCTGCTTTCCCCACAGGCGGTGATATTTGCATCACTGCTCACGGGTGCTCCACAGTGCCAGCAGAATACACGTTGTGTGAAGCAGAGTTCCACAACAGACAGTGAGCAGTTTTGCCTATGAGCCAAAGAATTGTTCAAGCTAAATGGGCAGCAGCAGGATGTGATGTAGGACAGGCTGGTTCCAGGGATCCCCAGAAACAAACCTACTTGCCTCAACCCTGAGTTTGGCTCAAGCTCTTTACAAAGTACTTGTCTCCTCCAGTGGCAGCCTTGCACAAGCACAATTTGAACGGAGCAGCATTCAAAGGAAGAGTGGAAATATATGTACATTTCAGCTGTGACAGGTTTTGCATTCCACATCTATTATGTTTACAGGATGTCATCCATATGCATGATAGAAAAAGCATTTGCACTTAAGCTTATTTAATTCAGAAATATTTGTGGACCACTATCCTCGC
This sequence comes from Lophotriccus pileatus, assembly GCA_035583135.1. Taxonomy (NCBI): domain Eukaryota; kingdom Metazoa; phylum Chordata; class Aves; order Passeriformes; family Tyrannidae; genus Lophotriccus; species Lophotriccus pileatus. Next base: position 10,558,558 of record JAWWES010000168.1, on the reverse strand, counting down.
ATTCTGTTACAAAGGATTATCATAATACCATTCCGTCCTGCTTACCCACGGCAGACCTCCTCTGATTCCTTGGATTTAAATAAGCTTCAAGAAGCTTCAAGTCTTGCTCTCTATATTTTGCTATTAATTATTTCTGTTATGTAAACACCCAAAGGTCCCAGTCAGAATTTCAGCTCCCACTGCTCTGGGAGTTCACAAGATAGTTCACACTGACATTCCCTGTCCCGAGGGTATCTGGGCAGTCATGTGTCCATCACTGCAATCCACCACTGGCAACATTCATAATATCAGGGAGAATATTTGAATAACAGTTTTCTGCTGTGATTATCCTGTAGTCATCATACTTTTCCATGACCTCTGTATCCCTGTATGTCATTTACTCTTCTGTCTTTGCCACATAAACCGATGTCACCTTTTTACAGCAAACAGCTGAATTACAGAGTTGTGCCTTCCAAAACCACACCAAATGAGCCCAGGTGGCTACATTCAGTGGAATACAGACCAGTTCTTGTCATTGTGACCAAAGGAAACAAAGGGTCAAACAAGAAACTGAATAAATTAAAGAGAAGATACTTGGATTACTTTCATAAATTTGACAGACTGACTACAACTAATAATCTCAACATACCAAAAAAATCCGCAAATCCAAAAAAAAGCATTAAAAATTATTGCTATAGATTGACTAATTTACAGTTTCATATGACTTAATTCTATTTTTGAATTCTAAGAAATGAAGCCACTGCATTTAATGGCACTGTGTTGTAATCTTAAAAATATTCAGGGAATTTGTGTCTTAACACAGGTTTTCTCTTTGTTTTCTTTGGTTTGGGGGGTCTTTTTAAGTTTAAACAAGGTAGTTTGGTGGGGATTTTTTTCTGTGTTCAATTTTGGGTTTTTATGAAAAAAATCAGATGAATCTACAAAGTAATAAAATACTTTGGAGTTACCTTAAGCTGTTTATTCTGTCTTCATGTAGCTTGTTACAACAAACCAACTAACTCCAGCTCATCATAAAGGAAACATTTTTTGAATAATTATTAGAATTAATACCAGGATAATTCTGGTCTTGTACTAGCCAGAATGATGTTCACCACTAAATACGTGAAGAATTGTATCTTTATGGGTATAGATGCAGGCTAGTATTATACTACATGAAACAGAATGTTATGGTAAGCAGATGTTCCCAGGATAAAGTCTGTCTGATGTGCAGAAACTTGCTGCACATCCATTAATTTTGTCACAATGCAATTGTTTAGCACAGCAAAGATAACTAAAAATATTACCCAAGAACTTCATGCAACTAAAAGTTCACTGGTTTATTTCTCTTACCAAGA
>JAWWES010000168.1:10519372-10547419 GCA_035583135.1 Lophotriccus pileatus | reverse complement strand
TACCAAATGTTGCCATCAGGGCCTTATTTCCATACCTTATTTTCACTCTGCAAATTTTCTATTAATTCCTCAGGTGATTGTTATAAGTAATTTTCTTTTACCCATTTTTTAGGACATTTATCAAACCATTATACTGATTAACATTTCATCTCTCTCCATAGACACATGTATTTATCACTATTTTCAAAGACAATTTTATAGCTGCCTTTCAGCTTTTTAAATTTCAGAGATCAAAGATGCTAACAAAATTCCATCATTTTTAAAGATATGAACCCCATTTGATTTTCAGTCCTGTTATTAAACCTTGGGAGCTGATTGCATGTCAGCTCCACTGTGACCAAATTTAGAGGGTTGTCTGAGGTGCCACAGGGTTAAGCTGAATGCTCACCTTTCAGGTTTAGCCTAAGGCACCCAAGCCAGTTTCCCATTATGAACATGAAGAATATATTTTCTTACTTATCCAGGAGGACTGAAATCCCCTCCTTTACATTTTCATGTTGCTGCTGCACTTAAAACCCAAAATGTCTTGAGACTTTTTCTTCCTTTTGTTCCTTTATATGACTCTTCACAGATCAACAGCTTTACTGACTGACTTCCATAGATCTCCCAAGCCCTTCTAAAGTCTTGTATAAAAATCAGTTACAGAAAGAATTTCTGTAGGCTTTACTGAGTTTCCTTGAAGCCAGTCCAGGTCAACCAGCTCTGAGAGTGATGACTGATCCTTGAAAGGAGAAAGACCCTTCTCTGGATGCCCTGCTTGCAGCAGTGCCAGTTACTTTTGCCTCAGAGTAACGCAGTTCATCAAATAAATCTCGACCTTACCTTTGGCCTCACAGTCCTGGAACAAGGATGCACTGCTATGTCTCGTGGTCAGACCTCCTCCACAGGGAAAGCAGGATACCCTCCCAGCTTCAGGCTGGTATGTTCCAAGGGGACACGGCAGACACGGTTTGAAGCCGTCAGGAGAATGTTCACCTGGGGAGCACTGATCTAGAAGAGGAAGGACACACTTGCTTCAACCTGTACATTATAAATGAAGATGTATTTCTGAGCCTGTACAGGACCTAAAACCTCACAGTGAAACTGCTCTCCTGCTTACCTGGGAAGTGGGAACCAGGGTTTCAGAACTGAATGCAAGCAACAGCATTAACAGAGCTCAATACATCCAAGGTATTAAGTAAAATGTTTCTATCAAATAGAAACAGACACAGGTAACCTTTGGTGCTAGCGAGCTCTTCTGTGAGCTGGAGTGGATTTCACACCTTGTTGCAAGGCCACACTGGACATTCGGCCCATCCAGTTCTCCCTGCTCATCTGCACAGTGCAATTGTGTCCTGATTATCTCCTCCTTCTAGCTAACAGCTCTTGGACTCTTCCCAAGTGAAATAATTTAGTACTGAAACTAAGAAGTCAAAAATGTACTTCCAGATTTCTATAAATGTTTTAATCCTAATGTTATTGAATATTCATACTTCATAACAATTAGCATTACTGGATTGTGTGAGAACCTCCAGCACTACAAGTAATTGTGTAAATTCATTAAACTAAACATTATGCATGCCTCAAAGATGCTTAAAGTAGAAATATTCTTGCTATTCCTCTGATACTGGATCTTTTATCTGTATTCATTTAATCTGCACAATTATCTGTGCACAATTATCTGTGCCCTGGATTGTTGTGTTCTGTATGGTACATAGAGAGCACTAAATCTGACTGATTTTGCTTAAAACAGACACCTCAGTATTATCTAACAAGCCCAGCAATATTTATGAGTATCTTTGAAAACTTCTGGTTTTCAAACTTTTCACAAAAGAACTGGATTCAGTGCCAGTATTTAATAATTACCCTGCTCTGGAAAGGCACAAAACACTGTTGCAGTTGTTCAGCTGTGCTGAAAAATTCTGTCCTTTTAAGACCTGTTACGATAATAAACTGTTAGTTTTAGTTTATAGCTCCAATAAATCACTCAGTGAATAGCTGTTTTGTTAGGAAGTTAAATTGGCCTTGGCTTCATTTCAGGATATATGACTAACAACAAGCAGGGCATTAACTACCGGTCATGATCAATGATGAAGAGTTTTGTGTATGGCTGATACACTGTGTGGAAGAGAGAGTGTTCCTCTTTAGCTTAAAAATAAAATGCAGCAGGTTAAGCAATGCTCTGTAGCTTATCAATGAAGGCTTTTGAGGAAGTCTTAGCTCTTGGTTCTAACTATTTCCACCACACATCACTTCTGCCCTCATAAGGACACACATTCATTTGCTCCCACACTTTTCAAGCCTTTCTCCATTTTATAAACATTCCTACAGAACACTCATCTCTGTACACTTTGTGCACTTCAACAAATATGAATGAATTAAGGCTTTCATTGCAGCACTCCTAATAAGGTAAGGAAAGAGCACTATTTACAATTCCATGACAAGGAAAGACAATCAAGGTTAGTAAAGGTGATTTTTGAGAAGTGGCTACTGACTTCAGAAAGCCTGGAAGCAATGGAAAGACCAGTTCAAATCGCTTTCCCTCAAAAAACTCCACAGGTCTATGAGAAATCCGTGCTCTGAGTGGCCTCACTAGAAACTATCTGGTCTCTGCTATCTCCCCTTTGCCCTTTTCCATTCATTTTAATCATATGCCAAGTTTGGAGTGGTTTGGGTTTGTTGTTTGTTTTTTTTTACACTTGGGAGAGGGAGTATCTCTGTTCTGTGTTTTGAATAGAATGTTAATTTACACTGACCATACAAATTCAATATTAGAACTGCACTTCAGGTTTCCTGAACTTGCTCAAAAAGTCCAGCCTAACAGCAGGACAGCTATCAGAGCTCAAAGCAAACCTGTCCCAGGCAGGAATCAAACACACCACTTAAGTGGAAATGTTACATTTGAGAACTTATCCCATCAGATCTCTCTTGACAATTTTATTAGCTGCAGCTTACTTGTCTTGACACCACATGTTGTAAAATTGTAGAGTTTCCTGTGGAACAAAACTGAGTTAATCTAAATCTTCCATGATTATTTAGCAAAGTGCCTAATTTTTGAAAATTTGCATTGAGGAAGCAAACTTAAAAGGACCTCCTCAGACATCACTGAGATCCTCCAGGTGGGGCATCCTTAGATACATTGCGTGACTGAATCCTGAGAGGAAGAGAAAGATGGCACAGAAGCATCCAGTGGTCTGTTTCTGTGCCTTACCTCCACATTGAGACACACTGTGAGCTCCAGCCAATTTCTGGTTTCCAGGATTCTGAGAACTGGGGCAAGACTGCTGAGTTATTTTTTCCTTCCTCATCCCGTTAAGTTTTACTGGGGCATAAACCACACAACTTCCTCATTCCCCATCATAGCACATTCACATACATCAACTAACAACAACAAAGAAAATATCACTTCACTAACATTTTCTGTCTTTGGGTTCAAAGCCAAATGAGGTGGCCAGCTGCTGGATTGCTAGAGAAAGTGCAGGGTGATAGGAAGACTGTGGTCACACAGGTATTAGATCCGGTCAGCTGCAATGTAGCAGTGTCCCTGTACTGAGAGAAGGCTGATATTAATCTGAGGTCAATTAAGCTGTACTGGAGCTACACTCCAAGTGCTTCAGGCCCATTTCCCACTTGCACTGTGGCAGGTCAGGATGGTGGGCTATGTCTGTGACAGCCCCCACAGAATAAACACAGGGCTGAGACAGTGAAATGCAGGAACTGGGTAAAATCAACCTGAGCCAAACCAAAACTTTTCAATTAGACCTGAACCACCAAATCAAATATTTTCTTTTGATTTTCCTAAAAGGTGTCAACAACAGAAAGAAAACTATATTTAAAAAAAAAAAGGCTGAGAAAAGAGGTTCATACATCAGATACAGATTTAACCATTTACAGTCTAACAAATACTCATTATTCAATGCAAATATTAGAATTACTCCAAATTATGTCCAAGTTTTAATGCCTCGAGTTCTTAAATATATTTCTTCACATGACCATATCAAGCCAAACTTTTCAGAGTAGTCCAAGTGTCCAGACAATTGGAACCACAAACACATTCCCTGTAAAATGCTCCAAGTTCCTCCTCACTTTCTGCCTAGAAATGGTTCAAAGAAAGGCCACTCATCTAGTCACACTGGAGCACAGAGCAGGGGTAATGAAGAAAGCCTGTTTAGAAGCTCACAGCATTCACCAGGGCCCAATTCAGCATAACAAACAGACTTAGTGTTAGATTTAATTATAGTAACATTAATTATAGGGCCATTATTTCAATGCAGAAATCATCTACAGGAATTTATAGGACACCTCTTAGAAGTTTAATTTTTACTGACATCTGTTTAAATGAAACAAAAAAGAAGTTTATGAGCTTCATTTCACAAAACTGCATGGTCCCACCCGACACATGGGAAATACCCAGTCAAAACTAGATCTGAAGATTTGCAAATAATGACATTAAAACACAATTCCACTGGCTGGCTTTGCTCTTTTTTCAGAAACCTAATTGTTTTTCTCCCAGTGAACAAAAGAACCAATTGCCTCTAGTAGACTTCATTTCTGCAGCCGCTGTCTTTGTTTATCTTCAATACCCATTAAAAACCTGGTCTTGAGTCTCATGCAGCTGTTTTAAAGAAAAAAAAAAAAAGTGAAAGCTTTTCTGATGCAAAAACAAGAAGAAAAGGAGGGGGGGAAGAGAGGGGCCCACAGGGAACCAGGATTAACAGTTACAAAGACATTTAAAGGCTCTTCCCCTCTTTTCAACACATTAGCCTTTGAGCATTTGCTCCTATAGACAAATGCTGTAGCATCTCAGGGGCTGAGAAGGTGAACCTCATAAAGGAGGTCATGATCCACCAATTCACCATTTTCTTAAGAATGATGCCTTGACTTTATAAGGAAAATCACCAACAAGTGATGCAAATTGATTCTGAAGCGGCATCCTTTAAGTTATTGTGTTTTAACAGTTCACACATTTAGGTCACATGAGACGGTTATGCATTCTAAGGATTTATGCCTTAAATCTATAATTGTCAGAGCAGGCAGGTTAGCAGAAAAATAGCACTCTTTTTCCCCATTTGATAGTTCATTTCTTCTTGGATTTTCAAAAAATTCTAAAAAAAAAGGAAAGCAACACAGTTCTCTGTTGCGTAACACAGTTCTTAATTGTAACAGCTGCAAAGGTAGGCAGCATTTGGCTTTTCTGTTTAAATCTTTCTCTCATACTTTTATAATGCCAGTATCATGCCACATCTAAACTCTGAAATGTGGTTCATAATTTTGGGTGGAAAGTTAATATTTTTGTTTGCATCCCCTCAGCTAAGGGGGCCAAATTGCTGAATGCTGAGCAATTGACACTTCCCATGCAAGATCAAGCTGCTCATCATTTACATCAGAGCAGTGCCTATGCCAGTGCTACTCTGGCTTGCTATTCTCTGAAGTGACAGTCCTTTTGGAAGAATCCACTTGCTGCTACTGTGGACTAAAGACATGCTCACATGTCCTTTTACACAGCATTTTCAGGAAATGGTAATTCCCTTTGCCTCCTTCCATCTCTTAAAGCACTGATGTGTCCAACACACCAAAAAAAAAAAATCAAATGGAACAGGCAAGGTGTACTTTCAACTCTATGGGATCAGAGTTTTAAGGAACAGAAAAGGAGCTAAATTGCTTGTTGTTTCTTCCTCAATGGAAAGTCCCTGAGGGCAAAAGGATCCAAATAGATATGAACTTATTATCTTTCAATATGTAGGTTTTTGGTAAACCAGTTTCTGATAAAGAATTGTTAGTATTTAAACAGCTGGCCCTTTGGCTGTTAAATCTGTCTAAAGTCTAGCTCATATTGGAGAATCGACACTTGTAGCCAGGCCAGTGAGTGAAACTGCATTCTTCCCAAGACAAATCTCATCTCAAGGAAGCACATAGCATTTCCATCATCCTCAGATGGTTCACATGCAGTCTTGAAGCACTGACATTCAAATATGCATCTCTTTACCTGAAAATTTACTTCAGTGTGGAAAGATCACACTTCTCCTATGAGAATCCAGTTCTCTGGGAAGGTAATGAGAGTTCCATATTCCTACATGCTTTTCCTGTGATATCCATTATTAAGGACCTACCACTGGTTGCTCCTTGGAAGCCATTCACAGGATTTCAAGGAATTAATCAACATGATGACAATGCTGAAGGTGCTTACACATTGATACAGAGTTCACACATAACAAGGTAGACAAATACAACACTTGAACCTCTAAAGCACTAGGAAATCCCAAACAAAACCAGCCAACTTGAGACAAAATACACTATGCTTATGATCAGCAGTTAATTCCCTTTTACAATCAATGACTGTTTAAAGAACAGCAGACACACATGCACAACACTCCAGCACATTAAGAATGATAAAATACCTTGGAAATCACATCTAATCTGTTCCTGGAGCATTTCTAAAGCTTTCTTTCTGTGCTGTGCCCCACTGCAGGCAGCAGGAATTAAGACAGGAAAGTCAGGAATACTACTATCTCACCAGAAGCGTGAAACCAAACGAAGTTCAGTTTGCTGCTGCAACTGCAAGCCAGTTATCCTACTGAAAAGCTGTCAGAGCAGGTGCTGGACTTTCCATCTCACACTGCTCAAATATAAATAATGTTTCAGACAGTGCTGTGCCAGGATAAGTCTACCACAGGAAGAGCACCAGTACAAGACTGTTCGAATAAATAAACCTTATCTAACATAACCATACTCCAAGTATTTGAAAACATTGAACTAAAACCTGCATTTTACTCATTAACTGTATCACAGAAGACTTGTAAGTCCCTGTGACGTACTTTGCTCCCTCACTGACTCCTGCTCCTCTGGCCAGACTGAGAAAAATCTCTTTGCCCAAGTCCTTTGCCTGTCCAGAGACCACATGCACCACCTGCACTGAATCCACCTGCTGACCTCCTATCTCTTGCTGTTTGGTCCCTTTCTCCCCAGAGCCATTAGCATATCTAGGTAAGCGGGGCCTCAACCCTGTCCAGAAGTTCTCAAACAGCTCCACAAAACAATCAGATCAAAACAAAAAACCCCACCCTGACTCTCCCACACACGTCCCTGAGCAAGCTTCTTCCCCTTCTACACACTGTTCCCACTCCATTCTCTTCTCCCCAGTCTATTTCTCAGCTCATTCTGACTGGCAGCCCCAGCAGCAGCACCAGCCCCCCAGTCCTGCCTTGGCCATACAGCCTGGGACAATCAGCTTTTTCTAAGGAAATGAGGCGTACGTAACAATACGGCCTCTGGGGGTACTTTTGTGTCCTCTCAGCAGCTAGTGAACTGTCTGTCCAGCTCCCAGCAATCTGACAAGTGATGCAGAGAGGTTTCAAAGACAGTAATTTTCTATACATTTAATGTAAATAAGCAGGGAACATGCAAGTGGAAGGAGAGAGACCTTCTTAGAACCTGTGCAAGTGAAAGGCTGTGGTGAGAATTCCATCTCCTGTTTGATCACAGCAAATCTACACAAGGATATGGTCTGAATACTTCAGCTGAAGAAAGGGAGATGCATTTAGTTATTGTACCTTGTTAGGCATGAGCAAATCAAACCATAAAGCACGAGATCCACAGGGGATCTTACACTTGTTTCACTGGTCACAGCAGCACCTGTTAGGATGTCCAGAGCAAACTGTGGCACCAATTCAGCAACAGAAGAGGCCCAATTTTTGCAAGCTGCTCTTTAAAACGTTTGTCTTCATATGCTCAGTGACTCGAACCATAATCAGGCTATTTACGCTCACCACACCGGTTTTCCAGGCAGGCATTCCCCAAAAGCCTCCTTTCTCTCTAAACTAGCACAGAAATACCATGTATGCTTCTCATTTGTACTGAGACATTAAACTGGTTCTGCAGCTACCTAAAACAACCCTGTGTTTCTTTGGTGTTTCAATTTCTAATTGTAACTCACATTGCCTTCTCTACCTGCAGTATTTTTAGCTTACTCACTGCTGTTTTTTCCAGATGAAATCACAAATGTTTTCAGTCACTCTGTACAATGGACTGAGACAGATTTTTTCAAAGTCTTCCTCCAGCATTCAACACAATAGCTTGAAAACATCCACATCAACTCATCTTGGTGAACTTTCCAACGTTTTTCAGACTTTATTGCAATGTTACAAGAAAAAAAAAAGAAAGGAAAAGAAAACTTACAGCTTTTTCCGACAGAATTCCTGAGTAATTCCCTGCTTGCTTGCACAGATGTTTTAAACAATTTTTCTGTTCCACGAATCCAAGTTTTTCTAGAGTTAGCAAAACCGGATTGGAAAACCTTTTCTTAGGCCAAATGTGTTGCTGCTGGAAGACGCACTAATTCAATCTGACAAGCATTTTAAAGGCTTGCTGATCCACAATCCACCTACATGCTGCCTACCCCATGCAGCCTGAATTAGCCGTCATGGTTGTTAGCCCCTGTTAAGATGTAACATCTGACCCCTCTCCTTAACTTTTGTGCTTTGGAAGCATTTATTGTGGACTGCATTATGGTGGTGCCCTCCAGTGCCATGATAATTAAGACTTTTCTCAGTACTGGCCTATAAAACCTCCATTCTCCATGAATTTATAACTGAGTCATGAAGATTCTCTGGGACTCAGAGCTTAATGAGCAAAGCAAATGTGACTGTATCAAATTCTGCACAGCCTTTTCCTTGGGACAAGGGAGAGATGAAATGTGCACAGTGTTACACTGAATGTTAAAAGTAGTCTTAAAAATAACACTGGTGATGTCAAGGCCATTGGTGCCTGATGTTATTCCCACGATTTCTACCTTTGAGCTTATTGCAGGCTGAACATCAGCTATAAGAAGGTGCAGTGCACTGAGCCCTTATTCTACTCTGTAACACAGCAATGGCCAACAATAAACACATAGAGAGACATCTCAGTAGCACTAACAGTAACCTCCACTTCACACCCAGCCCTCCTCTCTCCTGGACAAGTATCCCATGATCCGGCCAAGCTCACCAGACCTGAGCAAAACAGTAAAACGTGCATGATGGTTTGTTCCTAATTCACACATAGCTTACCACATCTGTTGCCCAGATGCATCTGTCCTACACCACAGGACTGCTGTGGCTCTGAGGGCCTGAGAGACTTTCTGGCCACTTCGTGGTCCATGCCAGAGACGCGGATGCGGAACTGGTCCCTGCTGACTGTTTTACGCAAGGTTCGAATGGTTTTACGGAACCTCTTTTCAGTCTTCTTCCGAGCACAGCGCACATCACAGGTGTCTGAAAACCACCAAGGGTGAAAGCTGCTATAAGTGACCATGCACAAAAAACCCCACCCAATTCAAAACACCAACCAATGCAAACCACTGAGGAAACACTTCCGTGAACAAGTCTGAAATCCTTAAGGATTCCACCAGGCTGGAAGAAAATTAATCAGACTGCAATGCTTCAATCCATGGGCAGATCTTAAATCTTTGAGACTATCCCCATCCCTCGCTCTTTCTGAACCATTAATTTTCAAAACAGGAGATACTTTTTGTTACCATTTTGCACACAGACAGAAGCGAAAAATACGGAAATTAAGGAGCAAATGGCAAGAAGCTTCAAACCGCACCTTGGATTATTTTCCAACCAACCTGTCACCTCCTTTCGGCTTGTTTCAAGCTCAAAGTCCGCAGTGATAACAATTTCTCTAGTCGCTGTCAGTCTGCTGAGGGCTCCATGAGCTTTCTTGCCAGAGCTGCATGTTAGGTTTACATAGTGGAAACTCTCCATTACTGAATTGTGTCTCTCTGTATGAACAAAATTAGAGGAAGCAAAAGCTTGGCCAGCTATGTTACTGAACATTCACCAGTGCTCAGCAGATACGTCATCGTGAAGAGTTAAAGAAGAGGAAAGGAAGATCTCCACATGCCAGTAAACAACGTTTGGCCAGTTTCTCAACTGGTGCACCCTCCCAGAGAGTCGTGGCTCCTGTGCACCTACAGATGTGCTGCCAGGCTGGGACTGGGGCACTGCAGCCCGTCTGAACCACCACGAGGATGGGAGCTTGGCTGCAGTGCTCAAAACCACAGCCCCTGGGCTTTGCTACCAGCTTCTAAGGAATTGCCTTTGCACTATGCAAAGCATCTTAAAACCACAACACTGCCTATGTCAGGCAGGTTACTTAAGGGAAAAAAACTTTGTACACATACAAAACATATGAAAAACACATCAGCTTATAATGGTGTTTAAATAAATAGTGGCTTTGTACATGAGACATTTGGAGATCATTTTCATGGCTTCAATGAGGAAATATTCAGTTAAAGAAAACACCCAGAATAAGCTTTGATTCTAGAGTACATAATTCTTCACTGAGCATCTAGTGATTCTCACTGTTACTCTGCTAAGTACAAACAATCAGACACACTGATTCATCATATTGTTTAATTACTCCTTTTCCCAGTCCCATTTATTCGATTTTATTTTTTTTTAATATGGACTTCTCCTCATTTTCTGCTTACTTTGTAAATTCACAGACTGTACTTTCTGATTTGGAACAGATGGAAGAGTTGACCTCACTGTGTCCATCTGGGGCTGCTGAAGTATAAAAGGAAAACAAGAGAAAAGAAGAAAAACCCTTTGACAACAGACTCAGCATAAAAGGTCAGGAGATTATTCAGTGAGGCATCAGACAGTAAGGAGCAGGTGAGAAAAGACAGACAGAAAGATAAAGAGAAAAAGAAAAGGAAGAAATCAAAAGAAAGAAAAGAGTGGTTGATTTTACTGAGGATTTATTACCAGTGTTACAACAAAAAGGGAGAAGTGTTTTCCCAGCAAGACTGTAGGGATGCCACAAGGAAGTCCTATGATCTGAAATAACTATTACAAGAATCATGGCTGGGAAGGAGCATGATCCATGAGGTCAGCGAAGAGCAGAAAGCCTCTAGTCCTCTATGCCTTGCTTGTGGTGTACTTCATAACTGGAAAGCACTTGATAACCCCTGAGTTATGGTTCTAACCTGCTTACCTACATTTTTATTTTCATACCTGGTATCATCTGTTCCAGACCTTCTTGAAACATCTCAGTCTTTTTCAAACTACATTTTCCTTCATTTAATTTAAAGGTTACGCTTATCTTGATGGCTGAAGCATCTTCAGGAAGAAACAATGACATGTTATTTTAAAAAAAAAGGAATAGAAAATTTAGATAACCCTAATGTCACATCATCATAATGATGACATCAAAAAATATGCTGATATAAAGTGAACAAGTAGTCATCACAGAAAAACCTAAAGAGATGCCATATCCCTCCTGCTGTGAAGCTGTTTCATAATTTGAATTGGAACAAAATGTGGTGAGTTTTATTTTAAAAAAGTAAAAAGAGAAGAAGAAGAAGAAGAAGAATGAGAACAAGTTCAGATCTGCTATTGGGTAAATCAAATAAAGGTTAGCTGAAATCAAAGGAGATACTCCAGACCAGTTCGGCAAATATTTTATGTCTATGTAAAATAACACCTCTTATCTGTTTAGCTGTAAATCCTTTCTAAACTTTACCGTCCAACAGCTCAATCTAAACATATTGTATCTTGCCAACACTGTCCAGTCTGGATGACTCAAAAGAGGCATGACACTCCCTGTCTGGCTGTTTATTTCACTACTGATCTTTTTCCCTTTCTTTGTTTTTAAGTCTTAGTTTGAGTGATGCTGATTGAAGCAGCACAAGGGTAATTTTCTGCTGCAATCATGAGTGACAATCATGAGGATGAGGAAATAAGAACAGAGGGAGTAGAAAAGAAAGGGAAAATAGAAAGTCAACAGAAACACCTTTATTTCACAGTTATCCACAAAAATAAATCAGTCAAACCATGCAACAGTAAATGTTGTGATTACCCAGCCAGCTGGAAGCATTTGTATTTTGCTGCTTTTTCTTAAGCTGAGATGACCTGCCACAGGTGAGGGTGTAGGCATCTTGTGTTCCTAACAGACAGACCAGACAGACAGAGAGTAAAGGCATAGGCACAGTGCACAGACTGAAGACTCCTGTAGTATGAAAGACATTTTTAATTTGTTGATCGGCATCATCATCTTCCCTTTTTTTAACAATGTTGTTCATAAAATACTCTACATTAGACCTTGTCTCTTTCTAAGACATTTAAAGGGTTCAGGAAGAAAAAGAGCCTCTGTGCCACAAGCACCATCTGAGTCCCCGTGCTGTGTCCTGTGGGATGGAGGGGCTGCACAGGCAAAATCCCAGACCCCACGCAGGGCTGGAATGCCTTCACCCCATTCAGAAGTGGCTCTCAGAGCCAATTAAGGAATGGCCCAGGGAGCACGGAGAATTCTGCCCTGTCCTCCCCAGCTTCAAAAAGACAGTTGTCATGAGAAGGGAATCTGAGGGTAGAGTGGTTACAAAAGACAAGGAAAGAGGGGCTTTCCTGGGACACTGTCAGGGATGTAGAGTTTTATTATCTGTAGTGAAAAAGGAAAGAACCCTGCTGACTGTCTCCTTCTTGGGGCTTCCATGACAGTTAGGATATTCACCTCACTTAGACTCTCTACAGAATCACATGCTTGGTTTTGTTAGTTTTGACTTACCAGGAAACACCTGGACATCCGGAGAGCAGCTTAAAAAGCATCTATCACTCCCACCACTCTTAATGCAGTGCAGCAATACCTTGGGTGACATGTTATCAGGCAAGGGACCTTTTGTCTCTAAATAAGACAAAACAAACACTCACAGAACTAAAACATCTACCTATACCCTACTAACAAATTGACAAGCAGCTGCTTTTGTAGCTGGTACCTGAGAGCACCCATGCAATTAATACGCTGCTTAGACAGAAAAATCAAAGCGAAATAAAATCACTGGAAGATGACATCACATAAGCAATTTCCTTTATCATGAGCAAACCTTCTCATGCAGAGAAACCAAAGGAAATAGAAGAACGAGCTAGATAAAAGCACAGGAAAGAAAGCATCAAAATCCCTCAAAGTATCTCCTGTTTTTGGGGTTGGTTTTTCACTTGTTTTTATGAGTTTCGATATCATTACCATCATGCCTTGCTAAAGAGTAAAGCGGAACACCGGGAACAATGACTCACACCACTTAACTGGACAGACCATCAGATTTGACTGTAGCCATATGGCCACCACACACATCAGGAATAGAAATGTATTCACTAGACACCTTACCAACACAATCCTTTTTATTCCAGTGTAACTTGTAGTTAGAGTGACACAGGCATTCATAGTCTCCCTGCGTGTTCACACACAGCTGCTGGCAACCACCATTGTTGATGCTGCATTCATTAATATCTGTGGAGGAGAGGTGAAAATAGTTATAAAACTTCCCAAAGTTCTGTACTCTAACTCCACTAGGTAAACATGTACACAAGCACTGCTTAGAAGAGCTTGGAAAAGACTTTAGGAATGCTATCTGGACACCCACCTTGAACTAGTTTGTCTTCCTGGAAATGCTTTGATAAATTTCGAAATAGACCAAATGTTGGTGGAAGGGAAATGCTAACTGTGTCCTTAAACCTCACAATTAAACAATTTCCAGCTCAACAATATGACAGCAGATTAACTCCAAGAAAAGGAGGTCAAATCAAATATGCCTTGTACTGTGTCTGCTGAATTAACATTTCTAATTTGAAATAAACACAGAAAACACAGACAAGATTCAGACTCACTGATTATCCAAAGTGCTCCGATAGATACAACTACTGTGGAAAGTGGTTTGATCTGTGGGCAAAGATTGTGTACCATTGTCCCTTTTGGCCAATTATCCAATTTTAGGACCTTGCCCCGCACAATAAATGCCAGTAGGAGGAGAAACCACTGGCAACACAACATACTGCCCTTGGTGCAAACTTGCATGCTGAGGCAGAATATACCATTCACTAGTGCTGTATCCCAGGGGTCAATACCGGGGCCAATACTATTTATCCTCTTGATTAAACCTGGATGATGGGACAAGAGTTCGCCCTCAGTAACTTCGCAGATGATACAAAACTGGGAGGAGTGGCTGATACACCAGATGGCTGTGCCACTATTCAGAGGGACCTTGACTGGCTGGAGAAATGGGTCAATAGGAATCTCATGAATTTCAACAAAGGGAAATGCAAAGTTCTATGTCTTTGCTGCTCAGATCCACCCCAATGACTGCTTCACTTGTCTCCTGTAGCTTTATGGCAATTATACATAGACCTAGAAAGCTGCCATCAAGAAACCTGCCACAAGTCCCATAAAGTTTGTGCAACTGAGGGTACCTGCTTCTACATACAATTTTCTCAATGGTAATAACAAGTTCTTGTCACTGTTCTCCCCAGCAATTTTTTTTTCTCCTTCTAGTATCCCCTAAGTAACAATTTGTTAGAAAACATTGTGAAACATATTACAAAGCTGATCCGAATTCATGGGAAAATATCCTATGAACTTAGCAGGGGTAGGAAGGAGAAGCAGAGGAATAATGGAGAAAGAAGAGAACACCTTAAACTAGTACTGCTGCCTAAGGTTCTACAAAATCAGCCCAAATCTTTGGTTTTCATTGACCTTTTGTCAGGATGCTGCATGCAACGGCAACCTCCAGTGTTTATTGACTTCTTCCATAAAGGTCAAAAGGTGTATACTCAGTATTCCTACCAGCTTTGACACAGCCTGTGATTGTCAGTGAATGAAGCACTTACTACAGTATGAGGATTAACATCTTCTGCCCAGGAATAAGAAAAGGCCAATTAGCAGCCAACAGCAAAATTACAGTTTCTTTCCCTCACTGGTGTGCATAAGAAATTGAATGAAGGCAGAAGAATTCATGAGACTTCTTTTTGCAAGTAGAGCTAATCAACAGTGTTATTCCTTATCCAGTCAAGTTCCCCTGTTCATCAGGATACAACACAGTGATGTTGTAGCCCTGTAATCTCCTTTGCAAGGAGGCAAAGGAGAGTAGAGGCAGAGGGTAGAACATAACAAGCACAGAGAGATCTCTGAATTGTTCCAGTTGGTAAGGTCTTGTGGAGTCAGTAAGGTCTTGCCAAGAGCTTATATAAACCAAATTTAATTCCATTTAGTGACCCAGTTATTGTTATGTTAAATCTGGAAATTTGTCACACAAATATTCATATTTGACACACATCAAGGTTCTGGGAACATTTTTCTCTTTCCTTGAACTGTTCTTGTAGGAAAGACATAAAAGATTCAAGAATACTAATCTTGGCCACTGTAAATCAGTACCACATCAGCTAAATTCCAATCTACATCATGTGAGGATCTGACATATGCACAAAGGCAACCTGCAGAACCATAATTTTGGAAGTCATTCAGAGCTTCCTGCTCTTTAAGTTCTTTTCCACTGACTTTTCACTGAAGTCAATGACACTTCTGCATATGAAAATTCTATCAAATCCAAATCCATTTCATATCCAAATGCAAAACCTATCAGCTTGTCCTAATAGTAACAGGTGCTTTCTGCATGCATGGTGCAAAGGTAAAATGATTTCAGCAAAGAAAGAAACAAGCAGGATTATTTTCTACTTTTTGCTCTGTCTCATTATCCAGGCAAAGAGTAAAATTTACTCCACGGGCCTGCTGCATGTACCTCAGCTTGAGTCTTGCACAGACAATAACTAGACCTGTGGCAACAGCCCTCTACCAGCAATGGCCTGTGGTGCCTTTCCATAACTCACCTCCACAATGTGTGAAGCCATAGAGAGCATATCCTTTGTTGCAAGTGCACTCAAAGGTGCCTGGGTGATTGATGCACGTGTGGTCGCACGTCCGCTCGAAGGAGCATTCATCAATGTCTGCAGGTTTTAAAGGGATGCATCAGTACCCTTCAGGCTGACAAGGCAGCCCTGATGAGCCAACAGAGTTGGATGCAGAGATGTGCAGATTTATATAAACCAAGCAAATTCTTTTAAAGCAAATAATGTAACATAATGAAATGACAACGTTTAAAAGAGCGCTTAGCTTGCCAAACAAGCTTTTTCTTGGCAAACGCAAATACTGCTGTTACATTTTTAAAATTACGTTTAAAACAAATTACTTCTCTTGTATGGGAGAAGAAAACTGCTGACAAAACTCTTATTTCACTTAGAAAAGTCTACGTAGAAAAGAATTCTACAAAAGAAAGTATTGCCTTTGCTTCTTCTCCCTAAATGAAAGCGAAGGCCACAATTTTAACTCCATATGAACATACAGTGTCTGATTTAAGCCTGCTGAAAGTCACCATGTTCTCCAACAATGAACATTTATTACACCAGGGAAAGTTACAGAAGTGACAGGGACAAAAGGGAGATGCAAGTCTTTAAAATACATTTATAAACAAATTACACCTAACCCCCCCCTAAAATATCTTGAAAATATGATGTTTATATAGTAAGTTTTCTCCATACAAATAGCTGTCCTTCTTTGTCTGCTTTATAAAAGATAAGAATACAGCAAAAACCCAGGTGAAAGTTACCTTCTGATGGTCAGTTCAGCTTTCTGAAATTAATCATTAATGTCAGATATTTGTCTAGGAAATGGCACAATTCACCATTTGGCTGATTGACATGACATTGTGTCATACTGTAACTTTTCCACAAAATATGGACCATTTTGATATCTAAATTTTTATGCATTTCAGCAGCTTAAACAGGATTGCTAACTCCATATGTACAAACCAATACACAGCAAAGCAAATATGCTGTGTAAGTCTCACAGGAGAAATCCACATTATGTTCAAAATCAAATGCTCTGAGATGTTGTAGAGAACAGTGTTTCCAGTCTGTCTCCAGGCCTATAATTTCATAGATCATGTTATATCTTTTCCCTTCAATAATGAACTCGTGGCAACGAAATGTCCTATTAAAAAAGAATAACTTCACTGCAGTGGTGAATCAATCAGTAAGATGGACAGGGGCACATTGTCTAATTTTCCCTGTAAATTATTTTAAGATCATTAAGGCAGGGGGAAGTATTAACCTCATAGAAAGGTTTTTAATATGATGCTGTCTCTGTCACTTCCTGATAATAGCTCACTGTGCCATTAAACATATCTCCTACAATAGTATCAAGCCAACTGTATTAACTCAACAGCTGTTTCAGAAGAAAAAAAATCCAACACTGAGGAATGGAAATTATTCTGGAGTCCATTATCACCTCATCATTGCAGTAGATGTCCAAGCCACGCTGATTTGTCCTACTTTTGTTCTACTATTGTCTCTCCAGTGCACATACCTTGACAAGACTTCTCATCTGTTAATAATTTAAATCCTTTCCTGCAGCTGCAATCAAAACTGCCAACAGTGTTTTTACAGAAATGATCACAGCCTCCATTATTGGACTGGCATTCATCAATATCTGTAACAAAAAAAAAGCACTTCAACAAATAAACACAGTGCACTCAACATACTTCCACTGCCAGACCAAGAAAACAGTCACATGCAGTTGGTTAGAGGAGCCCAGAAACAAAATCCGGTGAGACTATCGCAAAAGAAAGATCAGATCCAGCTCTTAAGAAGGATCTGGCCCGCTCAGTCCCAGGACAGTGTTATTTCCTCTCATTTAACATACTGCTGTCAGTTTCATTTGGGTATATGTGTTCATAAAAGACCATTTCCCTAAGTTCTGTTTGGAAGCACTTTGACTCCAACGCTCTCTAAAAGGTTTTAGCATTTTAAACATTCTCTCCATTTCCTCTCTGTAAGCCCAGCAGAAATCTCAGACAGACTTCCTGAGCTATCCCGTCCTTTTCATGCCAATATTAGAGTGAGGCCTTTATCTAATATTAATTGACTCAGGCACAGGGATTTCATCATTTTTGCTAAGCAGAACAGTCTTAACATCTAATTACTGGAAAACGTATTTTAATAAACAACCTAACTGTCCCTTTGCTCCTTGCCAGTACTCTCATTAGAGCCACCTGGACCAGCATATATTTATAAAACACATCCCTATTTACACACTGACATTTACTTACAAACTGCTCCAATACCCATCTGACTGCGGGTGAAACAGCAGGCTATTGCACTGTATACCTTCATTTGGAGACTAACACCTTACAGCAAGGCGCTGGTAGGCACGTGTCTACAGTCACAAAGCTCACCTTTACATGTCTTGCCATCAAACTGGAGCGTGAACCCCACGGGGCAGCTGCAGTGAACTCCGGTCGACGTGTCCTTACACGTGCGATCGCAGCCGCCGTTATTGACGGCACACGTTTCTGGCCAACAAGATAAAGCTGAAGTTTGCTCAGGGATATTGTAATGGTAGCAGGAGACATCACGAGACACAAGGCACAGTTCCAAGAGCACCGCTATTCGAACACATTTAGTCCAGTGTACGTGAGCAGCTACTAAATTACATGTGTTGGCAAAACCCCCGCCTCAGCTATTTCCAGGTTTTTTGTAGAGACTCTACAACCTAAGATACTGTCCTCTGGGTATTCTTGTCCTTAAACACAAATCCCTGCTCCTTGATGATGAATCTGTTACTGTCAGTCCGTCTCCTTATGCCCACACTGAATCCTGGCTGACCCTCTGACACTTCCCACCCATGTTCAGACACTTGGTTACAATTCGTACCAGTAAATCAGTTTTCTTAAATCCCTCCCAACACATCTTCCCATCCTACCTGTGCCCCCCATCATGGGGGATTACACCCACACTGGTAACCCACGTGCCATTTTGCATTTCAAACAAAGCTAGTTGGCCTAAGTTCCCCCCTATGCAAACTATGTCTAAATCTCACCAAACTTTTCAAATGAACACTCCTAAAAACACAGTTCTTCACATCCAACTAAACAGAAGTAACTCACTCTTTGCCATCCATCCTCTTGTAGTCAGTCTAACAACCTTATCACTGGCTGGACAAATGTAATTTTATAAAGCATATATTGACTGAGAGAGCTGTAAAGAACATTTTTTATGTCTGCTTTTTGAAATCTTCTCTTTCTAGCTCTGTATCCTAGTTTTCTGCAGCATCAAGCATATGCCACTCATTCTCAAGTTTTGAGAACTTTACTGGTTTATTCCCTCTCAGTCTCTCATCTCACATTCAGTATTGGGAGGCTGTGTCCAACCTCCAAGGGAGGACAGAGTGCATCTTCGTTCTTCTTTCCACAGAAATGTCTTTTTTTTCTTCTTTTTTTTTTTTTTTTTTTTGAAAATAAGGGTATTTATTTAGGTGTCTGAAAATGGACTCAGGAGCTCAGGGATAGCACTACACTTTTGGTAGCTTCTTTCTCCATGGCACTTCTGCAGCAAGTTCCAATAAGCACAGCAAATCACCCTGACTCCACAAAGAAAGGGCTTTTGAGAGATGGACAACTACTGACCCAGCTGCCCCGAGACCAAAGTGATTGTTTCTCATGCCAGTGCCTTCCCTACAGTGACAGACTCCTAGAGACTAGCATTCTGGGCCAGATGGGAACACCTCTGGGAATAATCAGATGGCCTTGCACCCTAACATGTCCTTCTAAATGCAATCCACCACTGGGCCCCAGTTCTCTTCCACACAGAAGTACACTTCCAGTCGAAGAGAAGCAGGTAAAACACTGCTTCCTCCACAATCTAGGCTAAAAAAAGGGCTAAAACTGTGGCACAGAAGGGGTTGTACTGCATTCTCATGGTGAATTAGAACCATGGAGCTCCACACTGCAGCACACAGACACAGCCCAAGGGCAAGTTCTCGATACTGCCCCACTGACCATCACAAATAATGTACATAATTTTTAACACACTATGGAATAATATTATTTCCTTAAGAGGGAGTGAAGCATCAAAGGCAGAAATCAGTCCAGAGCTGATGGTTACAATAAAAAAAATTAAAAGAAAAAAAAAAACAAACCCACATGAATTCTTTGATCCAAAAGGTTTCAACAAACAGCAGAATTATTTTGGATCAGCACTTTTACCCATAAGCAACCGTCGCTTCACCCTCTTGTCCACATCAGCTGCTGCTGTGGTGTTCCCCTCTGAAATTTCAACAGCAGCCTCTTCCCTCTCTGTAAGGAACATGAAAAAAAGCCAATAAGTAAAGGTACCCTGACCAGAAACCTGATCCAACTTTCAATATGTACACACATGCAAACTGCTGCATTATTAGAGACAATCAGTACTGACTAGGCAGAAATAAATTAATTTTATAAATAAAGTAATAATGAAAATCATGAAGACCCTTCAGTCAAAACCATGAGAATAATTTGCTTCTGTGGCTGCCTTACAAGTCATGTTTGCTTCAGTATTCTTAACAAAACAAAAGATGTGCCGCAGATGTAGTAAACGGCAACAAGATAAAAGAACTAATTGAACTGTCATGAACTGTTCTCTTAAGAGCACACTGTCATCATCTATCATGGACAAATACAAGGACTAGCCAGTTATGTCTAAGCATTTGATTTCAATCAACAGACAGCAAACTCTTCCAGAGACTGGAAGAGTTTATAAATCTTAAGTACTTTCTTTACTGGATAACTGTTTTGCAAAAATTGTACATTAATTGATTTCAGAGTTCTGGTTTTAACAGATGCCCTCCCTGGTTACACTCTGGCTCATGCTATACAAGAAACTGAACCTAAAATATCCTAGAGGGAAGGATGTCTTCTTTGGTTAGTGGCAGGCTTTGTGCTTCAAGGGGACCAGTGATAACTGCAGGCTGCAATGGTATTTGGTAGCTACTTACATAGAGAAGCCTAAGTTGCCTGGACACAGCACTAGGAGGTTTCTTAATTTTGAATTCCTTGACATTTTCTAGTCATACTATTATGAGGAGCATTAATCATGAACACACAGCAACCCCACACCACCTTAGAGTTGGTCACCAACAGCAAACTTCTTTACCGTATACTGACCCAGGCAGGTTTTCCCATCCACATGCATGATGTACTTGGGGTGACATCCACAAATAGGCCCATTATCAGCATCATCACACGTATGTTGACAGCCCCCATTTCCGTGATTACATGTTACTAGGAAGAAAATATATTTCACATCTCACAAGTACTTCCAGCATCTTTGAAAGACAGTGTGAAATTCTGTTGCCATTTGACCATCTACACCTTCCTAACATGCCCCTTTCCAGAGGAACTCTGCCACACTGCAACACTCTCTTGTGGAGCTGAACTTCCCAGCATTATAAATGATGGTACAATTCCCAAACTACAGACACTATAACAATTAATAGATGGGTGCGATAGTGTCCACAAAAGGTATTGATTCTATCTTAATTCAAACGCACACAACTTGGGTGTGTCATCCCCCTTTAGCTATAACATACCAAATCCCACATCACTGCAAACAGAACACTATTTGTTCACTTTGGGAAACCATAAGCACATGCAGAATGTTGCATACAAATGCAGCTCCTCTGATTCTTGGACAGTTCAAATCCTGGTCGGCATTCGCAGGCAACTCCTCCTTTGGGTGTTTCTCTGCAGATGTGGGCACAGCCATGATCTTTATTCATGCAGCTCATGCCTTCTGCAAAACAGGACAAGTGCAAGAGCATCAGCATCCTCAGCATCTCTGTGTGCAGGCAACAAAGTCAGTTCAACACACACACCGACTGCAGCCTGCTACTTGTGGGAAGACTCTACAGTGTCAGGGCAAGGAGTTTCAGTTTACAGACAGAAGAGGCAAGAAGTCATCCTGCAAAGTCAGTGGCTCCAAGCTTTCTCCTTCTGTGATCTTTTCTGTGCCCATGTTTTTTCACTGCAAGGTCAAAAAGGAACATCCCTAGATTCGTACAGCCCCTGCATTCTCATCCGATGCTCTCAGTTTAAACCAGCGCTCATAAAACCTCCTCATTTCTTTTATAAAAGTTGCAAGGTGGCTGATACCTGGCAAGATCCAAGTCTAAAGTGAAGTTCTTATTTCTCTGAAAAAGAGGAGCCACAGGAATGTTTAGCCAACAGTAACAAGAGTCATCCCAATTTCAATTACTGGCCTACAGAGCAGATTCCCAAAGTCATAGGCTACCCCAGCAGTGACTAAGGAGTG
Source organism: Lophotriccus pileatus (assembly GCA_035583135.1). NCBI lineage: Eukaryota > Metazoa > Chordata > Aves > Passeriformes > Tyrannidae > Lophotriccus > Lophotriccus pileatus. The sequence continues at coordinate 10,525,511 of JAWWES010000168.1, read as the reverse complement.
ACCAGGCAGACATGAAGATTATACATGTGCTGTACATCAATTCTCTTTTTTGTTAACCATTTTCTTTCTTTTTTTTTTTTTTTCTGATTTCAGTAAATGCCACTCAAAATAAACCCACTGGGGATCATCACAGTGTGCTGCATTTCTACATACCTTCCCAGCTAGACAGAATTTAGTGCCATTGCCTGTTTAAACCAAATGAAGAAGCAGTGTGACACTAGGGACTGTATTTCTTTTGCTGCACCTCCTAAAAACATCCCGTCGTTTTTATCTCTGACAGTTACAAGCTGTTCATGCACAGCACTCGCTGACCACAAGAGTGTCTTGTCTGGCCTTTGCAAAATTATACAGACAATTAAACAGGGAGGAGTAGTTCCTAAAATTGTTATAAAAATTTCCTTCACCTTGCCCTGTGGTTCAGTGAAATCAATGCCTTTACCACGGACAGGATGGTGACAGGATTTGTGCACATAGAACACAAAACCATAGAGCAGCTGGCTGAGTTATCAAATAGGATTATTAGACCACATTAAACAAAGAGTTTTTCTTTCAACAGTATATCACAGATTTTTAATTAAGTCCTCTATAGTGCTCCAAAACTGGGGGAGAAGATAACTGAATGCTCTCCTCAGGTATAAAGAGATCACAGCTTTGCCATAAAACTCTCTGCCTTGGTGCATTTGGCTTTAATAAGACAAAGTACACCAAAATGCTCTTTCTCAGTGACAACGTTTCACTTGAGAAGTCTAAGTGGAACATACTTTGGCTGCAAGGGCTTATCCCACATCACTTCAGTGAACTTCTGCTGAGTTGAGCAGATGCACAGTGAGAGGCAGAACAGAAAGGGTGACCATACAGCTAAAGCGGGATGGTGCAAACAATTCCACACCTTACATCTTTTTTAAACTTACACAGCCCTTTTTACAGCCAAAGTGGGATGGTGCGAACAATTCCATACCTTACATCTTTTTTAAACTTACATGGCCCTTTTTACAGCCTTATTACTAAATGAAACAAACCCACTGCATTGTCAAGCAGAGGTCAGCTCGTCACTGTTATTCCACTACACTTCAATTAGGTCCCTGCTCTAGGCTGCTATTCTGGCCATCTAAGCACCAGCTACAGTATCCTTTCTCTATTAAGAAGACTTTAAGCAACAAAAGAATGGACGTTGCAGAGCCCAGATTATTCTGCTCTACTGGCTTTTTGATTCCTTTCCCACAGTGAGGACTCTCTAGAAGTCCAACAAGACAATGAGACTTCAAATCCTGCAGCACATAGACACAGTCCAAGGAGCCCACATGAAAGCTATCATCCATTATTGTGTCAGTCAAAGAACAGTCAGCCTATGAGGCCACAAATTAGCCTCATTAATGCCAATGTTTTGGGGAAAGTTCTGGTCTTAGGCATGCAGTATGATTCAGTCTGTTAGCTCAGAGGCATTAGAGAGCATTAAGAGAATTAGCAGCTTAGTTTCTGTTAACAAAGTTATTCTTTTGTCTCTACTGAGCTACCAAAAAGAAAACTGTTCAAGCAGGTACTTTGGTAAAGTTCACTGACATCATACAAGCTGTTTAAATGCTCCATTTGGGATTGCTCCATTCTGAGTGAGCAGAATTCAATCAGGTCGCCATAGAAAGCTGAAACTGCACTTTCCAAACCAGGATGCATTTTAACAACAAAGTACCCGTTGTGTGGCAAGGTATTTGACCAAACCCACCAAAATGTAGCTGGCCCAAAAGGTAGCATTTCATAGAAGATACCTGCAGCCACACATTCTAGCATTTACTGTGAAACTGCTGCTTGTTTCCAAAGGTGGTGGAAAGACTTCTCTCAGCCTCATTTTATAAGGTTGTTTTAAAGATATGTCTGTAAAACCATTAATGCTGTGTGACTACAAACTCCTTCACAGACACAGAGTCTCCCAGGTGACATTGTTCCCAAGCTGTTGCAATGGCAGATTGTGATCCAGAACCAAACCCCAAACAAATTTTGGTCAAATCCCACCACGTGTTTCCCACCACAATTTCTCTTGCACGAGACCCTGCCCAACTGACACACAAGTATCTTTGGATGGATGACTCTCAATTGCCACACTCAGCCAAGTGAGCCAAATCCAGTGCCTGGCTAGCCAAGAAGATCCCAAGCCAGATGAGTCCTTTCTGATGACTGGACCTTTTTGAGGTTACCCTGCAAATTATCTGAGCACTCCCATCCCTGGCAAACTGCAGGCAAGAAAAGCCAGCACAGTATTTCCCTATCAGGTCACGCTACATTAATCTGTTACACGTATGATCTGTGTTTAAATATTTCTCTCTTTTTTGGCACAAAAGATGTGGGGACAATATTTCCAGTCTGCTAAGAGTATTAAGGATCCATTTAGAGCACACTCAGATAGCACTCAACAGGACAGTGGGAGAGGATGCATTTGTACAAAGAGTTATCAGAGATTCTCAGAGGCACCCTCTAAAAGTCAGATGTTGAGCTCAGCCAGCAGAACAGGACATCCCAGGAATGCTTTACTCTTTCCTCATGCTTTCTACACCCTAGTGTTAAGGCAACTTTTCCCAAAAAACTTTCCAGTTATCACTTCTCCACAGTCAGGACTCCGAGAGCAGCAGCTGAGATGGTGCCCTGTGCACACCAAGCTTTCAGCCCACACAGTGATTTCAAGTGTGGCTTTCATCTTGCAGATCCCACTCACTCCCATTGATTCAGCCAAACAGGCAGATAGCTATGCCTGTGAAATACCACAAGGGAGAGCAGCAAGATTTGCCATCCACTGCAATAGCAACCACAAGATATGCTGCGTATATTACGTCTGCTGTCCTTCAGATTTTTGTGTTCTCTAATACAGTGCAAGTTAAACACAGAAACAAGATACATACGCAGGACTGTCCTGCCAGCTACTTCAACAGCCTCCCAAGGCTGAGAAATTCATTCTCCCACTTGTGGATGAAGAAGAGCTTCTTCAGAGCAGACAGACAAGTAAAAAAACAGTAGGATTGTGCACAACTTGCCAGGACACTTTCAGTTCCTCTGACTTAAGCAGGGGCTAGGCAGAACCATCAAGAGCACCCCTGTGCTTCAGACATATACAGTCACAACAGAAGAAAAAAATCAGCTTTAATTATGAAACTCTCCTCTAACAGCTGCCTGATTTTGAGTCCCATGTCACAGTAGGTGACAAGTCACTTCAAGGACAGTTACAGATAGACTTTGAAGGGTGGATAAATTTCAGGCTCCCCTGTTACAACACTGCTCTTCAGAAGGAATACAAGAGCCTCAAGCCTCTCTCCTTTTCCTATCTTAACTTTCCAGTTCACTCTTTTCCTGTGTATGTAATGGACAGTGTTGCAGAAAACAAAGGAAGGTCTCTCAGGCATTAACGTATGAACAATCTTAACTGGGCTGGAAAACAGGGAAGGAAATATTCTCTATATTACAGATAAGAAGCAAAACTGAATAAATGGTCCAGGCAGCAGGTGCCAAAGGCTGCTTTGATCAGTGCTGTGAGGTCTCAGGAGACAACTAATAAAGAACATACACTGAATGATGCATGCACAAGGCAGAGAACAGAAGTCCCAGCAATGAGCAGAAAAAGCAGAGAACAAAGTGAGGGGAAAGATAAAGCAGGGACATTGGGCTTACAGCAGAGCTGCCCACAAAAGGGAAAAATAAGGGGTTTTTTTGAAAAAAAGTGGGGAACCCCATGGACTGCTTTACAGTAATGGAGGGGAAGCAGCCACGGCATGATAACCTGAAAAAATTGCTTTTAAAGAAAGCAGAACAAGCAAGAAGGAAAAAAGCATTTAATGCAAAAACTGTGTTTTATTTCCTTAAGGCTGCTTTTTATAAAAATATATTTTTATTTAGTAGTTTTTAGGGGGAAAAAAAGGATCTTTTTCCCCCTCTTCATTTTTCTTTTCAAAGAGAAATCCCCAAATTTAGTGGTAATTTGGTATTATGCAATTAAAAAAAAAAATCGCCTTTTTTGCAAAAAAAATGTTAAGAGAAATTAACTGTATCTTCCAAAACAAGACAAGAGAGGTTGAATTCCATTGGTACAATTTAGGGAACAAATATTAATGACAGGGAATGTTGCTATTGTTAGTTCAGGAGAGCAGAAGGTACTCAAGTAGCAGCAAGTATGAATAAAGAGCTGGAAGGTTTTTTTCCCTTGGCATCAGACAAGACAAGGAGATCAAGCAACCAATTTTCATCCTCAGACACATCATCCCTGCACGCACACAAACACACGTTACTGCTAGCAAGACAACACGAAGGGAAATGCCCTGTCCCACCACTGCAGACTTCCTGCTTGTCCCCACTCCTGGCTCAGCCCCTGCAGTGGCAAGCTGGGCAACAGCCTGAGAAATCATCACATCTCACCCAATCCCCTTGAGACCAAGCCCAGAGAAGCTGAGAATACGAATTCTTAAGTCAAACAAAGGATCAAGTCACTCTGTCAGATGACAGCCACCTCAGAACACTCATCTGTGCATGGCCATATACATCTATAAAGGTTGATCTGTTCACTATGGGGATTTTTAAATTGAGATTTGTTTACTCATGCTTAGATTCCTCTTACAGTCATGCCAGCGATAAGCCATAGATTAAAGAAACCTTTGCAGCTTTAAATACTTCTTACCAAGATTTTCACCATACAGTTCAATGGACAACTCCCTGATCTGAGCAACCACTTTAAAGTATTCCCCAAGGGCATCCAAAATAATTCTGTTCAATCTGATGTCTGATTAGATATCCAAGACTCTCTGATCTCTCAAAGGTCGCTTCATAAAGGTTTCACTCAAAACAAAGAACACAATTTGAATACCTTTGGGGCTGACAAACAATAAATCTCTTAGCTGAAACCTAAACACTGCACAGGGAATCTAAAAGGTACCTGAAGGTAATGCAGGTATTGCCCTGTAACTGAAGTCAATGAAAATGGTTGGAACTTGGTGTCCTTCCATTTGCTGTCATTCCCTGGATCAGGACACAGCTTAGTTGCTCAACAGAGCATCAGGTACACTGTGAGTACAGCAGTGCAGCCTTTAACAAGCACAACTCTGCAGACATACAGGTGGGATCAAAGAGGCAGAAGGGATGTAGAGTCTTCAAAGCCACTTGGAACATTCTGACACACTGTTCCTTTTAAAAGCAGTGAGGACTTCAAGACACTTCACAGCTCTGAAAGCCTCAAACCTACAAATACTTTTGAAGATGCTTTATAGATTTTGCAGTCAGCTTCTGTCAGAAACTGTTTCCTGGCGCCCGGAGCCGGTACCTTCAGAGCGGTGGATGCAGGTATGCTGGTTGTCACTCAGGAAGAACCCCTCCTTACAGCGGCACTCGTAGCTCCCCACGGTGTTGACACAAACGTGCTGGCAGCCACCGTTGTTGAACATGCACTCGTCTGTGTCTGAAAGGGAGAGGAGAAGAGAGGGGTCAGCTCTGTGCTGACACCAATACGCTCAGCGCACACAGACAGACATGACTCCACTGTAACAGTGTAACCACCCAGCCAGCCAGCTGAGACACCCCAGGCTACCCCACTGCTGTTGTGCTGTCACCCTTGGGAAAGGACATTTTTGCTGCTGCTCTTCCCCCGTTTGCAGGTTGCCCGAGCGGTCACAGGGCCCCCAAGAAAGGCTGGCCAGCTAACCAGGGTTGCTGGTTACAGCTGAGGCAGAGTAGCCTCAGTGGAGACAGAAACAGGGCTCCCCACCACCCACAGGAACATTCCCTGCCCCTCATGCAGCTGGGTGGCACCACCACCCCACAACTTCATCTAGGCTGAGCAACCATACGTGGATCTGTCTTGATCAGCAGGATGCAACTTTGGCTCCAAACCCTTCCAAGCTATAAAAGGTGTTTTATCAGAAAGCTCCCATTCTGAAGCAAAGGGAGAACAGTAAAAACACACATCTCAAAACAAATTTAGCTAAAAACTCACCCCTGCTCCTTACTTTCACCCTAGCTAGAACCCACACACCACATCTGTTCATCAGGACATCATAAGCTCGGTTTGATTTATCATCCTCCTCCCTCAAGTCTAGGTCATCATCACTTATCATCAAGGCTGATGCTGTGTTGCCTCACTGCAGTCAAGGACAAGAGCAGAAAGTTCTGGAAA